>VYZM01016004.1:194195-284265 GCA_013398915.1 Dromas ardeola
TGCTTAGAATATGTATTGTGAGAAAAAAAATGCAATCATGGTAAAGAGTACCAAGATCTGGCAACACTGGCCTTTGCAAGTCTTTGTTTCTAAACTAACTGGATGAGGATTTTTAGTTCTAGCTTTAATGTAATATGGTGCACGCCCAAATAGGATTTATGGAACGCTGTAATTTTCTAAAATAAGATACCCATTTTAAGCAAAGCTTGCCCTAAATAGAAGTTTGAGAAGCAGCAGCATAGCTGCTCATATGAGAGAAATGGAAGCTAAAGCTGACTAGAAATTTGGGATGTTGACTGAGCAACATTCATTGTCACACTGAGGAATACAAAAATGTAATGGGATAAGAGAAGAAATGGAAATTAGATTAAAAAATCTGCCTTTCGTGTTTCTATGCTGTCATCCACCGTGACATTCAGGTGCTGTATCAATAGTATGACAGATGTGAAAGATTGTTACTTCAGCAAAGATTGGTATTTTTAAATATCTGAAGCCGTTTTTAGTCTGTCACACTGATGTAAATCTGGAACGGCCACGCTGATGTTTCTGGCTTTACTTCAGATTCACACCTGCATTTCCCTATGAGCAGGTGTGAACACTTCTTTTGAAGAGAGCTGCTTTAAAGTCCAGTCTTTGGCTACACCTTGTGCAAAGCCGCTCCCATGAGAAAGCACGTAGCACATAAATGAAAAAGCCGAATGTTTGTTGTATGGCCTGGTGCGTGCAGAAGCTCCCTGCTCTCAGAATAACAGCCTGTGGCACTCTCATTAAGTGACTACCAGTGCCAAGGATCGTGACGGGTCTGTGGAGTGCAAACTAATTATCTCCAACAATTGTGTCTGCTTATTTCTCGCATGAATGGATAACATCTTCAGTGGAGCTGGTCACATATCATCGCTCAGGTTTAAGGGCTGTTGATTGGACAGTGGATGTTTTGTGGCTATTCATAAAGAGGAAAAGTGAAAATACGGCCAGTTTCACATTTTATAACTGCATCTGCAGTTCCAGGGTAATTACCTACTAAATACACTCTGAAATCTCCTCTAGTTGCAGCAGGTGAGAAGTGCAAAATGTGGAGGATACAGAATAAAGAAATGTCTTGATGTTTACAGATGATTTAGGCACCTCTTCCCATAATTAAAGCAGTTGTCTGACAGCCACTCTCAGGGTCTAGTCATACAAAATGTTGTGTAACTCCTACAGTTAATTTTGCACCCTCTGTTTCCAGACAGTTCAACAGAGACCAATTCTGCAAGGTATTGCAGATCTTGGGACTAGCTGACTCCACACAGACTCAAAAGAGCCTTCTAGAAAGATGTTTGAGGAGTTTCTGGGCAGTGAGCGTGGTTCAGATCCCCAGGTGTAGATAGGCACACAATGACCATGGGCAGGAACTGAAGCAGCATTTTTTTTTTCCTTTCAGAAGGGAAGGTTTGATATAGGACTAGGTATGAATCAGTTACCCTGTGTCTAAAAGAAAAGGCAGTTGGTATCTGTGGATTACAGGGGGTTACCAAGGACACGAAAGAGGGATGGTTAAGTGGTTACCTTTGTGGAAGGAGAAGGGAACTCTGCAGTCCAGGAAGCTTGGGAGCTAAGGGGTTTTGCATATGTATAAGCACACGCATTTGTCTGCTTACTGAGGCACTCCCTTTGGAGTAATGGCTAGAACTGAAAAACAGAGTGACTGGGGTGAAAAAAGCACTGGTGTTAATGAGGTATCACGTCTAAAAAGCCAAAACAAAGCAGAAAGATGGCAGCTTTTCCTATCTGGCATAAACTCCTGCTGGGAAAATACGGACTAATTATTTGACTTTTGGTTTTGTTTTAAAATTTATACATCTGAGAGCTATTTCATAACTTCCCCAGTATGTATTAGCAAAGTCACTGTCCTTGAGATCATCGAGACTTGGCCCAGAAGGCTGGTGATAGTAGAAAATAATTAATGTGAGGAGCAGGTTATTTGGGAAAAAGGGGGAAAGAAAGAGAAAAGCTGGCACTGCTGACTTCATTTTAAAAGAGTAAAGCGCTTCAGTGAGCATTTCAACACTGTAAACCTCCCTGTTTCAAACAACCATTTCTCTCATCTCTCCCTCCCGTCTGTGTTTTTTACATGACAGCTCCCGAGAGCATTGCCACTGCACTAAATCATGTGAAGGACATTTCTCAAAGTGTCTGCCTGTCTTTCCTTCTTTCACGGTAAAGTTATTCCTCTTTGGAGTTGCTGCTCTCCTGTAAGAAGAAACCAGGTTTTTTGAACTAAGAATTCCTGATTGTACTGAGTCCAGGCTCCTCTGTGAACACAAAGGTGCTCCAAACCAGACAAACATCTGGATGCTGGGACACAGTCTGGCTTTGGCTGGTCCTGACTGCCAGCTGCTTTGGAGGCCCCCTGCTCTTCTTCCGCATTCTGCTCTGTCCCTCTTCGCTTGCATGTCCAGAAATCGTTTAGGTGTTTTTGGAGCATAAATTGCTGTTTTTTCCTCGCACAGGTCCCTGTTGTTGACTCTGTGAGTGGCATTGATGGACAGTGCTGCCTGCTGTCCTAGCTGGAGGACTCTGAGTGATGACATGTCATGAGGGAAGGGGAGCAGTGAAAGCCCTGAAGCTTTGGAGGTCAGTGAAAAAAATAAAAAGAATACAGAGGAAAAGCATCAGGATTTTTCTCTCTCTTGCAACACAAGCTGCTTATCAGAACACCATTATTTTGCTGGACCCTTCCTACTGCCTCTGAAAACGATCTCTCTGATTCAGGCTCACAGCCAATGATTCATCTGTATCTGAAGCTGCTCTTGAAGTCAGACCTTGAGACACCGAAGAGAGGCAATACAGACAGGCAGGTAGACATTTCCCTGGAGGAACTCTTGAGACTTCCTGCTGCTTAGATGCAGTTTGATAAGTGGCCTCGTGCAGGTCTCGCTCGCTCTCTTCCTCTCTTCTCCACCTGTGGCTTTGGCGCTGCCTCTCACCTTGGAGCTGATGGCCAATGGCAATGCAATAAATGGGCTCTGTGCAGTGCAGGACCCCTTCTGCATATGGAGAAGGAGCCTGGCTACAAAAAGATTGTTATTCAAATACAACAGTGACCTTGCCTCCTCAGGCAGGCACTCAAACCCAAGGCAGCTCGAAAACCAGGCCACTAGAAGGAGTTAATCTGAAAAGAATATGACTTTGAAATTCTCTCTGTTTGAGAAATCACCAAGACCAAAGTTGTAAAATGCCTAAAAGAATGCCAAATTGTGAGTTGAACTGAAAGAAATATGAAGACGATGCCAAATGTTTAGTACAATTTGTAAATACACAATAGTTCAAATATATTGTAAATGCGCGATATAAATACACAAATATATATGGGGGCCCAAGCTGTCTGTTTCAGGACATCATAAATGACAGCTGTGACAGTCAGTGTTGTTACTGCTGAGAAGCTGCAGGAATTCTTTATGCTAACATTTACAGCCGTGTCAAAGGTTGTATTGTTTCAATCGCCATATGCTCCTTATTCACAGAGGAGTGTGATTCACAGTCTTAATGATACAAAAAAGGTATAGCCATCCCAATTTTTCATTAGGAAAGAAGTTAATTATTGGACAGTGTCAAAGAAATAATCTGTGTCAAGGTTGGCAACTCAGACTCTTTTGCATTGTGTTTGTCAGGAAAATATAAATTTTACTAGGAAAAAAAATCTGATAAATAAGAAATTTTCCAAATTGGAACTTTTTTCTCTCTCCCAATGTCCTCTTACGTGACTTGTGGGATATCAGTCATTGTACTTCAATTATTCCACCTATCTGGTAAGCAAAACAATACAGAACTCGCGCTTAGGTACAAGAAATTATCTTGACTCTGATCTGTTAATTGGACTCCTAATTTGCCACTGAAATCAATTTGGAACATCTCAACAAGTCTTATATTCAAAATGAAATGCCCGCCTGTCTTCTAACTACTGGGAGTTTCTTTTAAAGATATGTCAAGCTGGGTGTTTAATTCCACTAATTCTGAAAGCTGTGGTCACTATTTTCATTGTACAAATGACAAGCTGAAGCAGAGTGGCTGGCTGACTTGTCAAAGGTCACGCACAAAGTAAGTAGCAGAGTCAGAAGCCAGATTTTGAGTCCCTGGTTGAAAACGCAAGATAAAAATACTTACCTCAGGTATGATCTAACGACGGCTTGGAAAAAGACCTTTACCAGGAAAAAAAAAAAGAAAGAAAAAAGTCCAGGTGTGGTACATGCACTTGAGATCCCAGGTCCTCTAAATACCTTACTGAATGAGGAGACAAGGGTGAAATGTGAAGGATATTTATGTAGCTTGATAAGGGCACAACAAAGAAAAAAAAGGGGAAAAAAGATTGATCAGGTAAGTTGGTGAGCTTGACATAAGGTTTAGGACTTGTGAAATGGATTAAAGATTAGCTTGGAGACTGATAGGACACAGGGGTTGTCAGTGAAAGATAACAGTTAAGAGTTAGGAAAAGGCAGCGAGCTGAGGACCACACTTATCTTTACCTTGAGTATAAGTGATCCAAAGAAGCGTGCCATTTCAAACTACTGAAATTTGCAGATTACTGGCAAGTATGAGGACAATGGGGGAAACTTGAGAAACTCAGGGGAGAGTGCAGGCCCAGATTTCTATTCTTCAGACTACCTGGGTTTACTGTAACACACATAAATTCAGGGTCACTGGAGATATGTGCCTGTGTTCAACGGTGTTTTGAAATAACACAGAGAAATTCATTATGTGTTGGTAGCAGTTCTGCATTTTTATATCATTTCTCATGTAAATAGACAAAAAAGTGTTTCCTAAGTTTTTTCTAAACTGCATTACTTCCCTCCGGGGGGATGTACAGTGACTGTTTGCAACAGGGAGCAGGTAAGTGTTTGGAAAGATTGTCTGCATCTGACCACAAATGAGAATTTAGGTCTTATAACTGCACACATTGGAAGCATGATTCTAGAAATGACATATTTTATGGAAAGCACCTCAGGTCAACTAGTGATGAAGCCATCGAGGGTATATCCCATCTGAAAACAAGAGAGACTCTTTCTCACTGTATTTTTCTTGGGGTAGTAGTGACACAGTTCAAGTCAGGTATTTCCCAAGTAAGGCTGCGTCCAGACCAGACTGTCTATGAAGGGGGGTTTGTGATCTCTAGTATTACACTGAGAAACTGGGCTAGGGTGGGATGAAAGGGGAGAACTCTGCTGCAAAGTTTTCCGTGGTTTCTCTTCAGTAGTATACCCAGCCCAACAGGGCTGCGCTTCTGCCCTTTGCTGAAAGCACAGAACGGCGGCGTAGCTCCATCCAAGTGTATGATGTAATTTTGTAAGCACTCTCTTATGTGTGTGTTTGTTCTCAGTAGTGTAGCTCTTTCATCCAGTGCCACCACTGTCTTGGTATTCTGTGCACATTCAAAAGCCAGTCCAATTTAAATGTACCCCTGTTGTGATACCTTTATTTCTTGAATTCATCTTGAGTGCGTGGGAAGGAATCATTGCAGCTTTTTGTTTTTAAATGGAATCTGATCTCTGTCAAGATCTCAGCTCAGGGCCTTCCATTAACAGCTTTTAGTTTACTAATCACTTATTCTCTTGAGCTTCAGGCATTAACCATTTATGTAATCAACCATAATACCTGGATAGGATCTTTTACATGTTAGATTGCTGGTGTTTGCTAAGAGTGAAAAAATTGAGCTTCTTTAAGTGGATGTCTGATGAGAGGATAAATTGTTAGCAAAGGAAGGAAAACCAGCCATGCTGTAACATAACCACAGCCCATTTAGACTTTGACAGCAGCCGGAGCTGAATGCTTCATTAGAAGGTGTAAAATTTCCCTAGTATAAATAATTGTATCTCTTTATGCCAGAAAATTTCTTCCTTATCCAAACTTATGCTCATTTTATGCCAAGAAGCTTGAATACTAATAACCTTAATGTTCTTTGGAGCAACATTAATTAGGCTAACATTTTCCGTCTACAAAATCAAAAACAACACGGTACAGAACTTTACAATTTTAATAAGAAAATCAAACAGCCAGTAGGATACCAAGTCTCACCCCGATGCAAAACCCAATTGGCAGGATTTTTATGATTAGCACACAGCCAGCTCTCAGCGAGCTGTTTTGATTTATTTAGGTGCTGAAGTAACAACTTCCGCAAGAGCATCGGAGCTGCTCCTTTGCCCAGCCTGCTTGCTGGGTTATTAGGTCAGGGTGTTTGGACTTTGCTGGACACATCGTTTGCCTGTTGGACCAACATGTGTGTCTCTGTACTTGCTATTGCACTCTGAAGCGTGGGTGTAGACACACCAAAATGTTCATGGAGATAGCTTGCTTCCAACAGTAGTCCCTTCCAGTGCTAGTTTTGCTGGGTCCAGTTGCCCCAGTATGATGTTCCTGAGATGTCTTTGCAGCTTGCTCCTCCTTGATAGAGTGTCTTGGAAGAGTTAACCACCTCAGGAACCGCCCATAGATATCTGGCAAACGTTACACCTGAGCTCAGACGCACGTCTGCACTTCCGACACCACTGCATTTAGGGCCACTGCTGAGGCAGCACTAACACATCTGCTGGGACTCATGCTTCTTTGATCTGGAAGTTGGTATTTTTGTAATTGTGCCCCCAGACTTGTCCCATAGAATCGGGATTTTCCCTTTGCCCAGAAAACAGAGAGCCAGAGAGCTCTATGGGATACTTTACAGGCAGGGAAAAGAACAGAGGCTAGAAGTTATCTTTAAGACTTTAACTGTTACGTCTAAATCTTCACGTTTTCCTCTTCTCAGACTTGCTGCCTGCCTCCAGAGGTCCCTGAGGTCCCTGTGTGCAGTATTTCAGCCTCCTGCATTGGCTTCTAAGAGAGACAGAGAACTGTTCAGTACTCCTCAGCCATCGGTGCCTAACATCTTGCAGTGCCTCCATTTTGCGCACCGTATACTCTAGATAGATACTTAAAAAAATGTTCAGAATGCTGGTATTACATCAGGTGTGCAAGAAATGGGTGAAAATTTCCAGTCAGGACAGACTGACCCCTGGATCCTGTCTAAATTTCACTGGAACTTGAAGAGGGAGACGCATATAAACACAGGCTTGGATGCTTTCAGATGTATCCTGATGTGGCTGAAACACTCAGGCATGGTATAGAAGAAAGATACTTACTGCTAGTTTAACACAGACCACTAGGTGCAAAATCTTTTGTAAATCAGAAATGGGACGACAGCAATTACAAAACACCATACCTTATAGAGGCTAGAATACTTCAACGCTGATGTCTAGGCTGACCCAGTGAAAAAAATCCTAAAACTGGAATTTTAGCATGTGAAAAACTTTCAACATGTAAGTAATTTTAATTAAGGGTTGGAATGCAGTACATGCTTACATGTAGAGAGTGTTTTTTGGCCTGGGGCCTAATTTTTAGAGTTTCCAGATATCTAGCTGCTCAGTGCAAGATCACTAAAAGCTACTGAAGCCTGGCATCTCTAATGATGTATCTAAAATGAGATTAATTTAATCTAACATGGCTCTAATCCTCCCCTCTTTGAAATTAGTAATAAAACTTCTATTAGCATCGTGAACTGATAATGAAGCAGAGGTATCATGTTTTATTAGCTGGTAACTGAGACATTAAGAGCTTTAGAGTAAGGTCTTCAAAGTGATGAGAGCTCACCCAACTTTTCTCCTTATGAGATGTCTGAGAATTTTACTGCTGCATTTGTGAGTGCCAAAATGTTTCCAAAAACTCCCTGCATTGACTTAAAGGCACTCAGTAGGTGCAGAGCACCATGAAGTATTGTGTTTGTGTCCTCTGCTTGACCTGTGTGTGTTCTCTGCCTCTCAGAGCACACACTCCCTTGGGTCATATGATGTAAAATACATTCCAAAGGATATAGATAAAACAGTTTTTTCTACATGGATTAAAGCCTTTTTGCTTCCCTCTTTCACCCCGTCCAAAATTTTAGACTGGGAAACAGCAATCAGAGAGGATCCAGACGTACTTTAAGGGGGATTCTTCTAGTGTGTGCAAAATAAGACAAAGTAGATATTGGATGTGGTTTTGAATAGAGGTCACTGAAAAATAGTGGCAGTGAACTGAGAAATGAGATTATTAATTAAATGAGAAATGTCAAAGGAGGGAGAGGAAAGAATTGTTTAATAGAGCACATATGTGTTGATGCTGTGCTTCATCCAGTAGAAATGAATAGATCCTTTGGAATCAAAGCAATCCGTTGCAGATAAATATGTACTTCAACAATTTAAAAATTTATTATTATTTGCCTAGAGCAGTAGAAAAGAATGAAGACTACGGAACCATGTAGTCTCTGTGTGTGTGTCTGTGAGTGCATCAAAAGGAAACTGATGCACCAGTATATTCAGTCTGCAAAGCTGAAGACACAGTTTTCCTGTGAAATACAATTGCTGCTGGCACCACCTCAGGACTTAGGCATTTCTTCACATATTCCCAGCCAAAAAAGGCAAGACTTCATCAATACTTAGGTGAACTGAGACGCAACAGAATAGAGGGGGCTAACAAAGCATATTCCATCTCGACCGGTGGAGCAGAGCTCAGACTAGCTTCTTCCTAGAGACTGCTGAGGATCGGCAGTCTTTTCCAGCTTTCGTTGCCCCATGTTTATGGAGAGAGTTCAGTGCCGTGTTAGGGGCACCTGAGCTAGCCTGAACCATAGAGCAGCGTTGCTGGAAGCCAGGCATAATCCTGAATCAAGGTATGACTCAAAGCCTTCCTGCTTCATGAGCAGGAAACTAGAAGTTTACTTCCATTCTGAATTGAAACTTGGTTTTTGCAAATCACTTCACTGAAAAGCATCATCAGAGCCTGCGATTGGCAGTATCTACTGGATCTAGCCTTTTTATGCAGAGCACTAGACTGAATGTTACATGGCTTTGGGCCTTGGCTGCAGAGAAATTTGATGTTTGCCCTGTCCTGAAGGCTCTTATGGGACCTGCTGGAAGAAAGGAAGGGACGTGATGCCTTCTCTGACCGTGCACACAGGAGATTTTCCCAAAGTGCACATGGGGAAGGGAGATGGGAGAGGCAAGAACAGGGAAGGAGGAAGTATACAGACATTTAATAAAAACCCAAGTCTTTTCCAGCGTACCAATGACAGATACTGCCGAGAGGACCAGAGAGCAGAAGCGTAGCCAGGCACAGCTCAAACCCTTAGTTGGCCTGGGGTCCTGCTCTATACCTTGGCTATGAAGGATTTGTACATAAGAGCACCCCAGCAAAAATAGTCAGGCTGTACAACAGCCCATCACCTCCCTGTGGCCACCTGGCTCTCAAACTTGATAAGTAGTACTGCAGACTAGACCCACTGGCCCAGCCAAGCCAGAAATATTACTTTCCTTGGCCGCTTCACCAAACATATTGAAATTATTGCCATCTAGCAGCATGACCAAACCCTGACAACACAGAATTCAAGCTGGCAGAAGGATGGGAGTCCTTTGGGGTCCCGTTTCCTTCCACTGCAGAGCTGGGAGGTGAGAGTTTGCTCCTGCTAGACAGCTGGAAGGGTGACTGAAGAGTTTTATCTCGCAGCACTTTGTGGAAGCGGAACCTGTTAATGCCTTGTGACTATCATCAAACCTGTGCTAACAGCCAATGAAACATGGAACACCTCATGGTCCTTAGTGATAACAAAAGGGGAAACAAGAGAATGTGATTCTGTATTTTTGTGGTCCTTACCCCAGATTGTTGAATTTGCTGCTATAATTCTCTTGCCCTAACAAAGCTTTAAACCAGACCAGGGATTTTCATTCTAATTTGTCACATTCTTTTTTTGCAGAGTTTATTCAATTATTTTCTCCATCAATTAAGAAGATATATGAATATGTTTTCTATTACGTGATCATGTTTGTCCAGTAAATTATTCATTACTTTTCCCTCAGCCAGTAAATTATTTGTGAGCCATCATTTTCCCTTTTGTTTTTCAACCTGTTTAGACTTCTAAAATGGTGACAGAGTTTATATGCTTGATAAATGTGGATCGTTCTTCCTCATAACTCTGTAAAAATCCCCCAAATACACTTTTTATAGGCTATAGGATTTATAGTTAAGTCTAGTTGACCTTAGTAATGGACACATCTAAGACCACAGCTTTAGTCTAAGTTATTAGCACATACTATGTTCTGCAAAGACGAAGTATACTTCAATATTAGGTGGTGTATGGTAGTTCAATGAGTAGTCTAGCCTTAAACGTAAAGATTTGAAATACCATCGGAGAAGGAGTGGACCTTAGCTCTCAAACTTACATAGTAGTCACCCTAACACCAGGCTGCCGACCCAATTTTTATTTGATGTCTCCCTTTCAGGGAATCTTAGAGCCTTGAATAACAGAAACTGAAGAATATGTTCATCTGTTATACTGTGATAGTTGATAGTTAAGGTGATCCTGATGATTTTCAGTGTCCTCATTTAAGTTGCTGCCTCAGTCAAGTGGTGGTGGATCTGTCTTGTAGATTAATATCTACAAGATGCATGAGTATCTACAAGATACAGCTACAAGACAAATATCACTGAATTGTTGGCAGCAATGAAACAAAATGTCTGTCCCTAGGATCCCTTTAATACAATTGCTGATCTACTTTGCAGAACTCAGCAGGGGAAGGCAAGAGGGGCAATAACTTGGTCAATAATACAGCCAGGGTTTGGTTAAGGCACACAAGAACCTAAAATAACGTGTGGTGTTATTTATCTGCAATCGCCCATGTAATGTTAGGTATTGGCCTCCTGTCAGGTCCTAGGGGACAAGTGCTTGGCTTGCACAGAATATGGTCATCATCAGTGCTTAATTGTTGGCAGGCTAAATGGAGGGGCCACACGGGGAGATGGTGGTAAGTCTGATTTATCCTTGACATTGATGTAAGCTGTGCTGAGCCCTCAGGTGGTGGTAGGGTGCTAACCTGCTGACAACAGGGAAAAAAAAAAGTGGCCTGGTACAAATAAGTCAGAAGTGAAGAAAAAAGAAAATGGCTGCAATCAGTTATGCCTCTGTTGCATTTGAGCTATGCATAAAGCAAATCCCAAGCCCAAAACATTTTCAACAATTCAGTTGTTCCTGTTGTTGTTGCTACAGCTATTGTTTTTCTGTTCCTTCATGGTGATGTTTTACAGTGGGCTGAGTCTGTTTTTAACCTCTACTGCTATGCAGTTTATCTCCAGTGCTCATATGAGAATGAGAAAAGAGTATGACATCGGTGTGCATGTGGAAACGATCTGTAATCTTTAGCCTGCAATAGCAGAACTCTCTTATCTCAGTACGAGGGAGGAGGGAATGAAATTGGATTTCTTGCTGTTCGTGACAGTTTCTTTAGCTGCACTGTGGTAGCCCCATCGGGTATGATACAGCACAGCTAACCTAAGCTGCTTTTCTAATTGGGGGCAGCTGCCAGTTTCTCTTCAAAACTGCGCATTGTGAAAACATTCTGTATAATATCTGCACTCTCCTTTTTTGGTTTCTCATTTTCTGACTCACCTTATGTGAAGTTTTCTCAATATTTGTGCCTCAAAAGAACAAACCCCAAGCAATTAAGAAAACAAAGCCTCCAGTTCTTTACAGGCACAATACAAAGAAATTTAATGCAATTGTGACCTTAGATTTCAGCTGGAGAGACAGACCAAGAGCAGATGATATGTTTTAAAATGACTGACAGTGAATTAACCATGTACAGTGTGCCTTGAAAGTGCTGCAATGCTGCACAATGAAAGAGACTGTGTTAGCCCAAACTCTCAATAACACACAGCGTGTTGGCATAATAGGAGCAATCAGATATTTGTAGAGGTGAAGCATGAGACAGAGAAGCTCCAGCCTATAAACCTGCTTGTCGGCAGCAGCCCTCAGCCTGGTACAATCCATGAGGGTTATTCTCCTTTCTGCTTCTTGAGTCAGTGCCTTTTGGGGCTTATAAATGTGAGGAATGAAGAAAGTGCAGCTCAGTTTAGATATATGTCCTAAACCAACCTATTCCCTCCCTTCTTGCCTTCTCAAATCATCCTTGCTTTCGCTTGTGTGGGGTGATAGTGAATCCTTTGGCTTATCCCTTCTGTCTCATGCTATTTATTGAAAGTGAGAGCCTTTCACCTTTTTTACTGCTCTTTTGTGTTGCTATAGCAATGGTGAGGCCCATCCTTGTTGTCTGCTTAAATGTACTTTTAATTGCTTCAATAAATGTGCTTAAAAATATACAGTGAAAGTTAATGTTATAGTTACGTTACATCACAAATAATAAGGGAGCTAAAAAAAAACGTTAATGAAATCAGATCTTTAACTGGTTCTGAAGCTGGTGATTTAGCTTTCGGCACTCCACCTTTTGGGCTGCGTCAGGGCTAATTACTTGGGGTAAACACTTGTGTGCAGCTGAAACCAAAGGTAAATAGACACATAGGGTCGGAAAGATCCACCTGCACCATTGAATTCAGTGCCTTACGATCACAGGTGACTGTACAATAGACATTTAGCCCAGAGTGATGCACAGAGCATCTGCATCACAGGACGTTTTAGAAAAGCACTCAGAACATACTCCCAAATCCTCAAACAAAGTTAAAACTTTTATTTGCAGAGAGCTATTAGAAAGAGCGCAAGAGATAGGGTTATCGTTAATTTTCTGTGTTTCCGTCATTTTCCTACCCTACAAAGCACAGGGAAAGCATATGGCATGGCAAAGAAATGTATTGTTGAAGGCCTCTGGGAGAACATTTTAGTGGCAACTGCTTTTGTTCTTTTGATATATGAAGAGTGAAATATGATTTGGAATGGGGTGGGGGTAGTTTCATCTTCTGACAAGACACTGAAGAGACTGACAGTGGACCTGTACACTCAGTCTGATATCCAATATTTTTTCCTAACACTGAATTGCGGAAAGGGACAGAAAAGAGCTGCAAAATTGGTTTGGAACTAGGAGAAAACATCCTGCAGTGAAAAAGCTACAGAGTCAGCATGTTCAGATTATTAAAAAAGCTTTAGAGGAAGCTTGGAAAGAGTGAATAAATATCTTCCTAAGGAGAAAAATACCAAATGCCAAAAGGGCCTTTTATTAAGCAGAGAGAGGACTTAAGACCAGGCACATTCAAACTGGAAATAAAACAGATTATTAAGCTTGAAGACAGACTAATCAGACACAAAGAGAGTCTCCACCAAGTCTTCAGATGAGGACTGTCAACTTTCTAGAGAAGTTGCTCCGGTCTTGCACAAGCTAATGGGCAAAAAGTGGCAGCAGAAGGGGAAATGCTGCAACATTTTATATACAGATATAGCTATGCCATGTTTATATGCTCACAGAAGCACACACGCACGCACACACACACATATAAGGCAGAAGTGACAACTTCTTTGGTCTTTCTGGCTTAGACTATGAAGTCAAGGGAGTGGTTTGTGTGGCAGTATTGAGGTTATTGTTGGTTTTGAACTTCTTACAGAAGACTTCTTAAATTAAGAAGGGTAGAAACCAATTGTAATTTTTTGTTACTAAAGCTCTGTTAGGTTCTAAAGCAATTATAAGAGAATTCGAACCTTGAACATAAGTGTATAGTGGTTTACTTTGAAGGAAACATGCTTTCCAGTAATGGAGCAATAATGGCAATTAAAACTTGCAGTGCAAAAAATGTTTGTAAACATTTGTCCTCCATAGTGGATGAGGGAAAGGCTGTGGATGTTGTTTTCCTAGGCTTTAGTAAAACCTTCGACACTGTTTCCCACAGCATTCCCCTGGAGAAACTGACCACTTATGGCTTGGATGGGCGTGTGCTTAGCTGGGTAAAAAACTGGCTGGATGGTCAGGCCCAAAAAGTTGTGGTAAATGGAGTTGAATCAAGTTGGCAGCTGGTCATAAATGGTGTTCCCCAAGGCTCAGTATAATGGGGCCAGTTCTATTTAATATCTTTATCAACAATCTGGGTGAGGGGATTGAGTGCACCCTCACTAAATTTGCAGATGACCCCAAGTTGGGTGTGGGTGTTGAGCTGCTTGAGGGTAGGAAGGCTCTACAGAGGGATCTGGACAGGCTGGATCGGTGGGCTGAGGCCAATGGTATGAAATTCAACAAGGCCAAGTGCCCGATCCTGCGCCTGAGTCACAAGAACCCCATGCAGCACTACAGGCTTGGGGAAGCATGGCTGGAAAGCTGCCCAGTGGAAAAGGACCTGGGGGTGTTGGTCAACAGCTGGCTGAATATGAGCCAGCAGTGTGCGGAGGTGGCCAAGGCGGCCAATAACATCCTGGCTTGTATCAGAAATAGTGTGGCCAGCAGGACAAATTGATCGTCCCCCCTGTACTCAGCACTGGTGGGGCTGCACCTCGAATACTGTGTTCAGGTTTGGGCCCCTCAGTACAAGAAAGACATTGAGGTGCTGGAGCCTGTCCAAAGGAGCGCAATGAAGCTGTTGAAGGATCTAGAGCACAAGTCTTAAGAGGAGCTGCTGAGAGAGCTGGGGTTGTTTAGCCTGCAGAAAAGGAGGCTGAGGGGAGACCTTCTTGCTCTCTACAATTACCTGAAAGGAGGTTGTAGCAAGGTGGGGGTTGGTCTCCCAAGTAACAAGTGAAAGGACAAGAAGAAAGAACGTCAAGTTGCGCCGTGGGAGGTTTACATTAGATACCAGGAAAAATTTCTTCACTGAAAGGGTTATCAAGCATTGGATCAGGCTGCCCAGGGAAGTGGTTGAGACACCATCCCTGGAGGTATTTAAAAGTTGCGTAGATGTGGCGCTTAGGGACATGGTTTAGTGGTGGACTTGGCAGTGTTATATTTATGGTTGGACTGGATTATTTTATAGGTCTTTTCCAACCTAAATGATTCTATGATTCCATGATCCTATAAATGAGATAAAGGACGTGTTTTGGTTGCAATGGTCTTTATATGCCGTTAGTGACATCTGCTTGAATTTTGAAAAGTTTAACATAACCACTTTTTCTTGGAGGATATATGAAATACAATTTTAACGAATGGATTAAAGCATTTTAAGTGGAGGAAATAACTAACCATTGGATAAAGTGTACAAATGTGCATGTAAGTCTCACATTCTGGAGGCAAAAGTGTTCAGAAAAATGTTTTCTAAAGAAAAGAAATTTCACATCTCTTCTTTGTCTTGTTGTTAATACCTGTAGTTAAAAGCATAAGAATTATGTAAGGTTTGGCTTTGTGAGAAGTTTTATTTGATTTATTATTTGTTATAAATAAATAAAACACATTTTAAAAAGTGATAAACTTCATTTCTGCAAAGTGTTATTTCTTTGGCTTGGCCATGCCAAAGTTTAACAACTGAAATGAAAGAAAAATGTTAGACTTACTTTATTCTGCAGAACTACGGTGTTCCCTGTGATAATTTAATCATTTTCATGCTTTCCAAGGCTTTAGCAGTGTTAATCTTGAATAATTCTTAGGGTCTGCTGATATTATAATGTAAAAGCAATGTTAACCAGTCTAAAAAGGTTTAATGTGAAAGCATACAGCATCTGTTGTAATAATTTAATAATTTTTATATTACCAGCTAGAGGAAGCGACCTAATTAACGAGCCGTTTTAGGTGGCTTGCCAGCTCGCAGCCTGATTGTGCTTCCCATGGTGCTGGCTGCAGCCTTGGCAGCAGCGGAGGCGATGGCATGGCTCCGTGCTCTGCTCCTGTGGGAAGTGTAAATCCCATTGGCAGTGCAGCGCTCCCAGGTAAGGGTTGGGACTGCCAAAAGAGAAGAGCCATTTATGACCCCCCCACAAGATCCCCAGTATAAAAAAGGTGTGTTAAGATGCAAAGGGTACCTGTCTATGTTAAAATGAGCTAACATGATGGCTGCAGGTAGCTAATGTTGTATTGAACAGTGCTAATTTGATGAGTGTGACATGAGGTATTTAATTTGCATTGAATCATTGCCTTGCAGCTGCATCCTAACTCCTGAGAACAGTGGACGTCTAATAAATCACAGGAACCAAAGTGGCAGGTAAATCCGGCGGCTACCTTAGATTTTGCAGTACACCCTGATCCTAGTGAAACAATTCTGAAGTAGGCTGAATAATTAATGGTGAACAATTTTGAGATACATTTTTTCCTGTCTTTCAGTTCATAAATAGTCTATCAAAAGCTTGGGAGCTTTTTAGACTTGTCTTTTATTACCAATTATTTCCTGAATCCTTTCTCTCAGTAATTCTTGCTCTGTCACATAGTAGGCAAAAATGAGATTGTAGATCCTTTGATGATCAATTCAGGAGTAATAAAAGTGTATGTGTATTCAAGTAAAGTATAGCTTTAATGATGAACAGCTCTTCCTGGTTAGACCTCTGCCCTCCTCTGAATTATGTTAATCTACTTCATATTAATTTTGGAATAACTGCATCTGCTTAATAAAAGTTAGTAAAAAATGAATACGGCATATTTATCTAGGAGTAAAGCATATGCACAAAATCTGTAGATCACAGATTTGGGTCTAGACCTGCTTCTGACGTTAGCTGCTGCGAGAAAGCATGAACTCCCATTTTTTTAATGCCATTCCTTACTCGTATGTCAGATGGGAACAGTGATGATACCGGCCTCTTTTCTCAAAAACTTTGAAGTATTTAAGTGGATTTCATCCTTTGTGATTTGCTCCTGTAGCTGATGCTCCTCATCATAATCTCTGGGACTGAACTGTATGAACTGGATCCATTCTTCTTTGATGGCAGACCTTCCTTGCTACTGTTTGTTACCATTTCTTGATGTGGCTGAGGCCGTTTGTAAACTGGAATTTGGAGCCTGATACCAAGCTTTTCTGTTCAACCAGATTTCAATTTTGTGATTTTCATGGAAATGTGAAGGACTGACTTGGATATAAAAATATACTTTGTGTACATTCCTATTTATAGGTTTTTTTGGAAGGGCTTATGATCTTTTGATGATAAGTGCTCCAAGAGGATAACGGCAGCAAAGTTACACTTCTGACAAAATTATTGTTCAGCAAAATGGGCTTTTGGCTGAGGTTTGAGATGTCTACCTTCAAAGCGAAAACAAGACTTGAGCACCTGGGTCCAGTTTCCTCAAAAGACACTAGAAAAGATTTCTCTTTCTCTGGGGTTGTTAAGTGTAATCAAATCAGACAATCTGATGGGCAGTTGCTTGGGAATACTTTTACAGAGCTATTTTCCTACTGAAAAATATTTATTCATCAAAATATTCCGTAAGAAAAGACTGATTGCCAATTCCAAAGCTAAACCAAGAGGGCTGAGGAAGTCTTCATAAGCCTTTAGCTAATTAGGAGATGTGACTTGATGAAACTCAGCTCACTTGCAGTGGATGGTGCCCTGTGTCACAACCATAATGCTGGCAAACATTTGTTGTCTGCTTGACTAGGAGCCTGAGTGTAGTTGATGACGACACTCTGGGCTGTGGAAATTAAAGGTTATGCTCCCCTCTCTACTGGTCCCAGGGAGTGGGCTGGGGGTGAAGGGAGATGGAGACTGAAACTGGTGCAGCCCATGCTGCTATGCTTCTATTAAGAGTAAAGAGAAGATTTGGGTCTTCAGGTTTATTACTCTGATACCATTCACTGACATTAAATTCACTTACAGAAGAGAAAAAAAAAATCCAAACTTCAATTATATTAATCACACCACCTTAGGGCAATTTCTCTTGACCATTGTCATGTATTTTAATACAGTTCTGCTACACTTACTCTTCCGCTTTTTCATTATAAACAGTCACAGTTCAGCGATGATCTCACACTTAGCCCTTTTTACCTCTCCCCCACCACATATCCCCTCTGGAAAACAAGCAGCTCTTTTTTCCTATTTTCCCCTGCTATCCTATTTTAATAAATAAGCCAGCAGACAAAAATGTTGTTCTTAATTGGACTGGACGTTAATATCTTCTGATGCAAATTAGCACTTCTGAATGTCTCAGTGCAAGTCACTCCAGCCCAGCATCAAATTGGGCTGCGGAGGCCCCCGTTG
The DNA here is from genome assembly GCA_013398915.1 of Dromas ardeola. NCBI lineage: Eukaryota > Metazoa > Chordata > Aves > Charadriiformes > Dromadidae > Dromas > Dromas ardeola. The sequence goes on from VYZM01016004.1 coordinate 212,110, forward strand.
CTAAGCAGTGCTGTTGCCAGGCATCACACAGCGAGAGGTACCGCGCTCGGCCGAGGCGGCTCCGTGTGTGCATCAACCTGCATTTCTGGGCACTCGGGGTATGGCCAGGGCTTACAGCCCGCCTGTCTCTGCACACGTTCACAGCTCAGCTGCGTGGCCAACTTTTGGGTGCCGGTTCCCTCTCTATGCTGTGCAAGAGAAACCCATGATTTGAATCAGGTGAATACTAACAGCCCGGCAAGGCTGAGCAGCCCTAAACCAGTGAGCGGAGGTTGCACTTGATCACAAAAATTTTGTCCCATCTAGACTTGATGCCCCTCATCCTTTCACCAGTCCAGAGACATCTAGTGTTAGTGTCATGTGCCAATTCTAGCCTCAGTGTCTATACTTGAAAGCAAACAAAAAACCAAAAAAAAACCCCAAACACCTCTCTATTACACTGCTAAAGTGCATTGTCTTTGGCTGAGCTGTGAGACTTGAGATCCAGACAAAACCACCTATTAACATTCTGAAGGCACATTTGATAACTGCAGAACTATTTAACTCAGTGCCTTGACTAAATTCTGTTTATACAAATTACATTGTTTCCCTAATCACCTCAGGTACTTCACTTGGAAGACCTCTTGCTTTCCTGCATCAAACTGTCAGGTATTACTTAGAAAACCTTCACACCAAACTTGCTTTGCTTTGGAAGGTGTTCAGAGTAAAAGGCCTTTATTTAAACCTCTTCCTGCAAGCCCACCTGAAGGCCTGATGGTGCCAGGACCCTTGTTTCTTTCTTAGATTATATTTGATATGATGGAAAACTTGTGAGACTAGCTTGTGTTTTTCTAGCACCTGAAGCCCACTCAGACTGGACTTAGTCATTAACCTGAACCCCAGACTTGCCTATATCTAATGTAGAGGTGCAGATGGAGAGCTTACTCCAACATTCACAGGGCTGTTATCTTAAACAGGTGCTGAGGGTCTGGGGGGGAGGAAGCGGTCAATGAAGATCAGTTTATGCAGCTTGCAATAGGCATCATTGCCCTCTTCCTTGGACCCCTTGGCTTCAGGCAGGGACAACATGTTTCCTTGGCTTCAGGCAGGGGATGAGGTGTTCTCTTTCTGCTTGTGTTTGTTGACTTATGCAAACTTAACTAAGGTTCTTGAGTTATTACATTAATTTCGACACAAATGTCCTCATTTCTAGGTAAGAGAATCAAGCACCAAGGCAGACTCTGCAGTGATTAGCTTACGATTTAGCAGAATGCTGAAGTCTTTCTTGCTCGAGGGACATACAAACTCAGACTGCCAGCACTCCAATCATTGAACTGCCGACGACACAGTGGGAGGTATTTTCTATCCTTCATTTTGAAACTGAGCTACTGTGGAACAAAGAGTGCAAAAAAAATTGTAGTTACAAGGGTAATTTCTTTGAGGCCACTAAAATGGCAGTGAGAGGACCTAATCTCCAGTTCCCAGCATGGAGATGTGTCTTATGTCACATAGTTTCTGGATATGATGCAGAACAGTCCAAGGAGCAAAGACCAGATAACTGAACAACAGGTCAGCAACAAAACCACATCAACAGCTTCCTAAACATGGGAATCATCAGACACCTGTGCAAAAGTCAGGCACCGTAAGTGGCATTTTGGCATTTAAAACATTAGCTTTGAAGCATGGGCTGGGACGAGCAGGCACTGAGATGGACTGGAAACTGGCTGAATGGCTGGGCCCAGAGGGTAGTGATCAGTGTCACAAAGTCTTGTTGGAGGCCTGTGTCTAGCAGTGAAACTCAGGGATCAGTACTGGGTCCAGTCCTGCTCAACATCTTCGTTAATGATGTGGATGATGGGGCAGTGTATCCTCAGCAAGTTTGCTCACACAAAACTGGGAGCGGTTGTCAATGCACCAGAGGGTGGTGCTGCCATCCAGAGGGACCTCAACAGGCTGGAGAAAAGTGTCAACAGGAACCTCATGAAGCTTAACACAGAGAAACACAAAGTCCTGCACCTGGGGAAGAACAATCCCATGCACCATTACCTGCTGGAGCCCAACCATCTGGAAAGCAGCTTTGCAGAAAACAAATGGGGGTCGTGGTGGATGCCAAGTTGAACATCAGCCAGTAATGTGTCCTTCATGTGAAGAAAGCTAATGGTATCCTGGGCTGCATTAGCAGTTGTGTTGCCTGCCGGCTGAGGGCAGTGAGCCTTCTTCCCCTCTGCTCAGCGCTAGTAAAGCCTGGAGTACTGGGTACAGCTCTAGGTTCCCCAGTACAAGAGGGACATGGACATACTGGAGACAGTCCAGCAAAGGACCACGAAGATGATGAAGGGACTGGAACATCTCTCCTGTGAGGAAAGGCTGAGAGAGCTGGGGCTATTCAGCCTGGAGAAGAGAAGGCTCAGGGGGATCTTATCAATGTACATAAATACCTGAAGGGAAGGTGTAAAGAAGCTGGAGCCAGGCTCTTTTCAGTGACAGGACAGCACAGGACAAAACAATGTCAGTTCACCTGAATTCAGACCATACCTATCAGACTGGGCTCTGTAAGGTGTTTAGTTGTGGGAGATTGTAGGCTATATGCATGGCAGGCTCAGGAAGAGCGTATAGATATTGTGACACTGTGCCCAGCAGACATTGCAGAAGCTCAGCTCTGTTGTAAAGGGAAATTTAACTCTTTACAGCAAGAGGCTGGCTTGGATTTTATTTTTTTCCCACATCCTAGGTGCCTAGAGGCACCTATTTTCGACATCAGACAACTTAAAGAAAATCTGTGCTAAATGACCTCAAAAGTCTCATACCTCTAAGGGCAGAGTTGACATTCCTGCAGAAAACTATGTTCTAGGCTAAGAACCCAGATTTCCTTCCCTCCCAAGCCTCAGCTACTTTAACCATGAGATGATTCAGCCTCTAACCCATTTGTCACAATCTTTTCCTGCCTAAACAACCCTATAGCAAAAGTTTTGTGTTAATCACTAGCAGCAAGTGCTGAGATCTGAATGCTGACAATGCTTTTAAGAGGTGGCCCGGCTACACAGCTGTAGCAAAATGTCTTTGGAGATTTATCTTGGATATGGAAAATAGGATAGGCTGGGAATCTGGGCTGACCCATTTAGGGAATGGAAAAGAATTTTTGATTGAAAGAATATAAGCATAGTTCTGTATTTTAATGGAATGAGTAAACAGTCAGCACTATAATAATCTCTAAGGCATTTGATCCCAATAAACCATCTTAATCCTTAGGGCTATTCTGGCAGTAAGAGATAACGGCACGGAAGCAGAAATGTTCTTAGCATAAAACTCACATATCTATGTTTACTGTGTGTGTTAGAAGGTTTCAGACTCTTCTCCCCTCCTCCTCAACACCGATGAGGACTTCATCTGTACAGTCTGCCAGCTCCCTGCTTCACTAATAAAAGCCTTTTAATTTGGATTTTTATTGTTGTCAGCAAGGGCCAAGACAAAAGGAAAATCAAACCATAGAGAAACGCTGGGGACTGGTGCTTCCCTAGTGGCATGCCCCCTGCTTCAATAATATTTCACTACAGATAAGACTATTTATTTTTTTTTAATAGCCATATCTGTGGTCTTGTAATTTGTGGGAGGATGCATTTCCACATCTCTGCACTTAAAAAGCCTCTGAGCTGAATGCTTTTGTAGCTATTGTCTCCTGGTTGCTGCATTGTCTTCGTTGTTGTCTGCATTGCAGACAAAGGGCTATGGTTTAGAAATGCAGAGGCAGTGAAGTGCTAAAAATTATTTAATTTGTTGTCATGACTAAAACTGAAGGATGCTTACGAATGGGTGGGAGCAGAGCACATCCTACCTCCAGAAATGGGCAGTGCCGCTGCAGGGTATGTCACCACATCTTGTTCGCACCTCTCAGCCAAAGACTTCAGTTAGAGCAGACCATCGCTGAACTGCAGCCCACCTGTTATTCAAGGCACAGGGCCACAATTTTTCTTTTTAATAATCTTCAAGCCAGCACTTGCTCCTCTACTATTGGAGTCCTGTTACCTAAAGACACTTCAGCCCTGTCTGGTGTCTCCTGAGGATGTGGGCCTTGTCATCAGTGCAGAAATGTACTACCTGCTGCTGGCCTAGTGCTCTTCTGGCCTAAACTGAGAGGCAGAAATGAAACTGGGACTATTATTTATAGCTCAGAAATCTCAAGCAGAAAGATGAAAATTGCTCCATAATTTTTTTCATTGATCAGTTAGTTTGCAAAATCTTTTTTGGTTGGGTGGGTGAATGGCCATTAGGTACAAGGCTTTGTCTCCGCTCAAGGTTGCTTGCCGTGTAAGTTGAAGCCAATTTTTTTCCCCCACAAATGACAACATTACTTGGGTAAGGCTCTTTTTGCAGAGTGTGGTTTCCCCCTGTTTTTCTAGAGTGATCATGAGAAAAGTGAGTTACATTCTCTTAGCAGCCTGTAGCTTGATGCGTATTAAGACTCTATAGCACAAATGTTGTGATATAAATGGCATTAAAATAATACATCTGAATTTGTCTTGTAGAATATGGTTATGCATTTGTGCTTTGGGCACTTCATGGCCTGGACTGGGATTTGAATTCCCCTCTGAGCGGTGCAAATGGCAGTGCTGAATATGACAGCAAAAGCATTAATGTATCTGGGAACTGCGCTAAGTGGGGCAAAACAACCATTTCGCATCCACGTTTCACATTTAGGCATAGCTCTAAATCGCTTTTTGAAACAAGCATCTCTAGTTCTGCTTCATATTGTTTGAGAAGGACTTGTAAGAATTTTAGCTTAGACAAAGTTATGAGATATAATTGCACAGGTGGCACTGTGTCAAATAGCCCTTAGCACATGGGATACTTTACATGACGCTATTGGTTGGGAAGCTGTGGAGGAAAATATGGATCCTTTAACTTACGTGAGGAAATCCCGGCATGGGACCGCAGTTGGCTTCAGAATTGCACATACTTTTCCTTTACATCTTTTGGTGGTGAGTTCATTCTGCAGTCATTGCACTGCTGAGATTCACTGAAGTGCTGCTCCAGTGCTCTCTGAAACCAGTGGCAAAGCGTTTCTTGACTTCAGTGGTGAGTGCTCAAGCTGCGATGTATCTTAGTGCTAAACAGTAAAGTAGTATGTCTGGTGTATTCACCCTGTATATGTATGCTCCGTGCAACAGACCACTATGTGTATGTTCAATGCAACAGTCCAGCTGATGGACTGGGCTTGCCTTTACCCAGATATGCTGGATATGCAGTTTATTTTGTTCCATTCTTCCAGGAAAATGTATCAACAAGAAAGCAATAATATGAAGTGCAATCAGCTATGAAAAATAAGAATTTAAAATCTATTTACTGGTCCCTTTCTGTAGAAGAAATCTTGACATTATGGTCACTGAAAATAAGTCCTGCTTTTGAGGGCCCAAGAATCTCAGGAGAATTGAGACGCCTAGGCTTTTGAGAGTTCGCTATACACTCAATCCTTGTGTTAGTAACACTTTGAGGGAGCAGAAACAGCCCTCCAAAACCATCCCTTGTTACCAAGTAAGCCTATACAATGCATACTGTCATTATTTTTCTTTATGATCATAATGTGGCTAATATTTAAAAAAGTAGTGAACACCGTGAGGTAAAGGAAAAAAAAAGTTCAAACTGTTTTAAAAAAAAAACTTGCAGAGAATTATGGAATGGGAGCACTCCTTGTTTACTGTAAGGGAAGCTTTGCCATTAGCTTCAAAGGAAGTTGTAGTAGGTTCTCAATGTTTATAAAAGTTATAACCCAATTTATCCAGATAACAAGATTTTTATTAGCTAAAATCTTGGCAACACTATGCACTTCAGTGCAGACTGTGAAAGACAACAATCAACTTCAGCTCCCACTGACCCATGACTCGAAAGGCTGTAGTATGGCATTTCGTCTTACTTCCTATAATTAGGTCTAATAAAATTGTGTTGTCATTGATGTTATCATAATTGGTATAAAAAGTTGTTTATAGCAAAATATTACAGATGCAGGCGGTGATTTTCTGCCAGAGTTCACAGACAGTAAAGCTAGATTCTGGCAGACTCGAAGTTGCTTTGGGTGTTGAAATGCATGCATGTGCCTATGTCTTTACCAGTATGTATAAAACCGTGACATTTTAAATAAACAGTTGATAACCTAATACTTTCCATTTAAAAATGGTTATTTCTTCATTTAAAAGGGTTTTATTCTCTTTTTAGAAGCTCCTGCATTTCCAGCATTTGCTCTAAGGCTTTGTAATCTGACAGCCAGCTCTTGCTTTGGAGAAGCTAAAGTTAAGGGCAGGACTGGATGTATTCTACTTCTGGCAGCACCACAGTGTACTCTGGAGGCAGGAGTAAAGAGTGGGGGAGTCCGCAAGATTTGAGGGCTAATCTTGTTACGACCGTGGATTTTCTATATAACCACAGGCAAGTCTCTCTGTCTTAGTTTCCATCCTTGCACAGGGGAGATACTAGTACCAGCTCACAAGGGAACTGTGGATGTAAATTAGTGTTTGTGACTCAGGGAACACGCAGAAATGAATAATCGTCAAACGTGATGCAGAAGAGAACAAATACTTAGGGAGTTCAAATAGACCTACTGAAAGAGCGTCCTGCTCCTCGTGCCTGGGTGAGGTTGGGATTCTGTGGGAGAAAACAGTGGTGCAGGTAAGCTCTGTTCATAATGCACATGGAGAAAGGCTTGATTCGAGTTACATAAACACTCTTAGCCCTGGCATAGCTCAGCTCCTGCATTCTTGGCTTTGGAAATCAAAATCCTGTTCTTCACCTGCTGCTTTACTGGGTGCATGGCTGTGAGCTGCAAGCAGGCTCTGTCTCTCTTTATTTGTGCTCGTTCTGTCTTCTCTCTTCTTACACATAGCCCTTGGAAACTGTTCCTTAAAAAGGGGTTCCTTACCACCTGGTGAATGATCCTTCCATTTACCTCTTTCCCCACTCTACTAAAGACTTGCTGTTACCACCACTTGTTAATACCAACTGTAAATTACTGGCCAAGTTATAAGACTGAGAACTGTGAAGAACTATCTGAACCAAGGAAATCATTTAGATACCATTACTGATGGTTTTCAGAGCCTTCACTTTTCCTATTTCTAGTTTTGTTTCCATGGTGTGACTCAGTCCTGCTTCGTGGTCCAGTGTTTTAACACTTTATGTAGCTACTCTTGAAATCCAAATACTCTCTGAGCGAATTTTTTCATAGTGTTCCAAAGGCTTTGGCAGTATTATTAAATATATCTATATTTTTTGAAAAATCTTTCCCAGTGAGTTTAATTTTCCATGTGCACCAGCCAAAGCTGTTAGGCATAGTGCCCAGCTTACGCGCCATTGAAGAAAAGCGTGCCTAAGGTTTTCCCAGCTGCTTGCTCAGGATTTTGCCGACTCCATGTGGACATTGCCCCTTGGTTGTCTTCGGTGAACTGGCAGGCAAAATTGATGCATGGAGTGGTAAATGAAAACTCTTGCTGAGTGGCAGGAGTACAGGTTTGTGCTTCTGTTGGGTTTGTACAAGGTATGGAACTATGTGCAATTTATTTTTTTTTTGGTCTGCTTCGTTGGAATTTAAGGAAACAACATGCAGCTCCACCCTAGCATGTTGAAATGGACTTCTCTCTAGGTAATTTACAGCAGACCTGAGTTATTTCTCATTTTGACTCCCACTCTGAAGGCAGGCAAGTTCTGTAAACCTCATGTAAGGGAGAGAGAGAGAGGAACCTTGTCCACCACTTGCCTACACAATTTGGTACTGCAAAAGCCCAAGCAATTAACACTAGCAAATGAAATTTATCTGACTACTACATTGAAATGGCCTCAGTTTTTAAACATATTCATGTGGCTGATTTCCCCTGTTTTCAATAAGAATTAGACACCTTAATACCTTTAAAATTTAAGCCCTTTCCCAGCTATATGCAGTCCAACATAACCTCTTGTGTGTGTGTCTGTGTGTGTGTGTGTTTTCTCTGTTCCTCTCTCATGCAATCCATGTGCCCAAATTATAAACATCGAATCCTCGAAGACCAACCATTTACTGAAAATTTACCTTGAATGGCACTGTATTTGCTGCGCTGTGAAAGACACCATGAATGGGATCTCCAGAGAAAGGAAGTTATCAGGAACATTTGGGGACAGAGAGGAGATCTCACACTGTGCAACGTGTATGGTCTGAAGAGAAACCAGAGTGCGATAGCTTGCTATACGTAAGGCAGTGTTTTACCAAATTGATTAAGAGGCTCTAATTTTGTTTCTTAAATAAGGCAACAAATGTTGCTACCGTGGGGAAACTTTCTCCAGTAAGAAGTAAGAGTCAGTCAAGACCTTGCACCCCAACCTCCTGCATTTATCATGACACCCTGGTGCAATACTTCATTACCGCCTTGGCAAATGTGCTCTCAGAGCCCAGCCAGGGTCCCATTCAGGGAGCTGAACAGCAGGCAAGTCTTTCTTCTAGTGCTAGTGTCTCTGCTCACCCAAGAAGATAATGTGATGCTGACAGCTGGAAGGCAAGTCTTGTTGCCTTTCCATCTCTTTTGTCACCACTTGCGTGTGGGGAGGGAAAAGCAGTGATTTGTTCTACCATACGAGAAACGTCTTCCAGGGAGCCAGTGCCAACCTTGGCAGCTAAAAGGACGGCGTATGATAAAATGGGAACAGCTGCATGTAACTGTCTGTATGTGCTCACAGGGCACCTGACAGGACTTTGTGATCTTGCATGCCTCTTTGGCTTTAAGTGTCAAGTCACATCCATCAATTATAATTCATGTGTCTTTGCCTTCCTTGGGGGTCATCACCACCTTGTAACTGAAGATACTTCACTACAGAATTGAGGGGGAGGGTTATTTGGGTTTCAACCATTATCACAAAACCGTCTGATCAATATTTTCTCAGTTCTTGGCGAAGAAAAGGAGCCAGGCATGGCAACTGTGGAGGAGATCAGCATCTCTGCCCTTGCCTCCCAGCCCATAGGCATGGACAGAAGTATCTGGAAAAGGACCCAGCACCGAAGCTGTTCCTCACTAGCCTTTTCCTGCAACACCAGGACTGGGAAGGCTCAAGTGCCTCAGTGCTCAGATGTTCATGACTTGCATTCCTCTGCAACTGTGCAATAAGCAGCGATGTGCTGAACAGTTTTGGAAGAGTAGAACTAGGCATCTAAGACAGGGATCTTCAAGAAGTGATACAGTAAGTGGGTTGTTGCTTACCAGTAGAAAATGCTGAGAAGAGGAGCAACTACCAAGTCATGGTCCTTGAAAAGAGCTACATCCCGAGCTCAGTAATGGTGGTAAGGCAATTGTGTCTGCTCCAGATTTTGGAGTGAGTCCAGCAAAGGGCCATTAAGACAAGTAAGGGATTGGAGCACCTGTTTTACAAGGAGAGGCTGACACAGCTGGGACTGCTCAGCCTGGAAAAGGGAAGGCTTATGGGGAATCTTATCAATAAGGAAAAACACCTGAGGGGATACTGGAAAGAAGAGGGAGCCTGGCTCTTCTCAGTGGTACCCAGAAAAAGGGTAAGAGGGAATGGGCACAAATTAAGAAACGTTAAATTTCTTAAAATTGTTTACAGTGAGGGTGTTCACACTAGAACACGTTGCCCAGAGAGGTTGTGGAGTTTACACGTGGAGATATTAAAAACCTGACTGGACACTGTCCTGGGCAAGTTGCTGCAGCTGACCCTGCTTTGGGGACATAGTGCTTGGACTAGATGATCTCCAGAAGTCTCTGTCAACCCCAACAATTCTATGATTCTGTGATCAGCCAAAGAGACACAATAATCCCAAGCCTTTTAGGCAACAATGAAATCTCCTTTCTGACACTTTCATTTAGCTTAAGTAATAAAATGGTCATTAGGTGACAGAGAAAATGAAAAAAAGAGTGACTATAGCCAGAGGGTTAGGATAAATCAGGTTGAAATTTCTTGCTTCACATAATATTTCATAATGATATGAAGTATAACAGGTTTCAAGAAAAGCACTGAGAAAAAAAAAAGCTTTTCTCAGAACACCAACTGCTTGGTGATAAGGAAATTTGCTGCAATATTAGAAGAGGCAGTTAAGTTCAGACCTAGATCTCCCACATGCCAGCTGACCGCCCCAGTACTGGAAATATTAGGTACCAGTCATCACCCAAGAATTTCATTATTTTGGGAGTGAAATGAGAGTGGAGTTTAGATTGTGGTTTTGAGACTTGTGAGGATCTGTAAGGTGTCAGAACATGATTCACATAAGAACTGAAAACAGTAAAATTAAAAAAACCTCACATGTACATACACATACATATTCTCACCCATGCAAGCATGTGAGCAAAAACAATGTAGAAAATCACAGGGAATACCTGAACAATCAGTTTATCCTGAGTCTAATTTGGCTGTATATGAAACGTGTGGAAAACACTGCTCAAGACTTGTGGATTCTGCCTATGACAAAAAAAAATGACTAAAAAAAAAAAAGTTGAAGTCATCCTTGGTTAAAAATGACAGGGCTGTGAAACACTCATTTGGCTGACCTACAGATGCCTCTAAAAAGTCAAATCTTGCAGGCAGCTTGGGAAGATCCAATTTGGAAAAACCTGCTATTGTGAACTGAAGTTTTGCACAACTTGATCAAGAAAGACAGGATATTGGCAATTTTGCATGACGGCCAGGATCATACTACACTATAATGCCCAGTAGGACAACAAGGGGCAGGCAGCAGTTGTGATCAGGGGTTCGGGGACCTCAGAGCCTACCTGGAAGGAAGTGATCACTCAAACCATCTACTTCAGGTACCTAAGTCCAATCCATAGCACTCAAAGTAACTATGTTCCTTAGGTAGTGCATGGAAAGTCATAGATAAATTCAAAGGACCTAAGTTAGATCCTCATACAAAATGATGTTAGCACGTCATTTTTGTATTGAATTGGCTAGCCAAATCCCCAGAAGGATTCAGCTGCTGCAGCACATCAAACATAGACTGCTGGCCACAGAAGAGGAATCCAGAATCCCATAAATGTCATGGGAAGAGCTACACACTTCAAAGGGAGACAGCAAAACAGGCAGTACATTAGAAAGGGCATACTAGTCAGTGTCCTAGCTACGCTTTTATCTGAGGTCACTGAAACCCATATTCCAGAGAACTACTCTTTACCCCGCTGAGGTGGTGGCAGGTGACAAAGGGTTGGGAGTGGTGTGAGGTAGACCCCACACTCAGGTTGAATTCATGTCCCTGTAAAGGAAAGAATTAAGATTCACTGCACTAATGAAAGAATGCAGACACGAACATGATTCTGTAATCTGGTGGCTAGAGACTCCCGTGGGATGGGGGATACCTGCTTCACAGGCTAATTTTCACCTTTAAAGGTCTGGAATTTCCCTGAAGTCTTTTGGAAATAAAAACCCAAAACATCCAGGGCTTTGGGAAGAACATTTTATTGCTAAGCATATCTTTAAACAAAATGCAAATAAGAAAAGAAAAAGAATCAAAAAGGAAGAAGAAAAAGAAAGGGAAAAAAAGCAATAACATCACGATAACTCAAATAAAAATTCTTAAAGTTGTCCATAAAGCAACAGGGATATGGTAGAAGCCCACATACAGAAATGCACATGTTCCCAAAAACTGTCCAATAGAAACTTACACAAAAAAAGGAAAATGTAAATCTTTTTCCCTTAACTTAAAAAAGGAAAGCAAAAAGGAAAGGAAGAAAGAAAGCAGGAAATCATTTCACAAGACTCCAAGACTCCAAGAACAGCAATCTTTTACAGACATCAAGATATAATCAACTTTATATAGTTTCGGCCAGTTAAGTCATCTAAAATCGTGCTTTCATACCTTTTTAAAACCTGTCTTTTTTTTTTCTTTTTAGTATAAAAAATAAAAAAGGAAAAAAAAGCTCAACCTCGCACGCACGCACACGCACCACACACACGCACACATACACGCACTGAAAATATTTGTTAACATGAAAGCGTCTTCTCTAAATGTTTGAGAAGGCTGGTTTTTTTTGAATTTAAGTTCCCATGTGCGTGTGTGTATTTGATGACACTTCTTCAAAGTCAAATATTCATGCGACTTATAAACACCAGCAAGAGTAGATTTCTAAACCTAAACAGCTGATTAGTTTTCATCTGTATACAGAAAAAGTGTACATTTCTGATATTCCAGAGTTCTCAATCCACCTTGGTTTTTGTTGTTTTCCTCTCTGTCTCTCTGTCTCTCTCTCCCTCATTTGCTTTTTTGCACATGATAGGCATGGCCGTCAAACCACCTGGCTATTGTTCTGTACAGTAAGATAATCCTTTTCACAATATCTGGGAAAATGTAGGAACCAAACAACCAAATTAAATAAGTTAAATAAAAACAGAAGACATTCCCAATTTAACCATAAAACAGTATATACACCATCAGGGTATCCATATAGAAATTATACTAGCAAAAAAAATAGTAGTAAAATATGTAAACAAAATTTCAGATTTTTTTTTTTGACACAGGTAACTGTGACAAAGCTAAAACACACACTCTCTTCACATTTTAAGGTTTGTTTTTGTTGTCTGTTTCATTTTACTTCGTTCTTCAAGAACATTCTCATTCCACATTAAGACCATAACAGAACTTCTGTTCCAGTCGTCCCATCAAACATACCATGATAAATATATCTGTGTGTATATATATATATTATATTATTAAATTCCTTTTTCTTTATTATTTTTTTGTGTGTCACAGCAGCTTTATTTATTTTCTTTTATATAAAAGAGACGGAAAAGGGAGAATAGGGCAAATGGAAGGACAGAGATGATCTGAAATGTCAAGCTACAAAATTAAAATATTACATATGAAAAACAGTTTTATGTCAAAAAAACCTACGTATTTTGCATCCTTTTACAAGTGTTTAGCTATTCTGACATTTATGGGTCTTGTCACAAGTTGAACTCCAGTGGTGTCTTTCTGATCTCTTTATTAAACTGATTTATTATTATTTTTTGCATGCATTGCAATCAGTCACAGAACCAGAACCCAGAGGAAGGCTCCTTTATTTTTGCATGGTATATTCAGCTCAGAACGGCTAATCATTTTTTAAGCATTTTTTTTTTGTAATCTTCAAATCCCTTTAACCATAGTTTGTCTGGGCTAATGCATACTAAGTGATATTCTCAAACAAAGCCAATGACTGATCAGAACAGACCCAAACCCATCTATTCTTCAGTTAATTGCAAATACTGGAGCCAGATCCAAGGGAACCAGCTTTCCATGATAATTTTCTTCAGCACCACCCATCAGACACTTTCACTGCGTTGTTAGCAAACAACTTACTGCAAGACGACGGATTCTAGAGACAACACGACCAGATATGCAGAGTAAACACCATGGGTAGCTTTTGAGTTCATATATGGCAATAGTCTCTCTTTATTTATTATGGATTATTTTTTTTCCGAGATTTCTTCTCAACTCACATCCTGGTTCACCCCCCACACTGGTCCTCTCCACCCTTCCCTCCCACACCCAAAAGTAACCGAAAAAAACCCAAACAAAAAACAACTCAAGAAACCAAACCAAACCAAACCAAACCAAAAACCCAACAATCTCCAAAATCATTTATTCCCCTCCTCCAATCTCGAAAAGTTATATGTATGCTGGACACGGCCAGATCAGTTTGTTCAATATTTTTTTGTTGTTGTTTAATAATGTTTGCATTTTTTTCTTTTTCCTTCCTTTTTTTTTTTTTAAATAAGTAAACTGAAAAATTATCGATACAGTCAGGGATCACGAACATTGTTAAAGACCCACTTGGAGATATGAAACAAGTAAGCCATGAAGTCTTCTACCTTTGCAGAAAGTTCAGCGGAGGAGGAGATTTGGAGACGTCCAAGTTCACTAACAGGGCAGAGCTGTGCGCGCCATCTCCAGAACGCTAAGTGTGCTTTATAATACATTAGGGCAGAATTTGCTGACTCCAAGCGATGACTGAGACATTAACAGTCACTGCTGAAATTTTTTTTCCCAATACTTTTTCCCACAAATGATATCTCCCAATCACGTTCGCTGCAATGGTTCTGATATTTCAGTTAAATCTCATTAAGTATTTATATATTTATATATAAATAAGTATTCTTTTTTACACATAATACTCTTTGTCCTTGTTTTTCTGTTTCTTGTGGCCGCTCTTTGAGCTCTGCTGCTTCTCCTTCACGAGCGTGCCGTTGCTCTGGGCTGAGTTGCTGATGTAGTTCCGCGTCTCGTCCACCTGATAGGACCCCTCGTCCCTGTTCCTGTACTTGTACATGGCGTACAGGAGGATGAGGATGCAGAGGGCAGCAGCAGCCACAATGCCGACGACCATCCCCGTTGTGCTGCTCGACTCACGGACCACCTCTGAGGCCCCCGGAACCCGTCTGATTCCTGGCTCCGTGGGGTTTGCTGTGGGCACATTACGGAACATGGGGGAAGTGATTAGCGGGCTCTTCAGCTTTGTGCTGTCTAGCTCATAGGCAGTGGGCAACGGAAGCAAGACTATGTCAGGCTGGGGTTTGAGCTCACGGTTATTCATTTTGCCGGCTGGCAATTTGGGCACCATCCCAGTCGAGGACGAAGCTGTGGAGCGGATCAGCTCAGGGGACAAAGACGTGGTAGTAGTCCTACCAGTTTCGGAGACTTTGTTAGGTCTAAAGTCCTTGGATTCCCACTTGGGTGCGTGTGCTTTGTAGCCACCTTCGAAGATTGAAGTGGAAAGACTCTTATCTGTTACCAAGGAGAAGGTGGTGTAAAAATCTTCATCATCAGTAGGGGGTAGGTTAGAGTCAAAGGTTTCCCCTGAGCCATACCCAGATATCACCAAGCCATCATCATCACAACCATCGCTGCCTTGGTCCGACAAGCAAGGTAACCCCGCCTCAGAGGTCATGGACAGGGAATCTTTGGTGGTCTCAATAATGGTGAGGAGGGGGCGAAAGGTAGGGGGAAGTGTAATGAAAGGTGCACGAGTAGCAATAGGAGGGATATCTAAAGGGTCTTCTACAAGTAGAGGGATAACTAATTCACCTCCTGGGATGGAAAAGAGAAAAAAAAGAAGATTAGTATATTTTAATGACACAGTGCACCATTTTCAACTCAACTCAAGGGCAAGAGTGGATTTGGGCATTACGAAAAAGCATCAGGGATCAGGTTTCTCACCCTAACTACACTGCCAACATACTTTCCTGGGGGTGCCTTTCATTCTTCCCTCCCACCCGGCTTTGATGTTGGTGACCTGCATGTTCCAATTCCTCCCTCTTTTAACTTACGCTAGGTACGTACAGTGAAATACTCTGAATTTTTTGGGACCCAATGTTTTTGATTTTTGAAGATACTCTCAAGTGACTCTCTGGACATCAATTTTTGGTAGTGATCTTTCTTATGCGTTCGGTTACAAGACTGTTTAAATGAATTCTTTTAGACTTCACAGAGCAATGTTCTCCTAGATGGATTTTACCACTCATCTTGCCAGTTTTTCTGCCTCTTATTCTTTTCATTTAAAACAACATTGGTATTTCTTCTCTGCCATTCAAGTCTGCTCACCTGCTGAAACAGTTTATAAGGCGTTTCCCTAAGGCCTTTCCCATTCATCCATTTCTTCTTGATTGTTGCCTGGTTTTTAAATTGTGGGAAAATTCATGGAAGTGAGGGATGGAATAAGAACCAAGTACTTACTGGGGTCCATGAAGGTACAGAGCTCTACTTAATGCTTGTTCATCTCTTTTTAATCTTTCTTTACCATTCTGTTTGACACTCGGGATGCACCTTTCCTTGCATCTTTTGGGACTACTAAAGCCATGCTATCTTCATCTTTGGTTCTTCTTGATATTCTTTTACTATAATTTGATTAAAAATTAAGATAGACTTTATTGTGATTGATGATATAACTGCATAAGGACTCTGATGACCCAAATCATCACTTGCGCCCAGGAGTGTACTGCAGAAGTTGCCTTCACATCTTCTGTTACTTCTTGATACGCAGATAGCTGCGATCAGCGCTACTGTTTACTAACATGATGGCCACCTGCCTACAGAGGACTGAAAATGAGGTGGACTTACAGTTTACTCTTGAAGTAGAACACTAAAGCTATAGCTATAGCTTCTGTACCTTACCACAGTATGATCTGCAACTGAAACAAGAAAATCAGGGCACCATTTCTAAGATTTGGTTTCTGAGCAGCAATATTGCTACTTTTAGGGTAGTAGTCCGGTTTTGTCTATATATTCTAACATGACTGTACTACTTTTGAGGTAATTGACACTCCACTGTTTTATTCTGATGTGGAGGCATAATTAATTTATCTAATTCATTTAGTTCAGTTTACATAGTCTTCTGCTAACACAGAGGTCACTGACACTTTCACTTTTTTTAGGGCAAGCCATATTGCTTTTGAAAGTTCATCTGACACCACGAGTAGCCATTTAGATGTGTTGGAAGGAGTGCAGCTCAGCAAGAAGAAATTCTAATGCATGGTAAATTTTGATTTATACTCACCATCGCTTAAGGAAAGATACACAAAAGGAATTTTAGCTTCTAAATAAATAATTCTGGCTTTTATTTCTGTATTAATAACCGCTAATGAACAGTCTGGCATTATTACAATGCTGAATGGCATCAGGGTCAAAATTCTGCTCTCTCCTATCTACCCTATATGTTACATGTACTTATTTCCCATTGAATACTGCCAGTAATGTCCATGGGAGTTCTATAAAGAATATGGTCTAAAATCATAATCCCTTCTAAATATATTTGGAGAGCAATATATTTGAACAAATTACATATTGAAGATAGCAATATACTGAAAAAGGTACTTAACAGTTTGATTAAATCTGGATAGCTGGACTAGCAATATGGCTTATTCTTATCCTTAATGAGAAAGTAAATGGTGACACAGTTTAATCAATTGAAACAGATTTGTCTCAGAGGTACCAAGGTAGAAATTAGGCCAAAATAAGAAATGCAGTACTTTTGCATACTTAAAAAGTTAGTTTGAAGTTAAGATACAAAGGGCCAATTTGAATATGATGTTTAGTTTCCTGAGCTTCCTCAGTATGTTCATACCACTTTTGTTACTGCATAGAGGATGAAGAAATAAGTATCATACATGTAAAATAATGCCAATCTCTTCAAATAACGTATCTTCAAAAAAACATGTAAAAACCAGAAAGTGTGGGCTGCTAAGTGGCTACACGGCATTTTGTGCTCATGCGTCTGAGCTGTTTTCTGTGCAATGTAGAAACTAGAGCATGTAATATGATTTATATATGTCCAGAAGCCCTATCCATGGCTAGAGTACAGCATCTATAATTTATGCAAACAGCTGGCCTCCGGACAAACTTGTAGGATGCCTCTGAGGGAAAGATCATCTGTGAGTCTGGTAAAAAATGAATAAAAATAATAGCGTTTAAGTGTGCATTACATCAAATTGCATGAGTGGGGAATTTAAGTCCTAGAAAGTCAGGGATAGGTAGCGTCCCTTCAAATGACTTTTTAAGATCAGTGTTTTACTGTTAAAAAGTAGTATTAATCTGTGATTTTCATTCACCATCTGTGAAAAAAATCAGTTTGGTAGCTTTTAATTGCTCATTGAGAGCTTTGAAGTGCCTTTGTTATTAAAATCCATTATGCTGGCACACAGTATCAGTACACAGTTGATCTGCCACCCACTGGGGCTATATTTTGGACAGTTTCCTCCCGAAGATAAATTATTTTGGTCCCATTAATGATTAATTTTCCTGACGGAATCAGAAATACCTTACATTTAGTATGAAGACCTTTCTTGTGCCCCAGTAACTCTTGCCTTTAAAACTAGGTCATAGTTCTACAGTTTTTGTTGCTGTCGAGGACTTGAGCCAATGATCAAGACTACTGCAACTTTAAAAACTGTCATGGTCTTCCTGAAACGTTAAGAAAAGTTGATATAGTTGCTATGGTAAGTGAGGTTCCACATAAATGCTGGAAAGCAGATCGGAGCTTTTTGATTCCAGCAAGTCTGTTGGATCGAAGACAACAGGACAGAATCAGGAATGACTTTTACAAAGTTTTAATCTCAGAATGTATGTGAGAAGAGAAATAACTTTCATACCAGAAAGATTGGATTAACTTTGATTTCCCATTCAATTATTTAATCTCATCTCTAGTTTTATTCCAAATCATCCGACGATCCATACTATATTTGCCTACATACTATAGAAATAGACTGTTAAAGGTCCTTCATTAGGAACCACTTCTCCATCAAGGAGTTCATTTCTTATATTTACTTAAGACAACATCTTAAGTATCAGGGAGATGGTGGTAAGGGTGGTAATGATGATTTGAATTTTTTATTTTTCTTTCTGTCTGTAATGGAAGAAACTGCAAAACTGAAAAAAAGCTGTGTGGGAAAAGGTAACTCAGAAAAAGCACTCTAGGTATGAAATCCAGCTTCTGTTTTATTGGTATGTTAGGCACCTATGCAAAACTCACAGCAAGCTAAAAGCTGTAAGTCTAATAGGACGCAAGCACAATGAGTACTTCTTGGGGTATGTGATTTATAGAGGAGGTAAAACATCCTTTAAAATGGTGTGATAAAAATGCCACTCAGCCTAAAAGAAACGTGTTATTTAAGGATAACAGGGAATGTAAATTCTGAAAAGCTCCCAAGAAAGTGTGAGAATTGTGAACACCAACATCTACGGAGGGGAGCAAGTGCAAACTTTCATCTGCAAACAACTCTGTTACTGGTACTACATTTCTACTCGGAAGAGACACAAGGGGGAGTCTGATGACAAGCAGATGATAAGTGTGAGTGTAGGGGGAACCATCTTTCACAGGATGACAGCTGAGGCAGCAGGAAGCTGCCTAGAGCCAGTGGTCCTTTGAGGGAGAAGTGGTGCCTCTCGCCTAGGGTCCCAAGTCGGTTTAAAGGTAAGCACTGAAAGATTTAAAAGACAAAGTGCCACTTGATTGCCAAGAATATCTTATGTGCAATTTGGGTCCTGAAAGGTTTGCTGTGGAAGGCAAGTGATTGAAAGATTTGGATCTCCAGAAAAAGCTAAAGAGGAGCCCCTGAAAAACCTTACATGAGAATTTGGAAGGGAAATACTTTTGGGAGAGGTTTTATGTTCTTATTTTTCTATCTGAAGTTTTTATTTTCTCAGTGTCTATCATTTTTTCAATCACAACATTAATGGTTTGCAGCCTTGAATAAAACTTGCAGTTTTAATTTCCAAATTGTCCCGTGCTTAAAAAAAAAAGTCAAGGTTGCCACCCAGTTTGGGCCATGTCTTCAAAACAAATCTTCATATGAGACTTAGATTCTGTTTGTCGATAACATGGACCATTCCCTGGTAGTTAACAGTGTTCGCTGGTATGCTGCAAGTTCAGGATCACTTTAGCAACCCAAAGATTTCACAAGGATTTTCCAGATTTATTTTTCACCTACTCTGTGCTTTCTCTCCTAAGCAGAGAATGGATGTTTTCCAAACAGAAATATGTTTTTAAAAAAGCTTCTGTTGACAACACGATGCCAAAGAATTAAACAAAAGGGAAACAGATGAAATGGTTTCCCCTGCAGTGACATAGATGCAAAATTAGTTTGCACATCAACAGTATAGTTGCAAAAAATTTCCTAACAGCAAACTGGAAGCAGCAGTGAGAGAGCTGAGGTCTGTGATGTTGGAAACGTTTTACCAAGCAGCCCAGTTCTCTGCTTGGCTTTCTTATGCCACGAAGCAAACACAGTGTGCATATATTCCTTAAAAGTTAGCCTTTAAATCTAGCACATATACTATTTTCAAGGAGTTGTGCTTTTCTTTAAACTACCAAGATCATTTGGGATATAAAAGGTCTACTTTAGCCTTGGAGCTGCCCTGCTTTTTGCTTTATGAGCGTATTTATAGATATATAATTCATACCTCTGGGGCTGATCTCCAGTAAGAGTTCTCTGCCACTGGAAAAGACAGGGTGTTAAAAATTTAATAGAAGCCTTATGAACTGTGAGGGTGCAGTGGGCGAGTCACGAATGCAGAGGGCACCAAAAAAATAAAAAAAGAGAAGAAAACAACCTGAAAAACTGTAGCAGCCGCCAGCTTTCATCTTTAGAGCCACAACTACTTCACTGGAGTCTCAGGCATCAACCTGACGCAGGACAAAAGGCACACAAAGCCTGAAAGATTCATCTTCTCGTGATGACGATAAGGGACAGACCCTTGTCATCTCTCTCTTTTCCAGCTGCGGCTGAAGATCTTTTAAATGCCATCCATAAAGGCTGCACAACACATCCATTTCTGCAGGCACTTGAAATTCTGCATCCAAAATTTGTCATTTTCGTTTTATTCTTATAGTGTTCCTCTGAAGTTTGCCTCCACTTTCAGTATGAAATACTTGCCACAGAAAATTTTCCCCCCTCTGTATCAACAGAATAATTCCTTACTAAATGACTGAGTTAATAAATTTCAGTCTAATGGTGTTTTAGTTAATTCTCCTTTGAGTCCTCTGAGGATAAAAAGGCGAAATTATTCAGAACATAGTCCCTGATTCACAGGAAAGATAATACTAACACAAAACCTAGTAGATGAATATTCTTAATATTTTCTGCTCTTTGCAGTCTGATTTAATTGCAATTGACAGTCAGTAGTAGAGAGAAAAACATAATTTCCACAACGGAATACTGCAACTTTTCATCTCAAATATCTCCTTTTCCTTTCAGAGAATATATAGTCCTCAAAGTGATTACACAAAACTGTACTTCTAGTGGAATTGGTTGAAAAGCATTTCCTAAGCCCCCCAAACTACATTAAAAGACATTAGTTATTGCAGTGCTTCCTAATACGTGGCTCATGAGCAACAGGAAGGTATGGAGTTTGAGAGGTCATGAATCCCATGTTAATGCTGGGCTGTGTTTCATTGCTGTAAATTCTTCGTCACCTTTGCGCAGTTTCAGTGAAATAGATACCAATAACTTCCAGAGAGGACCTCACATTGTGTCTGCTGGCAGGATTCTAGAGCAAAACCAAGTATTTTGGTGCCCAGGCACTGAGCTGCTCTGAACCAATCGAAACATGCCCTCTTCCATCTCCCATCATTATTTTAAACTTTTATGATTAATTGGTGACAGCTTTCTACTCAGCCTAATTATTTGTTCTGTTTTCAGCATCAGTTGTTCAAAGGACTTGACACTTGAACCTAATTACCTACTGAGCACAGAATTACTATGCAGAAATGGTGAAAACATATGTGGTTGTAAGGAAGTACAAGTTTTTCTTACTTTTACTGTTTTTTTAAAAGAAATGAATCCAAATCTCTTTTGAAGTAAAGAAAATTTTAGAGTTTCAGGACATGAGTTTCAGTAGGAAATTGCCAAATGTAGCACTTCTGGATGACATTAGCAAGACTGATACTAGTCATAATATGATGGGTGCATTTACCTGGTAAGAGTACACTTGAGAGTATCATTTAGACTGGACATCAGACAGGTAATCAGCAATGAAGAAAACTGATAGAAATAAAACACTTCCATGGGAATAAAGTAGGAATGATGTAGAGCTGCAGTAAGAAGACCCTGAGAACTACCAAAATGCTAAAAGTCTCATCGTTTTTTACTTGACATGAAGGCTATACCACCAGGCTACATACAATTTAAGTAGCATGAAAGAAAGTAGCATTACTGGTGATTCATTTTGGGAAAGGGAAAGGGGAAAGAAAGCTCTGGAGAGGGACCGAGAAAGAATAGGAGCAAATTACCACAGGCTCCTTCACCCCCTCCTATGCACAATACAATCTGGTAATCGACAATATACAAAGAGCACATAACATAAAGGCAAATACAAACTGATTCAAAAATAAAAAAATGAACTTATACATTTGTCATAAAACAAAACCATATACTAGAAAATAAAAAATGCCACAGCAACAAGGTCAGAAAAAGGAAAAACATAACAAGTCATTCATTTTATCAGCAAAAGATTAAAACCTACGAGAACTGAAAAAAATGACAAAAATCAAAAACATTTCTGTTTAAAAAAAAAAGTAATCAAAAATACATAAAAATATTTAGAAAGCATACCACATTGATTTCATAACAGTCAACTTACATCAACAAATTGCCCGCATGTTTTTTGGCATGAAAGGAAAAATTTACAAAAGAAAGTTGTGTAAGAATGCTCTTGGACAAGTAGCATTGCCACATTCTTGTAACTTGCTTTTTTCGTTGTTGTTTCTTAAAAACTTTTTTAGCAAAATGTTTATTATTTCTTTTTTAATATAATTGTTTTACAACAAAGGGCGATACAGGGAGGCAACAACACATACATCCACACCACATAACATGAAAAGAAAAAAATCTTGCACCTTAACAAATTTGAACTTGTTTTTTTTCTGCTGTTTTTTGGCTGTATTTTTTTATCTTATGTAAAGTTGTTAGCATATTACAGTTGAAAAATCCTGTACACTTTATAGAATTTACTTTTGCTTGTTTGCATATCTACATATATAATGTTTTTTGAAAAGCAAAGTTTGTTGCTTTTTTGCCTTTTTGGTCAATTTGATATATATTTTTTTAAACATTTTCTTTTTTTCTATAATTTTTGTGTGTGTGTGTTTTAAGGAATGGATGACTGCACATAAAATTTTAACAATGCTAAAGAAAGGGGTGGTGGAGGGGAACTTATGGGAAGAAAAAATGCCTAGGGTGGATGGAGTGGGAGTGTAAAAATCTATGAGTGTACTACACAGGAGATGAAGATGATGGGAGTGAATGTGTAAGTCAGTTGCCATGTCCATGTAAGGGCGGTACGGAGTGATCTAGCAGCATTAGAGCTTCTGGCTGTAAGGAAGGGATGGGCAATATACAAAAACAAATGAGCATATTCATGCCCATCAACAAAAAGAAAGAACAGAACTCTAACATTGACAATCTCACAAACCCTAAGCTGCAACTTCTTCAACATGCAAGTTACAAAAAATTAATAATTATAGTATTAATATTTACATTTTCATTAAAGGTTCTCAAATTATAAAAACAGTTAAAACTTTTCCCTACTAAAAATAGCAGTAAAAATACATAAACTAATAATAATAATAATAATAATAATTAATAATAATAATAATAACCAGAGAGTAAAACAAAAAAACAAGGAAACTAGTTTTATGCATTGGAATTAGAACAACTTCATCTGTAGCTACCCACAGCCTCCTTCTTCTAAGAATCGTCTTTTCTGAAGTCCATCAAATTGACATCAGTATTCTCAATAATTTGAGACAATCATTTCTTGAGCACATCAAATCACTGTTTTGAATGTAATGACTGTGTTGGCACACCCCTTCCCCACTCTCAAATTAGATTGCTTTTATGTTCAGATTCCCTGGAGAATCTCAAAAATACAGCTGTAGGATTCTGCCAGTGAAGTAGTTCCTTATTTAAAGAGGGAAATAGAGGGGAAAATTGCAGAAAACAATTCATAACTCTTTTGTTTTGTTTGTTTTTTTTTCATTATTAGATTGGAACAAACCAAATCTAAGATAGAAATTCAACCATTGAAAAGAAATACATCAAAATATAACTATGTAGAGATATACTAAAAAAAAAAGCAAAAAATGAAAAAGAGCACTTTGTTCCCAGGAAGAAGGGAGATAAGAACAATTGTGGGGTTTTAAAATTTTATTTTTAAAGAAAAAATTATTCCACACACTTTCAAGGATGAACAAACCAGATGCACACATTGAAAGGAACAGACAAAGCAGTCTAGGGACACTTTCAACATTTGGATATTTTTTTGGTTGAGAATTGGATTCTCTTCTCTTCTCTCCCCCTCCCATTTAAATTTGGTTTCAATTGTTGGCCAAAAACCCCACCACCCTCCATTGTTGCTTTTTTTTTTAATAGATCTTTTTTTTATCACTTCTTTTCAAAATAAACATGGAGAGGAAAAAAAAGGACGTGCAGTCTGGATGTACGTCATAAATAGACATAGAAAAAGATAGAAGAAATTGGCTGAGATCGACAAATGGGTTATATAATAGCTTAATTTTACTGTAGGATGTTAATAATAATGCATGCTTAAAGTAAGTTGCATTTAGGGAAAGTAGAAAAACAGAACAGCAAGCAAGGACCTGGGGGGCGGGAGGGCAGAGGAGAGGGTGGGGTGGGCAGAGGGTGTACCATCCATGCCTCTCCAGAAAGGGCAAAGCACATTCCAGCAGGTTCTCTACATTTCTGGGGGCGGTCAGAAGGGGAAAAGGGTGAGGAGAAACTGTAAGCTATGTTAGGATGCACTTTTCACCCCGGCTACGACCTTGCCTTTAGATCAAACACTCAAAACTCCAGACTCCAGCTCTTATTCTGGCCCTCTCTCTCCATGGCATTCCCGAAATGAGTGGCATTTATTTTTCTGCCTAGTCAGACTGGGCTTATTCCTATAAGTCCTGATCAGCTTGAGCAAAGTGTGAAGAACTAGTTCTTACAAACACACTCTGCTATGCTGGAAAAGGCTATGGCTCTAGCGAATGTTTATTTGAAGTGGTGAGCGGTTATTCCGACATGCTGTCCATGGCTATTGCTGGGGGCCCACCAGTTAGCAGCATTTGCTACTAAGGCCACATGATTTTACATAGGCAAACCTGCCACTGCTAGCGTTAAGACTGAGACTAGTTTCTCCTATGTGACAAAAGGATTTAAAGTTCAAGAAGATATTAGTAATAAGTTCTATCTGTGTCTTTACTAAAACTGGATCCCAAATACTGCATGCCCTAGAGGGGTCCTCGTCTTCCTCTGAATTCCCTAGATGACCCATATGATATCCATATTTTTCTTGTATAAAGACCACCATCCTAACATCAGACTCCTTCTAAGAAGGAACTCAGGACCCCAGCAAAACAACCTGTTCTGTCTGATATTTTAGGAGAGGGAAAACCTTATATATAAAGCTTTGGACCTTGTCCACAATGAATCTCTCCAGGAGATAGGAAAAGCAGGCTGTAAGAACTGCATATACCTTAGCGTTCCACCAGAAATGACAGCAAGATCACTTCATAACCCATCATAAAGGTCATGCTGCCACCAATCAGTGGCTATCCTGCGCTTGAATTTCTGGGAAGAATGGGGCTATCTGCCCTGTAGATGCGGCCAGGGGTGCCTTTGTATAAATACAATAACAAACAGGTAGGGTGTTTTGGTACTTATTAACATAAGGAACAATAGCACCTCTAAAGCCACTGAGAGACCAGGATTAGTTCTGGGGAATGTTAATTAAGCAATTCACAAATTAAGCAAAAATTAAATATCCCAGATTGTTTTTAGATGCATTACTGAAAAGTGTCCAGTTCTGGGAGGAGTTATATGGGAAGACTCTTAACTCCTACTTCAGAAGTGATAAAGTTGTGCTGACTACCAGCACAGTGCATGTGTAGCTGGAATGTACCATGCCTTTGCTGGACGACTGCACTGGACCTATCTCCTACATCCCTTTGGAAAACGTGTTAGGAAGGGAAAAGGTCCAACTAAAGAGGAAACCTGGTTAGGGTGATCTCAGGGACCAAACATGCGGGATACAGGAAGCAAAACGTTGGTCTACATAGGAAATTTGGGGGATTCATTTGTGGATCAGAAAAGATTGACTAGGAATAGAAAAAAAATGACAGAAGTAAAGCCTTTGCAGACCTCAGTGGAGATTTTTGTTTGGTAAGGTTTCAAGGCTAGTGTCCCTGGACACCACTCCCTACCAGGATTCTGAGGCTCCGGTTTAATTGTACTTAGGGAGTTTCACAAAGAGGCATTCAAGCTTTGAATTTTAATCAGTATTTGTCATGACTTGCAGCTGGATTTTCAAAGTAGTGAAATATCCCCCTTCAGCACATTAGAATCGAGTGCCTTCTCTTTGATGCAAAACAGACCGTTAGGCATGGGTCTGGTTGCCAACTGTGCAGTCTCTGTCAGGCCACTCCAGCAAATACTTATGCCCTATTTGACGATAAATGCCTAACTTGTTGCATGAGGGTCTGGAAAAGCCTTTTACTGCCTGAAAGATCAAAAGAGCTAAAGAACCACAACTGGAGCCAGAGACACTTAAAGAGATGTCAAGATTTTGTAAAGGAAATCTTGATGTTAGACTTACAAGAGGATTTGAAGGGTGCTAAGCAATTTTTTCTTCACTTGGTCAGTACAGAGGTGCTTGAACAGAAGCAGAGTTCTTTGGAAAATCTGGGTTCAGCAATTTCTGCTGAAGCTCGGAAAATCTTCTCCAGTCTTTTAAAAAATCTAGCTGTTAATAGTCAAAACTGGATGTCCTAATTTGAAAATTGGATCCTAAATGTTTCCACATGAAGCCACACAGACAATATTTTATTACTTAACATTTAGCAAATTATTCCTCAGAAAAAACAAAGATTAAAAAGTATAAACATTGCAGCCTTTTTTGGTTTTATTTTCAAAAACTGAAAGTAGATCGAAGGACTGGGAATAGAGGCATCTGTACTATCAAGGCTTACAAGCTTCTTGTTTGAAGGATTGAGCCAAGATAGCCAACGTTTTTTTCGTATTAAAAAAATCTACATTTCAAAAAGGAGACATTTTTACAAAGAGCCCCTTGCTCAGCAGCTTTAATTATAAACTTGTATTTTCTCACTTTTTGTTTTCAAGTTGCATTTTAAAATGCTGCTGGTGGAGGTAATGCATATTTCTGTGTATGTTAAAGAGCAAGATGATAGATGGTAAATGAGGATCTAGGGCTGCATTACTGTCCCCAGGCTCGTGGCTAACCTCTGGAACTTCTGTGTCTTATACCACTCTAGTCCTCAGGCTCCATCAAGCTGACAGTTTCTCTCTTCCCTAACTCACTGATCCCCATGTTATTTGAGTTCTGAGCACTGCAACACAACTCTATCAATATATCTCATTATTAACCAGCTGTACCAGCTGCTTCTTCTGACCTAGTTGTCCAGCTATACTGTTGATGCACTTCAAATGTCCAGGATTCCCTGCTGGCCTAATCATTCATCCTCCTTATTTGGGATATTTTTCTTTCTGTATTTTTATGTGCTGTAATTGCAAAACAAGGATGAGGCCAGGAAATTCTTCTTTTTTATTTTTTGTACTTTGACCTAATTAGAATGGGACCCAAGACTTTCAGTGCTAAAAGGGAGCAGGCATTTCACCGCTGCATAATCTGGGCTCCGAAACTGCTGTTACCTTTGTAAGTTTACTTTATATATCAGGCAGCACCCTTTTAGGGTCATTTAAAGCCATATGCTTTGGGCAAGGATACTAATGACACATACTTCTAAGCTGCTGATACTATCAAAATATCAGTGAAAAGAAACAAATGGAGAATTTCCAGTGAACTGGAAAATGTTCATTTTTCTGTAAAAAGTTTACCTACAAAATAGAGAAAAAGGTACTGTTAGCTATGCATCTGCTTTTAGTTTCAAGATGCGTCGGCAGCATTTTCTCCTCTGGCTAGAATATTTTGGTGGCAGAAATATACGTTAAATAGATAAGGGGGAAAAAAAGCCCTGCTAATATCTCCACTTCAGGCGTCTGTCTGTACACCAAGGAAGAGAAGAATTTTCCCCATTTCCAGTGATTTCACCGTAAAATAAATACATACACAAACACAGACTAAGAGACTTGATTCTCTCCCTCCCCGGAAAACTGAATAAGTACACTCTACAGCTGTTGAAATGTTAGTGAATTTACCTCTTCCTAATATAAATACTAGAAATGCTAAATCCAGCAAGAAACCCTCCTAAGAGCTATAAGTGCTGCATGGCTTTTCTGATTTTCCACAACTGAGTCATTATCTGGCATATCGGGAAAATGGGAGAAAAGGAGCAGAAAACAGGGGAGATTGTTCTACAGAATGAAATCCCAAGAGAGAGAAGCCAGATGGGGGACTGTTGCAGGAATCTGGGAAACTTGGCAGTTCTAGATGCTCCTTCCTACTTGTAGTAGCTCCCAAAACAACCTGTTCATTCTTGCATGCTTTTAACCTTTCTCAGAGTAGTATTTTTCAGATATCCAGCCAAATGAGTGCTTAGCAGACCACAAATAACAGACAGCTTATAGACTAATAGGCGCAAAATAGTAATTTTCAAGGCAACCCCTCATCCCTACCCCCCACTCAGAATCAAAACCTGTTCCTCTGATTCCCATTGGTTATCCACACTAATTTAAACTGTAAAAGAAGAGTATTTGGTTATCTGGTCCACTACAAAACACAGAAGCTCGAAATAGCCTAAGAAGATAAATTAGTTATATCACTTCCTTTGCACCAGCTGTTTGTACTGGCAAAAAGCTCTCTCATACCAAGCCGACAGGCACATCTGAAGATCAGAAATAAAAAAGCTAATTTGTAGTAAGAATGTCTACAAGAGCACCACTGACAAAGTCCCACATGCTGTCCTGTTTGCTTTTGTGTGTTAGAGTTAATTAATGGGGCTTCTTTATAGCAATGAGCTAGAAAACTACCAAATGCGGAAGCACGTTTACAGCTATCAGAGCTAAGGAAATCATAGGGCTAAACCACCACAGCTCTCTGACGTAAAGAATTTTTCAGGTGTTTGCCACAAGCTTATTATCGTTTCACATTCTTCCAAACCAAAGAGCATTTTCATGCTTCCAGTGCTAAGTACCCCATCCAATATCGCTGGCCTGAAAGCATTCTTCCCATGCATCTCTACTCAACTGTCTCTTTCTCCTGGGAGAAGGACCTGATATGTTTTTTTTGAAAGACTGAAGATTGGTATTTGTAGTCAGCCCAGCTAAGGCTTTTTTATGTACAGCTAAACTTACTTAATCCTAAAAGTCAGTCACATGGGAAGAATCCTTTCTGAATCCTGAGGGATTTTGCAACTACAAATCAGATCCTCATACTGACAAAATCAGTAGCAGAAATCCACCCAGTAATTGAGTGGGAGGAGAAACAGTTTACTGTCTGTGGTCTAAACCAATGCAGTAAATGTTTCCTACGTATTTATGGTATACTAAAATGTACGTAAGTTTTTGTTTATCTGCAAACACAGAGCAGCAAGGGTATCTTAGTGTCTCATCCCTTCCTCAGTATATACAGCTATGAAGCAGCCAGGTAAAAATACATGTCATCAGTTTGTCCGAATGCTAGTGAATACTGCATGACTACCAAATTCCTCCTTGGTAGATGTATCCCAAGAAGTCCTATACTGTCACACCATTTAATATTACTTTTTTTAGAATGTACCCAGGAAACACATCAAGGCAACTCTCAAATACGCCGTCTAAGGGATCACTAGGCACATCTGTATATGAAACTTACATCTTAGAAAACTTATCAGGGATAATTACATGGGAAAACTGAAGAATTTTGGAAGTGCTTAGACGCAAGACTGATTTGAATGTCCAAATCCTAAAAGACACCTGAAATGTATGTCCATGTAAGGAGGGTATGCCATATTGAGATACTTGATGGAAAAGTGCCTACTTGGCTAGCATAAAAATACCCTTTTAGGTGCAGCTAAATTGTAACTGCATGAAGATCTCGATATTTCATTAATGCTGTTTTGTACCTAACCTTACTGTTGACTCCACATTATCCTCTATGGGTGTTGGACACTCAAGTTAACTGATGCGTAACAGGTATTTCTATGATCTCCTCCGTTCATATGTAATTACTCATAAATATATTTTCATATTGGATTCTTTAAGAAGAACTCAGTTATGGTGAACTTCAGAAGTAGACAGAACCCATTTTCAGTGCAATATTTTTAATCATTTGGATGCTGGGCTACACTTGCCATTTCTGCTGAAAGATCCTACAAAGTAATTTAATTCATCCTTCAGCTAGCATAAGCACATTACACTCGCAAAGTCTGTAGCTAGTCCAGCTGCAAGTGACTCAGTGGATAAAACTTCCTCCCTTGCTTTGTGAGAGGAGGATCCAAAGCATAGTAGATTCATTGTCAAAAGGTTTCTCTTGCAAAGAACTTAAACTCCTCTTCTGATGGCAAAGTAGTGATCCTAGTTCTGCCCTCGATAACCCCTCTTCTTTTAGTATTTCCTGCTCCTCTTAGAGACATAAATCAGTGCTGGGAAGAGCCTGCATTTGCAGCTTGTATCCAGAGATAGCTGCTGCCCTTTTATCTTGGATCTGTAAACAAAACTAAGCAAAGCAAAGCCACACAAAGCAAAATGTTGCTCACTTCTTGGATGGCTGAATAGCCCAGGATGATCCCATGCATTACTTATCTCTCTGGAAGACATACAAGATCTAAAGCATTTTACTTTGTAAGTCTCTTTGGTGAAGCTGCTGCAGCTTATTCTTGGAGATGCATGGGAAACAGACCTTTAACAGTGTACACACTGGACTAAGGAAATTTGTTTTACAAGCTGTAGAAGAAAACAGCAGTGTCAATGAATGAGGATAAGTTGGGCTATACAGGCATGGTGATGAATTCCAACTAAAAACAATACATGATTTCCTTGGAAACAACATCAGTGTCCATTTACCATTTACCATCGTGAACATCAGTCCCTGGTAAAACATGGAGTGAAGAGAATTTACAGTGTGATGACTGGGAAGAAGCTTACTCCAGTAGGCTTTGAACAACATTAATTTACCTGTGCCTTCACACCTAAACTTATTTCTTTCATTAATTAACACTACTAAAAGGGCATGATAAGTATCTGCATGTTCTCTTCTATTGAGTTTGAGCACTTTTACATCCACTCCTAGCGTAACTGGAGTGTAAGAGTTAAGAATTGAAGTGACCTATTCAAACTCACGTAGAAAAACTGCAATAAATCAGGGACTCACAAGCACATCTTCCAAATGAGGGCTTATCCAGTGGTACAGCCCTGCTCATAATGTTACTCTTCTTTGGATTTTGTATGTCAAAGTATGTCCTTTCTGCTGTGGATTAACTTGGAATAATGTTATTCCCATATCAAAACTGAAAGAAAACAAGCCAAAAAAAAAAAAAGGTAGTTCCCACAGTGGAAGTTAAATCTTGACAGTACAAAATGCTACTGGGGAATTAACTAGTTTGGACAAACCCCTGAAGAATGCAGAGAAAAATACGTCAGTGCCAGTTGGTGCAGTTCAAATGAATTAGACAGGAGTTAACAGACATTTCTGATATGTAATTTTCCTCATGCTACAAGAAACCTTTGTGACTCCAGAACTGAGAACTAGCCCTTCGCTCTCCTCCTCAGCCAAGAACAAGCCAAAATATTCCTCAGAATTAGTAAAAGGTTGGCCTCACTGCCCTGCTGAAAAGGCTAGGCCAAGTTCCCCATCAGTAAAATGATCTGATGTTGGCTACGCTAAGGCTTTGTATAATACCTAGTTACCTGTAAAGGAAAAACGTTACCTAAGAGACTGTTACCGATGAGAAGATCACTACCATGTAGACCTCTGATAGGTTTGACCAAATTGCCATTGCGAAGTGGTAGAAAATCCCAGGTAGAAATCCTGATATTGAGTAAAAAGGAAAAAAGGGAATGCTAACCTTTAGAGCAGTATGTTAGGTGTTGTTCTCTCACATCAGTTCAGAGGATGTGAGATGCTCTTTCCTTTTGATTGTACTAATGTTTAAATGCACCAGAATCCCCTTGAGACCTCAAGCAGAGGTGTTTGGAGACAGAATGGCAATGACTATTAATCCATGCTTTGCAGTCAATTCTCCTACCAGGCAGCACTTGTAACTGCATCAGAAATACAATACAGCCAACTAATGTATGAACTATCTAGCTCTGAAGCACTGCAGGGGAGCTCTTTGTATAGGAGCTTTCAACATGTGAGCTAGTTCTGTCTATCATTTGGAAAAGACAAGAGGGGATGGTGCTGTGATTCAGGCATTTTGGGATGGATTTTTGGCAGGACTTCTTGTTTGTTTGTTTTTTATGGGCAAGTTTAATACTAGCTGGGAAGTGCAGAAGCATAAAGAGAGGGGATCGTTTTTGCAGATTTCCTTTTGAAAATTCAGGATTACAGTGGTGAAGGGCTGCTGCAGGCAAGTTTGAATCCTCTTTTTCAACACAATGAATGACTGGAATAAACTCTACTGTGATTCTGAAGCCAAAGCTTTAAGCTGTTTATCAGAGGTTGCATTATAGCAAGAAAGTGGCTGGGAGGGGTATTTGCTCTGTTTTTATAACAGAATGGATTAGAAGAGAAACAGATCTCATTCCAAAAGTTAACCTACTTTAATATTGATGATAATAATGATACTTGGGTGTATTTCAGAAGCACAAGTAAGGATTATGTCCATGAATAAAGCTGAGGAGCTGGACACCAGAATTCTTCAGGCCCAATCAGACTTTAAGGACTTCTTGAACAAAAATTCAGGATGACTGACTTCTGCTACTGATTAATTCTGCTTACCTCATTGGTAAGCTAGGTGGCCTTGGCATCCTTTCTCCCTTATCTTCACACCATGACAAGATAATGTATAACCCACTATCACAAATGTTTAATTGTGTTCTTTGTTAGAGGAGTTGGAGCACTAACTTTCAAAATGTGGGTTTTTAAAAAAAAAAAACAATCCAATGGTTAATATTCATAGACCAGGACAGGTCAGATTGCTGCAGAATGACTATTTAAAAAGATATATAGTCACATACTTGAATATGTTTTCCATAAGACTGCTTACTGTATTACCTGAAATATTTAAATTTTAATTTTAGGGTCATTGTTAGAAAATCAACTAAAAGATGACTTTGCATAGCTATTAACCCTCATGTCTGAGCTTCATGGTTTAGTAATTCACAGGAGCATAACAATCATGAATACCTGTGAAATGAAAGTTAACTGCAGATCAAGTCTAATAGGATGGAAAGTTAATTAAAAGAAGCTAAAAAAAAAAATCTTATCATATTAGGCTTTCCTCTGCTATGAAGTAAGACGTTATATAGTTAGATTTTAATAAGGAAGTCTATTACTTTCTCATAGACTCTAATTTCCTTTATCTGTATGAGCCACAAAATTTTCTCATGCAGATTTTTTTTTTTTGATGAATTAATTATTCCTATTCATATTCTTATTCTAATTGATGGTCTTAAGCATAATCAAAACAGAGATGGAACTGGGAATATTATGTTAAAAAACCAAACACTTTATTTGGGTAATTCTGCTGTTGGCAAAACTTGCAGCTTTGAACGTTGTGAATGAATTAAAAAGGTGTTCAAATTCTAGCCTTAATGCCCTGAGATTTACTAGCTTATTAGGGTATTAATGAACAGCACTGTTTTGAAGTTAGCAGAAAAGTTTCACCTTCAAAAGACTCATTATAAACACCTGAGCCTGTCTGGGTCCTTCCTTGCCTTTTGTAAAAGAACACTAAACATGGACAGGCACATGGACCAGCATTATGCTGGAGAAGAACTGGCAGATTTGCCGTTTATTCACAGTGCCTAAACAATGCGTGATAGTCTTTCATGGTAAATTTAAATGTTTAATGCAAAGTGGCTTCTTGTCTAACCTTCCATGGCATTGAGTTATCCATCAAAATGGAAGCATGCCAGAAGCCAAATTATCAACCGCTTGATTTCTACTACATGTTAGTACATGCACAGGTACGTGCAAAGGACACACTCCTCAACTTCTAATCATTTCAGGTGCCTCACTCACAGATATGTGAATGACTCATGTTTTCAGAAATTTGTCTTTGCTTGTTTATTCGTTAATGAATCCATATAAGACACTCAAATATCTTTGACGTAACTTGCCATTGCCACGTTATTGCTCCATCACAATTCCTTACTATTATTTTATTTCACTGTCTGGTAATTTAGTAGTGGTAACCTCAGCTGAAAAATACAGAGAAAGGAATTGAAACATATAACTACTGAGAAGAATTCAGTACAGAAGGATTAAGCTTTGGGATGACAGCTGTATATGCTCTGTCTTCACAGCTAGGGAGGCAGTGCATGGAGTTAACTGGAAAAGCACTTCATTTCTGCTCTTTCCTCAGCTTCACATTTCTTTTAGAAAAATACATTCCACTTAGAAAACTCTGCCATGGGGTTCCATGCTTTTTATGCCTCAGTGAATGCATTTCCAACTTGAAAAATACCTGATCTATTTCCAACTCTAAAGATATTCTTCATAGCAACTCTCCGCCAACCCAAGTTTGGATCTGAGCATTGAGTTCAGGTCTCCTATCATCACCATTCATAAGGAAAGACTGTAGGTCAACGTATTCATTTTATACAAATATGACTGACTGAACTTGTAAATTGGACGTAGGTAAAGAAGTGGAGACTCCCACTGGAGAAGTGAGAAACAGACTGGAACCCAGGCCCGAACCCCAGCACTATGTGAGCTCTGCAGGGACCAACAGGATACAAAACCATTAAAGCCAGTGGACTAGACTCTAAAAGCAAACACACGTATCTGTGAGGATGAGGAAAGACTATTTGTTTGCTCATCTATGGCATTCAGGTATAGCTATGGATGAAATTTTCCTTTTGCTTTAACAAATACGGATTTTCATACTGAAAAAATAATTTTATTTAGAAACATTTCCTCCCCTTTATTAGTGAAATTCTTCTTTTAACCTCAGCAGTAACTTTTCCTCCTCCCGCCTCTGCAACTGTCACATGCCCCACAAATCCTTTTCTCCGTGCATCTCTCAAATCTCCTCCATGTTTCACTCAACTAAAGCTTGTTAGTAAGTCACCTAAGGAAGCATCCTTCTACCCTCTCTGATTAAATCTATAAAGTGGACACAACAGTATTCATCCCTGTTACTAAAGGTCTGAAAAGCTTCTTTTTAATACCCACAAAATATTTTTTGATTTTGAGATAAACAATGCTACTCAAGTACTAACAGTACATTTCTGGTCAGACAGAGTACCTGACATATAGGGCTGGGTGTTCCGTCAGGTAAGACCAAGAAGATCCAGAACACTATCAAGTGCAGAAATAAAAATGGAAGTTGCAATGACTTACTTTAAAGACAGAAGGTATTTTCTAAGCAAAAGGAGGGTTCATCTCTGCTCTTTTCAATAATACTGATGTGCAGAGTACAATGCACCAAATGAGCTCAAAAAAGTAAGTGAAAGTCAGAAGCTGCCTGATCTCAGGAAACCAACAGGCATTCCTCTTGTATTCCCACCATATAGAATAAAGTAGAGCACTGTAATGAGATACAGTAAAAAATGTAGATGATATGCACCTTATAAAAACAAGCTGTTGTAGTCTACAGCTGAGCTTTGAAATGCTCCGACTAAAGTCTCTCCTCTATGTTAAACTATATAGATTTTATTTTTCCAGACTGTGATTTAAGGTCTAGCTAATTCTATACAGTGATTTTTTTTTTTTCACATATAACTATGCAAATTCAGCCCTAATCCTATAAACTGCTAAATACTTTCTACTTTCATTAATACCAGTGAAAACTGAAAGCACTCAACATCTCATCAGGCTGCCAATTTTTCCAGCCATGTGGTAATGTAATTAGCAATTGCGCATGCACGTGCGTATATACAGGAATCTACACACAACTCTTTTGAATTTTTTAACCATGAAAGTATTTAATTTGCATCCAAATTTCAAAGTGCTATGGAGATCCACGCGCTGACTGCTTCCTTTTCCAAAAGAAAAATCAACATCCCATTCATAAATGCTCTGGACAAAAGGTTTGAAAGAGAGCTATAAACAAGTGAGGAATGCCGTGAAAAAGTTCTGCTGTTGGTATTTTAAGCCTGTTATCAAATGTAGTCTCCCATGAATTCCTTGTGCATACAATATTTTTTTTCCATGCATGCAATGAATTTCCTAATTCACCTTTTTTGATCTGATGTTCAGTTCTGGCAAACTATCCCACGTCTGAAACTTAAAAGCACGAATTGCTACTCACTTGCAGCAGTTTTACACTGATAATAAAGCTTATATGCATTATTGTTAACTTATATTAGCACTAAGTGAGAGGCAGAGCACGTGCATCATTTCTTACAGTAGAATCACAGAGACCTGAAATGTGACATGCAGGCCATCTCCTGCAGATCAGTACTGGATATTACCAGCACTCTGTTTTCATACTTAAGATATTCGCAAGACCTATCTGAAATCTGTCATCGTATTTAGTAACTGAATAATACTTACATTTTTATATATATCCTTACACACTCATATGTATGTACTATGTATTACATACATATAGATATGTTTATACACACACATATATACATATATATAAATTTCCCTTCACTCCTATTTCCAGCACCTTTCCCAGTGCTCCAGTTGGAGACACAGAGCTCAAATTTCTTGCATTTTATAAAAAGAAACTGCATTTGTCATCCTTTAATCCTCTGTTGCAAAGAATCTCTTTCCTCCACACCAGTTCCCTATGCTTATTAAGCTTTCCAACTGTTTTCAGAACCTAGGCTGTGTATAAGCAGAGGCTTCACTGTAATGGAGCAGAGAGATAACAGTGCCTCTCTACACAGCTTTGTCACTGCTACCCCTGAAATGATGTGTACAGTTCTATGCATTTCATTACCAGAAAAGAACAGCACAAGACAAAACAAAAGAGAAAACTGATAAAGAACTGCTGTTCAACAAGGAACAACGATCATTGCTCTAAGCTGATGTCTAAAATCTTTAACTTCACTGTAGATAGTTCAATCGTCTTGTTTTGCATTTGCTGAAATCTCCCTTGAATAAGAAAATTAATGTAATATGACACACCGCAGTAAAAGCTGTCATTGCCCTAACATAACTGGATCCCCAGAAAAATGACCTCCTGGAGTGTGTATCTGACAGAAGGTTTAAGAAATCTGTAGGATCAAAATGCAACCTTTGTTTAAAAGTGAAGGAGTGATTAACTGAGGTTTGAAAGTGAACAAAGAATTAAGACTCCAAGGGCTTATTTCAAGTCCTGCCATTCAGACAGTCCTTAAGGGCCTGGTCCACAACAGGATTAACTACCTCTTGTCAGGGTATAAATCTAAAATTTAGATCTTTGAAGCAAGTGCTCAGCTGCCCTAATATCCACAAAGCTCCTTTCAGCCGCTGGAAAAATTATGGCAATATAGCTATAAAAAATTGTTGGAGCTATTGGACATTCACACATGCAGCCATCTCCAGGATCCAACTGCTAAAATTCATTTTAAATAAGCATGTTGAATGCGTAGCTGGCATCAGAGATTAAATTCCAATAAAATACAAGAAACAATATTGTTTTTATAGGGATTTTAAGGCAAAAGCAGTAGGCATCAAGACCAATTGAGATTCCAAATATCATCATAAAGCTTGGCCTTCACAAAAAGTCTGTTTTTAAAAGTACTCCAAATGGCTGTTACCTCATTTGGTGCTCGGACTCCTAATTAATTATCTTTAATGGAAGCTAAGCAAATTTGGTACAGAAAAAGAAACAAAGCTGCTCAAGTTCCTCAGGATACTTTAAACATTTCTGCGTGAATATAGTGTTCTTACACGAGGAGCACCAAGCCTGGCAGCTCTTAAGAGTTTCTTAAGCTATCTGACTTGGCAGCTCGTGTTTGGACACTTGCCACCTACGAGACAGGCCAACAGAAAACTTGCAGTTTGTCATTAGGAAGGAAAGGTCATCTGGAAGGCAAAGGAAAAAAAATCACCACAAGAATAACAAATCTACTAGTTCAATAGTAAACGAGGTATAGATGACTGAGATTCATTTTTCCTATGCTATCAGTTGTTTGCATTTGCTGCAGAAAGCACTACTGGAACGTTCATTCTTCAGCAGAGAATTGTGTAAATATCTTTTCAGAGGAGGTAAGATAGGGAACAAACTACCGCAACCCAGGTTTCCTCACTCTTCCCATATAGGGGAAGAATTACTACTAACAGAGAAAGCTACACGCCCAAATGACTGCTTTCATCTTTAAACAATCCTGTTATTAGAATAGAGGTGCTCCAGGCACAACATTTGCAGTTTGTTTTACCAGCTGTTTCTAAAAATACCGCCTTAGTGAAGGAGACTTTTTTCCCCTCTCTCTCCAAAATCATTTTTGTTTGCTTTTCCCTTCTGAGGGAAAAGTGACAGATATGGAAAACAGCATATGCGGGAAAATCACACAGCTTCAGGGATGGACCTTTACCATTGCTATTCAAAATCTAAGGAAAAGTTACGAAAGAAACAACTGAAGAAGATGCTGAAATATATTGACCCAACTCCTTTGATAAACGTAATCAAAGGTTTTTCTAAAACAATTGGTACAGAGATAGTGACAGATGTTATCTACGGAGAAAGGTATGGTTCAAAAATATGGTTCTGGAGAAGCTAACAGGGGAGAAAGGAAGCTGAAAAACTGAAAAGGAGTAGTAAAAAGCTCCGAAGTTAGTTAAAGGTGAAGGTTACTAGTCATATTTTCAGAAATGAAAGAGAGACAAGTGTGGTGAAATCCCCACACGATACGTCTGATTATAAAACTTAAGTTTAGTTTGTTTCATAATTAGATACTTTGTTAGAATAGGAACTTTTATTTTATTTTATTTTTTAAAAAACATCAATTTCAAAATGAAAAGACGTTTTAAGAAAATAGTTGAAATTTGCATTTTAGGAGTCATAAAACATTTTCTTCTTTTGGATTTGACACAGTCAGTGGAGAGGAAACTAGATGGAGTCCCCACAGTACTTTGCCAACACCAAATCTTCACTTTTCATCAAAAAAGAAATAGGGCACAAACATTTTCAACTACCTTCCAGTCTCCGTATTCTCTTTGAGTTTATATGCCATGTTTAAGCATGTGAAGCAAAGGGTTTGAGGCAAACCTGAAAACCTCTCAGTTACCTTTTCAGAAAATAAAGCTCAAAAGTCATTCATCACTTCATGCTCAGAAGTCACTCACTCTACTGCCGTGTGGGGCGTGTCGCAGCATTTCTCCCGTGGGAAGTCTATCCATCAACCACTGGAATAAGGGTAGATCTGGTAGTATGTCCAGTCTACTGTACAAAAGAGTACTCTTTTTTGGTTTCACATACATACATACTCCCTCTACACTGCCAAGTCCCTTGACTTTCTCTCCAGCTGTCAAACCCTCCTTAATCCTTCCCACAGCTCTCTGAGAGTCCCTAATTCCCTGGCAGAGAGAAGTGATTCAGAACCTCGTCAAAGGCGCCTCCCTGCTGCGGGTTCAGATGTGTGCTGGAGGTCCTCTATCTCAGACTATGCCCAGATCTCCAACCCAAGAGTCACACTTGCCTGCACTCACAAAACATCTCCCCCAGAATGCTGGGATGTACTAACTGCTCTCAGAGCTACACAAAAGCTGAAGGCTTGAATTAACAGAACTTAACAGGAGTATGACAAAGAGGAGAAGACAAGATTCAATCTATTTGTTCCACATCTGCTTGTAAAGCTCCTAAGCAAGTTTATTCTACTCCTCTATTTCAGTTCCCCAAAACGCTCCTTTTAGCAAGAACATAAACATAGCATTAACAGATGTATAAATATACACACATATACACAGAGCGCGCGTGTGTGCACATTCTTTGCAACACATTAATGATCCGTGTTTCAACACTAAGAGAATTAGCATACAGGAGAACCACACATTCTAGGGGAAATACAGACCTCCAGGCACTCCACAGCAGACTTGTTGCTTCACACAGAGAAGTCAGAAGAAGAAATTAAAATTATATTTTGATACACTAGAAAATACCCTGACCTAATGACAGGGCTATTTTTGCTCTTTTTGTCTGTCAAATATAAAATCTATGAAGCCCCCAAGATTGCAACAGCGAAAATCAGTAGTTGCTAAAACTAGTATCTCAAATCAGTCCTACTGGTTTCAGTATCAGGGAAAAAAAAAAGAATTATTCACATCCATTAAAAAAAATAAAATTAAGCTAAAAATTGCTTTGCACTTCTGCTGTCCTGCAAAGACAGAGCAATTTTTTCCCCTTTTTGATGCTTCTGACATTTACTGTTCTGATACTGAGACAGAGTGAAACCAGTGAAGGGAGGAAAGTGTTGGAATTTTCTTGTTGCTCTAAAAGAAGCTAATTTTGAGATTTTGTATGTTTGTCTGTAAAATAGTTGTAGTTCCTCTTGAATGCCAAAAGAAGACCTGATGATAACACCACCCCATGGGACCAAACAACCGCAGATTTTATGAGACTCAGCAGAAGTAGAAAAATGAGTCCTTGAGTGTGTCTCTTTTGTAAGGTTTTAACAATGTATTTATTAGCACAATGAAAATGCAGAATCGTATAATCATAGAATAGCAGGTTGGATGGGACCTCAAGGATCATCTGGTCCAACCTTTCTCGGCAAAAGCACAGTCTAGACAAGATGGCCCAGCACCCTGTCCAGCTGAATTTTAAAAGTGTTCAATGTTGGGGAATCCACCACTTCTCTGGGGAGATTATTCCAATGGCTCATTATTCTCTTTGTGAAAAATCTTCCCTTGTGTTCAATCGGAATCTCACCAGGAGTAACTTGTATCCATTACCCCTCATCTTTTCCATGTGAC
Organism: Dromas ardeola; assembly: GCA_013398915.1. Classification (NCBI taxonomy): domain Eukaryota; kingdom Metazoa; phylum Chordata; class Aves; order Charadriiformes; family Dromadidae; genus Dromas; species Dromas ardeola. The sequence continues at coordinate 252,482 of VYZM01016004.1, forward strand.
TCCTTGTAAAAAGAGAGTCTACAAGCTGTTGTCGAATTAGTGGATATCTCAGACTTCAAATCAAGTGAGTCTAAATAAGTTTTTTTGCTTCTATCCCTAGTTTCAAAACTGGTATGATCTTTGCCTCCTGCTCCTCACACAGCATTTAAGGCAAGTGTTAACACTGCATATTGCTCAGGAACTGGGATTCCCAGCTGCTTACAGGTGGGATAAAGCACTGGTTTCTAGCTCTTGTGATTAATAAACTGGAACTGAAATAGAGAGGCAGAATGAAGGCAAGGTAATACCTCCTTTAACATAATTATAAGTTTTGGTATCTCATGATCTACCTAGGTTGAAAATGGAAGTAGAATAGGTTTTCCTGCTCTACTGAGGTATCATTCCAGGTATTATAGTTCATGTGGACATCAGTACCTTTGGGCTTCTAATACACAAGGCACCTTCAGGTCTAGGCACGATGACGAAGAGAGATACATAATAAAACCCTTTAGAAGCAAAAGTGTGTCTGTCCCTAGATCTGTAAATGCTTAACGTGTTTTCTCTCTAACAGATTCTATATATCTTTCAGAAATCTGATCGTTTCTTCTTGTTTAAAGCTAACTAATCAGTTGCTATAGACATTTAAGGGTCTAATATACATACATTTTCTTTTGATGCAAAATCTGTTCCTGAGTCATGTGCTAGCTCTTCTCTTCCACCTAATGTGTCATTGGCTATTTTTTCTTTCTTTCCTATATATTTTGTGAAGCTGAAAATCAAAGCTAACAGGGACAAAAAGCAAGTCCCAGCAGGTTGAAAATATCATATCTTAGTATTTTAGACATGTGTCAGCTTGATAACATAGGCACAGCACTAGAGGGATTGCCAGAATGTGACAGTGCACATGGCTACGAGTTTAGAGAACACGATTTAAAAAAAGACTGCAAGGCAGCAAGGGCAAGGTAGCCAGACTGTGAGTCTTATCCTGATCTCCTCCTGATCTTAAATGCAAAAGCAGGGAAACTTACACCAGCTAAGTCAGGCTGGAGAAACTGTGAAGTTTTTGAAGCAAAATTCTGATCAGGATGAAAGTTCAAGTGATGGAAGTGCTGATATAAAAGATCTGTATATTGTAGTCCACTCATGACATCAATTTATGTAGCCTGAGCATGGTTCATTCCATTGCATGTGTTAACTCTAGAGGAAAAAGTGATATTTAATGAAAATGATGCCACACCAATGTTTCCTGACATGAAAACATTTGTCTTTTGTATCCTTTACTTGCTTCTCTCTGAATTAACACATTAGGAGTTGTATCTACTTCATAAAAATACACAATAATGTTACTTGCCACAGCAAGCGAAGAGAGCACTTAGTACTAAAACCTCAACAATGACAGTTTACTTGTCTATTTCTGGTAGTTAGCAGTTCAGTACCATTTTGGTGTATTGCACAGCAATTTGCACCTGAATATCAAAGTCCATTAAAATATTAATTAAATCTTCTTTCCCATCATCTCCACCTCATTTATCTACGAAGTATTTCATTTACCCTGCCTTACAGGTAGGCAAGTGAGCAATATAGATGCACGGTCACAGAAGGAATCAACAGCAGAGCAGTACGTAAGAGTTCAGGCTTTTTACCCTTGGCTTTAACAACTCAATCCTCAACTCTCCCCCTTGCTCAGTGACAAATGCCGTGCGACCTGAAGCCAGCAGCCTGCCCTGAGACAGAAAACAAAAGTATGAACTAACTCTTTCAAGTGCCAGAAATCCATATTTACACCTAGTGGGATAAAACGATGCACAACGGGACCTTCCACTGCATCTCCTGCGCTTGAGCGAGCCTCTCGCTCTCACTCCCTGCAGCGGAGGGCTAGTCACAGGCATCACAGAGGCTACATAAGGCAAAGAAAAGGAACCATTCAGCAGGACACAGCAGCTTTGCCGCAGCCTGGAGGTTACTGTCCTGATGCCTGGACACTTGATTTACTCATCGCAATACTCCAATATGAAGGTTACCCTGAACTTCATGATGCAGGGGGATAAAACTCCGATTGTTCTGCTCCAATAACCTGCCACTTGAGCTAAAAAAAGTGTTTCTTTTGCTGTAAGCCTTGTAACAGGACAGTTCTGGTCTATCTGACAGAGGGCAGTATTACACAAAACCATGAGCTTCTTGATTGTAGTATAATTTTATAAGCAGTTGCTTTATTTAAGTAGCTGCCAAGAAAAAGCTTTAGACTTGGTAGGAATTAATAGTTGTGAAAACCACACAGAAATCCAGAATCCAAAACCAAGCAAGCTTTAAATATTGATTACTTTTTGCTGTAATTAATAGCACTCAGTAATGTTTCTCAGATCATATATGAGTTACAGAAACTGAACTGAGCATAAGATCATTGGTTCTTATTGGTGAAAGAAAAGCTATCTTCTTTTTATCCCTCTGCAAGTACAGGAAACGTATTTTGGGTAAGTTAAATGAAATAATTAAATGAAATAATTCCATGTTGGAGATCTGAACATATCCCATCACTTCCCTCTTCTGGTAAGTCCTGGCTTAAACAGGTAAGCCTTATATCATTCTCTCGTGAGAAAAGTTCACAGATTTCATCATCGCATCTTCCCTGCAGAACAAACGAATTCCTGTAAAACAACTTGGATTTTAGCAAGGCTAAAGGTATGTGTAAGCCTGCTTTTTGTGATGTCCTGAACTTTATCTGCAAGGAAACTGTCCGCCTCTGATCCACCGATGCCAGCTGATGTATTCTAATGCACTGAGGCCTTGCGTGCCACTAGCATGTCTAGTTCGTTCAGTGGGAACCGAATTAAGGATACTGGGGATCCACCACTGTACAAGCCAAAGGATGATTTTTTTCTAAATAGTGTTTCAAGTCTAAGCAGACACCTGAAAGCTCAGCCTGTTTTCTTTGGCCTTATGCATTATTGCATATTTATGATGCATACGGCAGAAGACACCCCAGATGCATTTCTAGAACTGTGTTCAAGTTACACAAGTAAACATCAGCAAAATAGATTTTATCAGTATCAGTAAAGAGGCAGCCATCACACAGTGACAAAGAGAAGACTGACCCCACAGAGTGACGACGCACTACTCTTAGAAATCTTAAGAACGTCCTACATTTTTGTCTCCTAACTACAAAGGAACTATGAACTGTGGATTTCAGAAATACCTTCACATAGATGTCATTTCAGCAGCACGTGCACAGAGATATTCCCTTCCCAGGACTGCCATTTATAAAAAGGCCTATGTACTTTGCAGTTAACATATTTGGTTGCACCCTGCGTAGCGTTTCCTGGTGCCTACAGCACAGATGCCAGGAGTCCTTACTCTGAGACATCAGCATGCACGTACAAATCCCCCAAAAGGCTGTATAAGAAGTCACTTTAGTGTTATGCCAGTAAACCATTTCTAGGAGTGAAACGATAACAGGGTTTGAAAACTTTCCAGCTGCAAACTTTGTCTTTCTTAAAAAGCTGTGTGGACATCTTGCGACTTCCAGCCCGAAGCCTCGGAGTGAGACTCCGGTCGTCATTCAAAGCTTGGTGCCCCTTTGTGGACTCCCCTCGGGCAGGTGGGGAGGGAATGAGGGGAAGGGGAGGGAACGACAGAGCGGTGGGGGGCTGAACACCAGCTTACGAACAGAGAACAGAATCACATAACAACACTGGACCAATGGACTCCAAGACACACTGACAAGACAGATGGACACAGACAAGACGTAAGATCGCTACCGAGAAATAAAAGAAGAGTAAAAAAAAAAAAACCCCATAAAAGAAAGTAGATATATAACACTGAGGCTGCCAGAAGCAGCCGACGGTACTGGCATAATTCTCCAAAAAGAAGAAATTATAATACAACTAAAAATTCAAATTGAAACGATATCCCCCCAAATCATACACTACGGACTTGCTCGGTTAGCCTGAATGCGTAGCTCTGATGAAACACAAGATGGCGTCATCACAGCCCATGCACCGGTTAATGAAGGCCATGGTTAGTTAAATCAGCTAAACTACAGCATGCCATAAAAATGATCTTGCACTGACCCAGAAATAAAAGATACGACAGATACTCTGCATTGCAATAAAATTCTTTTTATGCCATCTGCGGTTTGTAGGGCTTTCTCTGTTGGAAGAATTTTTCCTGGGAGAACACAGGGGTAAAGGGGAATCTTTTTTTTCCTTCTGGGTGTTTTTTCTCTGAACTCAATTAAAAAAAAAGGGAAAAGGGAAAAGACAGGATAGAGACTTTGCGGAAGTTTAAAAAAAGGTAGGGAGAAGACAAAATAAAGAGAAAGGAGGGTTAAGAATCTTCATTCTTTTGCACACAACTTTCTTGGGATCTCTGAAAATGTGGATTTCTCAAGGATGGCAAGAAAAGATTTTGTTGCCTTTATTGGTTTGCAGATCTATATCTCTTTCTTGAGATGATTAAACCATTATTTTGTTGGAAGAGCTCCAAAAATATAAATTGAAAAGTACAGCAATGATTTTAAAAATTAAAAAATAGCGGTATGGCACCATTACGAGCCAAAAAAAAAAAGGGAAAGAAATATAAAAGAAACTAAAATGTCAATCACCAAAAATTCATGCGGCACAAGATGAGGTGAAACGACAGAAAATGTTCTTCAAATATATACAATGTATATATCTATCTATATATACACGGAGTATATGTGTATATATCGATGGATATACCTGTATAATTTTTTTATTCTCCCTGCCCCACCCTACCCCAAGGCTAATTGGTAGATGAAACTATTGATTAAAAGTAAACAAATAAATAAAAGGAAGGAAGAAAGAAAAAACTCTAACAAAAAAGAAATTAACGTGCTTTGTTCACCAAGAAATAACAATATCATGCATCTGTCCACGCCAGCGGATGCCAGGGTTAGATGAAGGCATGAATTTCTGTGTAAACATGTGATTGGATGATAGGGGCTACTGCTGATATTGGTCATTTATTACTTTAGTATATGCACATATAGATATAGATATATATGCACACTCTGTACGGTGCATATATAGATAAAATATCCTCATGGGTGGGGCCTTTGGAGCTTACATAGGAAAAAAGACCAATATGTTGAAAACCAAACCCAGTATAAATTTCTACTATAAAAAAGAAAACAAAAAATTCCTGTAAGTCATTTGCATGATTGATTAGTAAAACTTGTTCGTTTGGTTTTGTTTTGGCGGCTGTAAAACCGTAGCTAGGAAATTCCATCAAACAAGTGATGCTATTACGGCCTGAGAAGTGCCGTGGAGGAATCCCCCTCCTTCAGGTCTGTATGGTATTCAGACCATGGGCAGCCTATTTCTCTGTGTACTCTGAGGCATGCACTCAACTTTAAAGGCCGTTTCTTGTTCGCAGGATGAGAAACAGAGCAGAACTCCTTCTGCTTGACAGAGGAGGAGACTGGGGGTAACTGAGCACTGGATTTATAGGGAGATGTTTCTCTGAGGAGAGCAACGAAAACTCCCTGGATGCTTCAAGAAGGTTGATGCAGTTTATGGAGGACGAGAGCCAAATCATCACTTCTCTTGGTTTCTTCAGTCAAGGTTTCTTCACTTCCAGCATACTGCTTTTTATACTGTGCTGGCTGCTCTTAGACTTTTGGAAGAGAGATTCTGCTTGTTTTCTGCAAGTAAATTTGTACCCAGTTCTGCAGCTTACATGGATGGAAGCTTGATTGTCCTAGCCTATTAATCATGTGCCTGAAGTGGATGGGTACAGACCAGTAAATTATAAATACAGTCACCACACCTGTAGGATATGCCTCCTGTGTATTGGTATACGCTACAAAATACTGTGTAACTTCCAGTACAAAGAACTATAGATTTTGGCATCTCTACTGCTGTGCCCAGTCCCTCATGGGAAACAGCTACCAGTCTGATTAGACAATGTCAACCTTATGATATATGAAACCTTTTGGGAAACACAGAATAAATTTGTCTGGAAAAAAAATCACCTAGGAAATTGTTGGGCAGATAGGAAGGGAAAGCTGACAACTGCACCAGGGAAGAAACACAGGCTATGTCAAGCCAGGGAGCTAGGATTAAGCTCTACAGACCATTTCAAGAGGTTGCATTATGGGCTTCAGGCTAACCAGTGAGTGGCTGGGTCTTACTGTTTTTACTTGTGCAATGAACAGTTTTAGTTTGTGATCCCAACCAGCTGCCGAGCCGCCAGCATCCATCCTGCCTGGTGCTGGAGCACTGAGCTAACAGGCACGCTTAATGGGAACAAGGGCAATGGTATGAGAAGACAGCAGCAGCTGCTGTCAGGAAAGCATAGCTATAATCCTCATGCCTTTGAAGTAGCGGTAAATTCAGACTGTAGGGGTGCTCCTCATTTGACTAGAGATAAATGCTTTCTTTCTTTATAATGGCACAGTGCTTCCTAGTTAGGAGTAAAGTTATTTCCCTTACAAATCTTTCATTCTCTGGGAGCGTCTGAGTGACCAAAACACCACCACAGAGCCGTGTTCAAAAGCGCACACTCAGGACCCTGGCTTCAGTCAGAGGAACTTGAATATTTGAGCCTCAGATCTCCCTGAAATAGGCCAGAAGAGAGTCCTGTACTCATACCAGAGAAAAGCATCATGTTTCTGGCACAGAAACCAGGTTTTTGAACATGTACTGGGACTAGCAATATTTCCATAGAAATAAGAGAGGGGCTGCTCTTGATTATAAGTAAATGTTTCTTCAGGGCAGATGAATGGTTTTACGTCCTCTGTATTATTTCGGTAAGCTGTTCTGGGAGATCTAGAGATCTAAGGGTATCTTGTCTGCAATAAGATGAATAGCAAGTATTTTTTCTCTCTGAAACTGCAATGCTGTATTTTTCACTGTGTAAAATACAGATGGGTTTTGGATTCACAGCTGTCATTGCCACCACTTATTAAAATAATTCCTTATGCATACATATGTGTCTACGGAGGATGCCTGCAAGCTACCTCAGTCATGACAGGTCCTGTGATAGCTCCTGGTCTCTACACAAGGGGATCTACAAAAATCCCAACAGAAATCACTTTTGGAAGTGGGGTACAGAGGAGTAGCCAGCCTTCTCAAGCCAGCCAGGAAAATCCTGAGGGGAGCGGAGTGAGGAAATTGCCTTTACACCGTCTTCTTTTAGAGATATGGAAGTATCCAGATGCAAATCATAGGTTTACTGAGCTACAGGTCCTGGATTCAACAGTCAGTCAGAGCTAAGTGGCAATAAGACCTGACAAATGGTTCTCATAAGATATTTAGCCTCAAAGAGGACATGATTTTCTGTCTTTTGAACTACCTTTGAGTACACCAAAACCAAAGTCTTCAAAAGGACTCTGTAGGGTACTGCCTCTGATCCAGGCGGGACCAAGTCCGAAGTAATATATTTAGATCTTGGGATTTGATTCTGACCCATATGAAATCTGAAAGCTTTTGATTTGCAGGGCAATATTCTCCACTGCCCTTGTCTTGATTATCGCACAGCAGGTTCAGAGAGACGTATATCATATCTCACAGCTGCAGCAGTGAGTTCAGCAACCTTTGCATTACTGGACCATGGCACGGTGGGTGATGGAAGGCCAAGTTCTGGCGTTTGGCAGAAACTCAAGAGCTTTAAAAGCTACACATTATCAGAGCAACAAAAAGGGGCCTGCGCTGGGTTAGGTCATTTAATTTCCAATTTGCTGCAAAAGCGATCAGGCAAACCAGAAGGCCGCATAAAATACACTGACCTGTCCGCAGAACAGGATGAAGCAATTTCAAATGGGCCCAATTAAAAGAAAATAAAATAATAAAAATCCAAGCCCCCACACTAGAAATACAAGCAAGATAATCTGGCTCTTTTCTTTCCACGATGTATACATTTAGTACCAGATCTTGGTGTATGGCCAGAATCCTGACTTGGCTGGTGAAGTGTAAAGGCAAACATATCTGCTCAGCCAAGCCAGCACCACTGGATTTTGACAAACCGGCTCAGATCGCTTTAGCGCTCCAGAGCAGAATGGGCTGCCTGAGTGCTTCGATACTGGCTGTATTGCAGACACCGTTCTACCTTCCCTGGATGCACTGGGAATGGAGACCATAAGATAGACAAAGAAACCTAAATGAGGAACACCATAAAACTGTTGCGTTTCCTTCTTATGATGGCATGGTCTGAGTTTATGCTTTTGGAGGCAAAAAGGATCTGCATATCACTCCTCCTTCTGGTGAGTTTGAACACCAGCGCCTCTGAGAGCAGGAAAGCTCAAAATCTGGAAGTGTAAATTTCACCAGCAAGGACCATCTTGGAGACTTATTTTACATATAATCAGGCAAATTTTTATTTTCAATGCCACCATAATTCCCAAGAAAAGATTCAGATTTCAGTGGCTCATGCGACGACCGTGCTACGGAGGAGGAATAGGGGCCAAAAAAATACTGGGTGAAATTTTCAAGAATGTCTAATAGTTTAGGAAAGTACCTTCAGCAGATTTTCAGTGAATCATATTATTTTACACGGCAGATATTCAAATGTCTGTAGGCACTTACAGCTGCCGACTGTAGTGCTTAGCAGGATTTTCAAAAGCAAGTCATTTTTACAAATCCAGTTTGTACCTGTTTATAGCATTAGATTTCTAACTGTGTCAGGACAGAGGTATTTTTAGTCTGGAAATGTTGCTCTGAAGAACTCTGAAATTTCATGCTAGCCAACCTGTTTTACCCAATTTCTCCTCAAACTTTGATTTTTCCACTGGTAGCACAAGCTGAAAACATTGCTATTACAATTTATAGCCATTGAAGTAATCATGATTTCTATGCTGAAATACAAATGACAATAACATACAAGAGGAGAAGTCAGATAAAAATTTCGTTTCCTCCTTTAAATGAAATACTTGGCAATCAGAACAAAAAAAAAAAAAATTAAGTCCTGAAATGTTAGTGAAGCTATAATGAAATTATTCCTATCCATTCAGTTGCAGTACATTAGTCCTTTTAAAATGGTCCTATAAAACTCACACCTCACTTTCACAATAATCACTGTGCTGGCATTTCATTACTACCCTTATTTAAAACCGCAGTACCCACACTGTTTATGCTTCACAATTTAGTACTATTTGGACTACTTTTCTGCCAGGTGGGGAGCTGAAAAACTCATAAAGATCTGCCAAAAAAAGAAGAAACGGGAGTGGGCTGAGCTATCTGTTAGCATCAGTCGTTGTGTCACTGCCTTCCCTGCCGTCGTGGGGAAGTCAAGAGTATGAGTGGAAGTTCCCAGCTACAAGGCAATGCCAATCTCAGGTTACTGCAGGACCAAGTTCTACCAAAAAATGCAGGCACAGCATGACAAATTGAAAAGAAATATGAAAGCACTAGCCTTGGGTGAACTTTAATGTTATTATTGTATTAATCAAATGGTTTCAGAAAACTAGAAACAGAACATTTATAATGTTTTCTGGGGATTTTTTTAAAGAAAAAAAAAATCATCCCAAACAAAACAAAGCAAAACCAAACTAAATCAAACAAAAACCCCCCTAAACTATTTATATGTTTCACTTTTAAGGACAAAAGTTTCTAACCAAACCCTCTCTTTTTCTTTTAAATGTACACAGAAATTCGATGATGTCTGTTCTCTATTATAGAAATGCTTAACTCATGGCAAGCCTCAAAAAAGAAGACTTGAAAAAGCCTGTAAGAAATAAAATAGACTGCAGTAGCCTGCTGGATATCACATCATATATCTCACCAGAAAGAAAAGCCATCAATTTATCAAAATGTATCTGAAAGGGAGAAGGTGAGTCAGTTCCACATGGCCAGTCCTTCTGACTCTTTAATGGATACATTTTGAAGCATCACTGCAGATAACAAGGCAAGAATTACTACTAATTTTGTTATGTCAGAACTACGTTTTGGTGCTCCCCAATTTCTTTGGGCTCACAGGAAACAAAATTAGTATAAATACGTTACCATGTTAACTGTATTCAAAATCCCATGGACAAACGTATCCTTTCACAGTCCATCTTCAGAGCAATTAACAAAGATTGAACAATACTAATAACCCGTTATTGCTTCACTTTTTTTTCTTTTCTGTTTTTCAAACATTTACCCTCCCCACTGTATAAATCGTTATTATTTGTCACATGCCACATTGATATTTTTGCTTTCACACTGTATCAGTGAGGTAACTGCTACAAATATGTAAACTATTAATTAGCTGGGACCACTTTCAGGAAGTTTAGCTTTCCATGCAAACAACTTTATATTAACCAAATAACAACTACGTATCTGTATTTTGCTGTTGCCAAGTCCATGGGATCTGATGCTTGGCTGTATAATTTTTATTTTATATACAGTGTATATATACATAAGTGTATATATATACACACATATACACACATATATATACATATATAATTATATATGTATACATTCACACACATATAAATATATGTATGCATTGTTTTTTGCAAATGAAATCGGAAAGCAAGCAAAACAAGACTGATCTGACTTACCTGTACTGGGCTCACAGTCAATGAAATCTTCATCATCACTGGAACATTCAGCCGATGAAACGATGTCATCTGTTGTCTAGCGTGTGAAGGAAAGAAATGAGGGAAAAAGAACAGAGGAAAAAACAATATGATACTTGCAAGTTGAGAGGCTCTTCCAGAGGCAGCTAAGTATTCTAGGGAAAAAAATATGTTCCAGAATTGTAACTTTTAAAATATTTAAATTGTACCACGCATTCCAGATACGTCTGTGTGAACGTGCCCTCCATGGAGCTGGATTCCCTTGTCAGAGGACTAGTGCTGACCCTGTGCTGTTGAACAGTTGAGGTGTGCAGAGGTGGCTGTTTAGTTTAGCAGGCGGATCGCACCGTAGGCAGTAAGTGCAGTGGGCTATGACACCTGCCTGGCTGGTAAACTGTCCTCCAACAGCCGAAGTAAATGTGTCCGGTTGGAACACATTGACCTCCTCAATAAACACCACTACCAAATAGGCCCAGCCAGAAGTCACCCATTGAGAGACTGAACATATGAGGCATGTTCAGGCTGAACACGCTTTCTGCAAAGAAAAATGTACAGGATCGATAACATGCATCACCCAGGCAGCTAACAGGACTCTCTGCTGTGTTGGTAGATGCATCACTCCGAGGCAGAGGTAATTCCTGCTCTGTTAATGCACCTCTAGGGCTGGGAATTCTTTGTATTTACCCAGATCTGTGCAACTGATTCATGGAGCTATGAAGAACTGCTGCATGTGTCAGGTAAGGCCAAGGTGCAACATCACCTGCTTGCTGGCCAGGTGAACAGGGACGTTGCTGTGCCTGGGCTGACCAGCTGGAAAGACCAGTTCTGAAAGGCTGAAACCAAAGTGTTATTGCTCACGTCCCTTACAGGTTTCGGCACATTCCTCTGCATTTCCAGCTGGTGATTTTTTCTTTCTTTCTTTTTTTCCTTCTTTTTTTTTTTTTTTCTGCTGGTCTAATTAATGAGCAGCATGTACTGCAGCATGTTAAAAAGAAGCGTACTGGCGTCTCTTCCCAGCAGCATCTCCTGCCTGTAATTGCTGCAATTAGTTGAATTAGTAATGCAGACCATTAGGGAGAGTCTGTGGCAGCCTCTGGACACAGGTTGTAACATTCCTGCACACAGTACAAAATTACCCCAGCTCAGCAGCATCAGCTCAAACCACGGCTTCTGCTGAAATCGTCTCCCTTAACAACAGCTCCTCGCAGAGAGTTGCCTATTCTGCTGAGCAGCAGGATCAGTGGGATGACTCCTGAAACAAAACAACTAAAATGTTCTTCACCAGGCAGGAAGCATTCCTGAAATCTCAGCTCCTCAGGAGCAGGGTGGCTGTACTTCAGTATGCTATACGTTAGTATTCCAGGTGAATATTCCTGGGAAACTCACATCATGACAAGCCTTCCAAATCCTTATTCCTGAAAAAGACTCTCCAGCTTTAAATGCGGTCTTCTTTACATTACTATATCTGCTATGGCTGTCTCCAACATGCTGCATGTTCCCTCTTTGCGTAAGTTATTCTGAGGTCTCAGCCTTTTCTTTAGCTTTCCATGGTTCTAACTCTACCAAGCCCCTCTGTCTGCTGCCAGAAGTTCCTTGCGCTCCTCCTCTCTGTATCTGAGCTAAGAAAAAAAAACAGAACTGAGCTTTCAGTCAGAAAGATAAGATTGAACCTGACATTCCTTCCCTCTTGATTTCAGTGGCTTAGAGTGAGTCAAGAAAGAAAAATAGGATCGGTCAGCTGTAAATAAAAATTATAAAAACAGAGTATCTGTAAAAAAACAGCCGTGAAGTAAGGGAATCCCTGTCCTACGTGTTACTTAGTCTTACCCGGCATTGCTATTTGGCAACATTTTGTAGGATGCAATCTTGCAGTACTCTCATGCTTACATACTTTCATTAAATACTTTCATAATCTTGCCTCAATGTGGAGAAAAGACTAAAAGGAACTGAAAGTAACATGTACAAAGCAATTTCCTGCCTTACAGGCTAATGTCATTTTTTAATGTCTTCTTTCAGTCATAGAAAATGGAAGAACACTGTTGAAATCCTGGTGTCTTCTCTCATAAAACAAAATGGCCTTAAAAGTTCGGCTCTTCAGTGAGAGGTCAAGAAAGGAGGAATGCAAAAACTATAAAATTACTTTCTATAATTCTTCTGGTTCTGTCATGTATATTTTATAAATCCTGAAGGACACCAAATCACATTAGAACTTCTACAAACAGTGATCACATGCTCCAACAGTGAAATGCAGCTGGCCCTGAGTAGAAAGGTACTAGTTCTTAATTCCACCACTGTAAAGTAATTAGGACAATAAGTCAACAAAACTGTACTTTTTTTTTAAGCAGGTGACATGTAGCTAGTGAAACTGGAGACTTACATTACAGTTGTCTAAAGCACTTGTGAAAGAGTGTGAAGGACAAGCACTGTGAATAAAGGATAAATTATGCATCACTACTAGAAGACCTTGCTCAGACAGTGCTCAGACCTGGGCAATTGTTTTTGATTTCCAGGTAGCGCATGTGGATTTTGCTCTTAGATCTGCTAGGGGAAACTGCATTTTTAGAAGACTCTAGTGTCTGAATTTGTGAAAATATTTACTTTATAGCCAGCTATGGTACATGGGTTTCAAGGTCTCAGTGTTTTTGAGCTACCCAGGTGAGGGGATGAGGAGAAGCGAGACATGAGCACTTGACCCCAGCTGGCCAACAGGATTATTTCATACCATGAATGTCACATTCAATATAAATTAGAAAGTTTGGTGAGGAGTTTCCTCTCTCCCTTGATGGCTGTGATCCTGAGAACTTCTTGCCCCGGTGCTGGACCCCTGAGCCCTTCCCTTCCCCCTGAAGTTGTAGCGCTTGCAGTGTCCGACATTTGCTGTCCACTGCTGGGACCACACAGCTTCCTACTAATGGAATTGGTTAAGTATAATCCTTGTATATTTTATTTTGGTATCAGGATCAATATTGGTTCTCTAGTGTTATTAATGTTAATTACTTAGTATTATTCTATTAAACCTGTTTATACTTCAGCCCCTGGGTTTTCTTGTTTTTTTCCCCAATTCCCCTTCCCAGGTTAGGAGGGGTCGTCAGGTGATAGAATAATTGCCTAAATGACAATAAATTGTTGTGGGTTCCTCAAACCATAACAGATGTGTAATACTCATCAACCCTGCCAACTCTGACCTGTATCTACACTTTTTCATGTCTGGTTCCAGACTTGATTCTATCAATTAATCTCTCTCCTTTTCTCCCGATCTCCACTGCATGCTATTTCCCCTGGTATTCCAGTTTTTCTTGCTCTGTGATTGTTGTTTGTCCCACGCTGCTGATTTTGTATATATAAAAATGAGGGTTAAAAAGAGAAAAACCTCCAGAAGTGGTGTTAGACTTAAGTCAAGGTCATTAATGAGATCTCTAGAAACCACAGAAAAGATAAGTACACTAATCTGTCTTGCCATTTCCTATCTTGTATTTTTAATCTCAGTAGTTTCCATCACAATTCATCACTAACTGATTTTCTAGTTCCATCACATATTGGTTTTCCATGCACCTTCCGCACAGTTACCAACATCTGAATCATCCCAGAGGAATAAAGCTATTTAACTGAGAAACAGCACAAATTCCTGACAACAGAGTCTAGGAAACCTCCAGAAGACCATGAATTACTTATTGTAACTGGAATCTGTACCTTTCAAAACCCTCCTGAGCTGAGAATTTTCACTGGTTGATTATTAAATTTGCTGCTTCCAGAAGACGGGAGAGGCTAGTGAGCAGTGACCCTAGAAATCTCTCCACCAACATCATTTCTTCCCATCAGAAACGGCTCACTGTGAGGCAGTAAGCAAAACCAGCTATTCCATTTCTGGTTCCCTTTCCCCGTTTTTGAAGTGGGTCTGATTATAGAATCATAGAATGGTTTGGGTTGGAAGGGACCTTAAAGATCATCTTGTTCCAACCCCCCTGCCATGGGCAGGGACACCTCCCACTAGACCAGGTTCTCAGAGCCCCATCCAGCCTGGTCTTAAACACTTTCAGGGTAGGGGCATCCACAGCTTCCTGGGTAACCCGACAACTTCTCTGGGCAACCTTATACTCATGCACTGGCCCCAGGGGAGGTAAATGGATTAATTCTTTAGTGTCTGCCTAGTGATCTAGAGATGGTAAACAGTAAGTGTCCTTATGTACAGGCAACATGATAGTAATGAAACTTCTCTGTATGCTGTGATAGAAACGATGTTTGTGTTTTTATTGGAAAGAACGTGAGAGAGAAAATATTTTTCTATTCCATATATTAGCTAAATTCTATATTAAAAATAATAATTCATACTATACTATTTTAAAATATGTATTTCATTTTTAAAGAATCCCAGCTTTGAAATTACTTGGCCCTGTATTAAAGGCCATAAAACTAAAGATAGGTATTATAATAACTTTCAATAAAATCTCTCTCTGGCAGGAACCCTTTTTATTCCTTCCTCTGAAAGATTTTTTATGGCATTTATATTATTATTTTTTCTCTCCCTCTCTCTAGTGTTTAATGAAATTGCCTTGGAATAAAACTGGGGTAGGAGAAAGCGCTAAACTCTGAGTCCACCCTGGAGGATTTATGGGCATATTTACCTTCAAATTCTTTCAATTTCACTGAATTGGCTCCCCATTCCTTTCCATGAATTATTAGTTCTGTAATCACCTCCTCCTAATTATTCACTCTAAGGGCCTCTTCAATCTTGCCACGGTGGTGGTTCTACATCTTTGTTCATTACACTGTACACACTGGTGTGGGATGTAAAGCGCAAGGGAATTTGGGATGGTGTGGCAAGACCTGCTCAAGATGACTCCATTTCTGTCCAATCCTTCCAAGTGCCCAAAGCCCTAATTTATGCGTTAGATCCACAACCTTTGCTCCTTTGTTCTACACAAAATGGCAGGTGCTGAATCTTCCTTTTCCCAGCTGCAAAGTTTTTTTGACACCTTGCTCTTTGAGTGCACCATTATTTGAGAAAGATTAAGCACGCTAGGTAAAATAAGTCCTGTCACAGAACAGCTTTATGAAATTATAAATAACATACCCAAGAATGATGGAGTTCTCACTTCTAGTGGGAGAGAAAAGACAAGGACCCATAAATTCAAACCCTGGACAAATTCCTCCAGAAGTACATACTTAGCAGTTGCTTCACTTGAAAAAGTAGGATTCAATTTTCCTACTTGCCTTTTGCTTGAAACTATTCTACACACTGTACACATTAATTCCAGTTCAACACCATTATTTGAAAAGCAACACTTAATGCTTTGTTGCAAGAGAAGTGTAAATCTCTTTGCCACCAAGGAACCGCAATTTGCAATCCATCTTGAAATACGACCACCACAAAATGCTAGGCACAAATATCTTCCCAACAGTGGAGAATTACAGTTGTATTAATCTGAGCAGTGCATTTGCCTCTCACACCTAAATTGTACAGAGCTGAAACTCAACAAACTTTTCTTAAATCCTATCACTTGACTCCCTCCAATGCTGCTATACTGCTGTAGTTTCTAAGTATCTCAAATTTAATATGGAATCTGGGCAACACACTGTCTTCTATGCATAACAGCATACAGTATGAATGCTCCCCCCGGAATGGCGAAATGTTAGTGATGCTGTTCTGTCTTCCAGAAACCAAGATGTTTCTTGGCAAAGAACAGGCTCAAAGCATTTGCTGCCTTGCCAAAAGAAGATAGCAGAGGCAGTGTCTGTCCCATTAGGTGTCATTTCTAGCTTGAATACCTCAACCTTTTGTACTTTGATAACTGAGCTTTTTAAAGAACTTGTATTCTGTTCACACTATTCCAATTAAATGGGAATCCTTCATCTGTCCTTTCTACACTTTGTATTTGTTTCTTACTTTCTATTTAATCTTTATTTGCCAAATACCCTGGAGTTTGTTACAGTATAGCAGATCTAAGAGACCTAGACAAATTCAAGCTACTACACACAGATAGAGAGAATACGCATACAAATAGGAACATATCAGAATGTTGCAAAGATAACGAGGTATCATAAAAGAAGATGCAATTTGGGACTATATAAACTTTTAAGGGGAGTCCTGGATCTACCATCTGTTGCTAAAGGGTATTAACCCTGTCCAACACGCTAGCATTAGATAGTACAGCATGTATTTTCTTATCATGGCACAGCCACAGCCACAAAGAGGAACAAGCCCTTTGCACCTCCACACACTGGTACTGAGGTTGTGTCTGTCTCTGCAGAGGCAATGTATCAAATAACATGAAACTAATAATTTTTCTTCATATAGTTTATTTGAGGTGAATATGAAAGCAAGATGGCCAAACCCTCTGTTGGTTTACATTGGCATTGATCTCAACCAGGCTAAAACAATTTACAGCAAGAGAGCATAGCTCATTACATTTAGTTTCGGACAATTCAATGCCAAAAGATTTAGAGTAATTGGAGGCAATTCAGAGAAGGGCCACTGAAAAGATGAAAGAACTGGAGAGATGTATGAATGAGATGGGCTTAGCAAAACTAAACATCAGAGCTTGACTTAACAAGGACTAAAGGTATGATAAATGTCTACAGGTGTCACACGGGTGTAGTAAACATTAGGAAGGAAGATGAACTATTTAGGGTGCTTCAAAAAAGTAGTGGATAAAATTAAACCAAAAAATACTTAAGACGACTTTCAGCAAGAAAAATCTCAATAGTGATCTTTATTAACTATGGAGAATTCTCCCCAGGAAATACCAGAAACCACCACTACCGAGATTAAGCAGTTGCCCAAGCCATTCAGGTATGAATACCATTAGCGTATACGTCCTAGTGTGGAAGAACTCGCCCCACCTATCTTCAGTCCAATCTAATCAGCTCTAAATCAATTCGGCATTTGCATCTTCTCCATCCCTATGTAATATAAACACATCATTATGCATTTCTCTCTGTTATTTCAAAGCAGACGGTAAAGCTATCCAGCACAGCCTTTCAGCCAGTGCACTTGGAGCAAGAAGATATCACTGTTGTAGACCTGTTCAGACTATGGGAACAAATCCATCCTTATGTTCCCAGGACCCTGACTGGCCAGGAGCTGGTAGGTAACCAGCAGGCATGTACCCTTCAACAGTAGGCCAACAGAAGTGCATTTCCTGGCTGCCTGTTCCTGGCTGGACATAAAAGCTGATTTGTTGTCAAATTATATCATTAAGTAGGGATCATGAGAGAGCTACCCCTTAACAAAATCAGCCATTTGTCCATTACTACGGCAGACAAGAAACTAAGTAAATAGCCAGTTAAGTAAGAGAAAGCAAAAAATAATCCCCCCAATTGTGTGTCAATCCAGAGTCATGGGCAGTCATGTTTAAAAAGAGCCTTGAAAGCTGAATTAGTCCTCTGAAAACAGAAAGGCTGTCTCAATAGAATCAATAGTTCATTAAGACTGCGAAGTCTGACTCTTCTTGACCAGGTTTGATGCCAAATTTCAGGGACTTTGTTCTGTCCCTATGCTATGCAAAGACAATAGGGAAAAATCATGTTTCTGCCTTTTGTCTCTGTCTGCCGGCAGTGGGAAGAGGGTGGTGATGGTGGGAGGGGTGTGAGCTGAGTGAGAAAGAGAAGGGAGGGCAAACAGGGGAGAAAGGGAAGTGGGGAGGATTAATCCGTCTGTTGTTCAAGACACCCTGACAGGGGAAAGAGAAGTATTGAACCACAGCAGCTTAACCCAACTTCAATGTACCTTCCCAAAACCAGAAGGAATGTAATGCTACGTGGTGTTCTGCTGATAAGCAAATCCTCCTAAATCCATTCAATTTATTTCTTGGCCTGAAGAAATTACATACTATTTAGGAGCTAAATAAATAAATAAAAATTCATTTCCAGGAATCTAGATTGGTTGTTTATTGATTACATATGCACACAGAACCACTTGCTTTTCTGTTTCTTCCGTTCCCAAAAAAACAGTGTTCCTTACATCTTGATGTGGTAAAGGATCAACTGGCAAGTATTTTCCAAACTATTCAGTGTAACCCTCAAGATTTGCAAGAGTTTTGAACTAGACTGTAAAATAGAATTTCTTGGCTTAAACACAAAAGATACAGCTTTGGCATGAGAGGAGACTCTTCCCCCCAGCCTCCCCATCAACCTATTGCTCTTTTCCACGTGCGTTTGCCTGCTTCCAAAGTAGTACCTTGAAGATGACAGTTGTGTGTCTGTACACTGAAGTCATTATCCGAGTATAGTGCCTCTCAGACTAATCACACAGGAAGAAATTTCACACTGAGTGTCCTTTTCATGATTTCATGCAGCTTGTTCCCCTTCCCTATTATATTTTCATTTCTTATTAAAACAAACCTGTCAGTCAAAAGAGCCCTCTGTTTTAAGCATAACCCTGGTTATGTAGATAGTGGGGATGCAGGTGAAAACTCCAGAAGAAAGGTACACTAGGTGTACCACTGTTAACTACATTAACTAAATCACTTAATCCCCGAAATTAAGCCATTAGAGCTGAACCCACAACAACTCCCACCTGAAATCGGTGAGAGCTGCTGGAAGGACAAAAATGCTAAAAATTCAGGCACTGCTCAGGAGTCTAACTTGCTGAAAATCACATCAGTTTACACAGTGTTGTTTCCCAATGGCTGTCCAACAGTCTTCAAATGGAAGACATTTCTTTTAGGAGATGCTCTGAAAATAGTTTCAAAGTGGTCTCCTCTGTGCCGTGATCCCCCTCAGAAGAACCGACAACCAGCTGAATGCACAGGGCAGCACAGGCTTCCATTTACTCCTCTCCTCAGCACCTGCTTAAAGCAGGACGCAGGAAGCAAAAGCTGAGTAAAGATTCTCAGAGTCGTGTAGGAAAAAGCCAGCCTATTGCCAGAATTTATCATCCTGCTGGTGTGGACCCTAGCCCCTGATGCACACAGTCTGATGGATTAACTTGAAGTGCCACAGAGATAATTGTATTAATATGCTGGGCTATGAACTACACTTGCTGAAGAATAAACGTGTTCTCTACTTCACCAGCAGAAGGGCAGGGCAGACGGCTGGGGAGCAGTAACTTCTTAAATTGCCCCAGTCCAAATTGCCAAGGACACTAAATCAGAGCCCTCATGTTGCTAGATTTTATATTCCTGATATTGTCATAAATTCACTGTCTGACATCAGGAAAATTGCTTCCTTTCCTCATGCTTCTGTTTATACTGCTATAAACTGAGGAGAAAACAACTTATATGCTTACTTGGCATACAATCAGAATTTTAGTAAACATCTTACATTCTCAAAGCAAAGCCTAAGTACAGAAAAATCCTTTATTAAAGGGAAGCCTATGTTTCAGAAAGTTAGAGACTCGAATGATCTGAGATGAATCAGCTGCCCTTTGAAGACTCAGCCTCTAGTAAGAGTAAATGGGTTTTCTTTGCGTGCTACCTTGCACTTAATAACTGTGTCAGAAGAATATTTTTCATTTATACTTTGCTCCTTTGCTGGAAATCAATATGTCGTTTGCTGGCATTTGCTCCTGGACATCTTTATTTAGCTTGTCTTTTCTTCCTCGGAGGGGAGGGAGTTGTATTTGATTTTGTTCTGTTATTGATTGGATCACTCTGAGCAAGAAATAAAGAACTAAGTACAGCACAGTAGCTTTGATGACAATCTCATAAGCCTCAAAATCTGCACACCATGTTGCACTCCCCCCTAACACGTGATTTAAAAGAAACAAAGCCTAAAGTAAGGTTACTCTGTAGCAAAGAGGCAGTCACACATGCAATTTAACTGGCATTTCTATTTATGTCCTCATTAATAAAACCACGTAAGTCCTGTTTCTATTTTTAAAGCAGTACTCCTATTGCCGTAGTACCTAGTGCTGGGATCTCATAACCTCTTACAAATGAGGCTTAACGAGAAATTAGAGATAGGGGAACCTTCTCCCAGCAGACGTCTTTCCCTGGAGAAAATCTGAGCACGTTCATGTATTTATTACTGATGGCAAGTGACAGTACGGCCTAACAGGTTGCACCCGATCTGCAAAAGCCCATCCCTGCAAAGGATGGTGGAGGGGCAGCCGCTGTGCCCTGGCTGCACCGAAGCGCCACGCTGGCCCACAGCATCCCTCCCAGCACCAAATGGGAAGGGACTGGTAAGCCAACCCTAGGCGGTGCGCAGTAATCGCCATATTTTTTTTTAAATTGGGGAATTCTTTTCCTTCTCCCACACTTCTCTCTTAATTTCTGCCACTTATTATTACATAGGCTGCAAGAAGTTGGCATATGCAGCGGTAAAATTCATAAAGGAGAAAATGCCCTGTTCTGCGGTCCAAACCATGGCACTTAAAATCTAATGTGACAGGGTATGTTATTCATAAAGTAACAATAAACATAATCACCCTGAATAAATGTGCCTTAAAACAACTTCTGCAATTATTGTAAGTACCTCTGAGTTCAATAAGATAAACAGCTATCTTTGAATATTTGCATTAATGCACTAGACTAGTCTTTCCAGACAAATATTCCTCTTTCCCTCTAAATATTAACACACACTTAGGAAATGGCATTTAAATACTGTTACTCGCAGGATTCATGCATTAGCTCACAAGGGGAAGTGGGTTGCCACACACATTTAAATGTAGAATAAGCATAATGCAGAATAAACCCCGGCCCACTAGGTACCTATCAGTACCTAGAACTGTTCCCTGAATATATCGATGGAACAGTAAACAAAGGAAAATAACCACTAAATACCTATATATAAGCATATATAGAACATACCTGCTAAAAAACGCCATAAATAGTTTTAGTTTATAAACAATAAGAAAGTTCATAAACACAAAGAAGGTCGCAAAGGCGGCTGTGGTAGAAGACAGATTTCCCAGGAACAGTGACAGCCTCTTAACCACAAGTCCACCCTTCCTCTCTTAATATAGGATAAAAATGATTGTCAGCGGCGAGTACAGAAACAACTGTATACATACCAAAAGGTATATATTACCATTAACTTATTAACATACTAACATATTAACATTATCAAGGTCAGATCTAATAAAAATGAAGTTAAACAGTTCTAGACATTATTCCATCCAAGAATACCTCTGCTAAATATCTGATGCTTAAAGATCATGCTTTTCTATCATTACCATTTTTTTTCCTTTCCTTTTGAAATGTGAATAGACTACCAATTTCATGTGGGGGATACTGAACTGACTTCGCACTGTATGTTACCAAAAACCAGGTAACAAAAAAAGGAAACTAGCAACCCAAATCAGTCCCATCACCACTAGGAAAACTTAGGAAAGTTAGAGACAGAAGTGTGTCCATTCTTCTCTAATAATAACTTAAACAAGGAAACAAAATAGTCCCATCAAATATATGCCCATCAGCTTAAAAAACATGCTTGGTCCATCAAGTATTGATGAAGCCAGGTAAACTTCAACCTCCTGAGCTACTGAACATAACAAATGCCTCCGGGGATCCCATTAAATTTGAACTGAACTTCACTTAAATGTCACATCAAGTGGTCCAAGCTGCAAACAGCTGTCATGCAAGAAAATTCTGCCATTGGGTAGGCAGACTCCCATGCACAACAAACATGGTGAACACTTATCCCTGCTGGGTTTCTCCGCAGCCCCTGCCTAATCAGAACACTTGCTCTCCGTGATGGATAAGAAGGCCATTTTCCTTGCTTATTTATTTAGCTCTCTATTGAGTTTGATTAACTGTAGTAAAGACAAATCAATCTTTTATGTTTGTGTAAAATGAAAAAAAGGAACAAAGTTAGCTTTAATGGCCCAATAGGGGCTCAGCTGGAATGCACTTACTGAGGGAGAGAGCTAGACAAAGGAATTCAGGCAGCTTTAAACACCACCAGGAACATGCTGAGAACATCTATACTTCTACCTGTTTAAAGGGGAGGAAAAATCCAACCCACTCCCAGCAAAGAGGCCTTCTGTGTCTCTGCAATTCTCTCTATCACGTTATCACATACTACAAGTTTTTTCTTTTGGTCTCTTCAGATTTCTACGGCCAAAGCTGGGAGACATCAAGAAACAAGTATCCAAAGGAACACTGTCAGAAGGAGAGGACGTGAAGCTCTAAATCCATGAGAAAACTTCCTCCACTGTCAGTAAAGCTCCCTCTAAACTCAGCTTTGTTGCAATCTAACATTTCTGACCTCAATAACCTCTGGTAGAGATTGCAAGATAGCATGAAATTCATGACAAGTATGAAACAAAGAAGCTTCTGCATAATGAATTTGAGTAAGACACTTATCATTTCAAGGCAGCACTCTGAGAAAGTCTTTCTCTCATATATTCTACCTCAGTCTTAGGAATGCATTAAACTGGACAGGTTGGTCAGGACAAGGCCAAAGTGTAGCAAGAGGTATTTTTCCCCATATCCGAAGTACTCTGGTCCCTGCATGGAGAAATAAAAGTGTGCACATAGGTTTCTTGCTGAATCAGTTTCAGCCTTTTAACAAGAAGAAAAAGAGTAGAAAGAGTCTAACCATCCTTGTTCTAAGACAAAATTTGATTTTCACTTGCTATAACAGCTATAGCAACAGCTTTAGGACGATAGTATGTCTAGTCTCTCCTGGGAGGAAACAAGTTAGCTTTTCCTCAAAATTCCTTTCTCTATGGTATCATTATTGAAATTTCACCTGTGCTATCCAGAAACAAGTCATAGAAGCCACTGCCATTAAAAGGTGGTGCCTTCTGGCATTTTTACCACTTAATTTTCAGACTTAGGCCCTACTCTCACTGGAGAGCTTACTGGCATTACAGCAATGCTGGCATATCCAAGTTGGCAGAGCTGCTCCCTTTAGATCCAGCAGCACTGACAGAAGAAGGGTTTTTGCCGACAGAGTTACAACACCTCTGCGCGTTGCAAGCTAAGCTGACAAAAGTTGGCATAGTTATATCCATATCAGGCTTTTGACTGGCAGCAGCATGTAAAATCAAAGCACGTGCATTTTTGCACTCTGTGACACTGCAGCGATGTTGACAGAACTTTGGAGTATGAGAACAGCACTGTATCACTCTGAAATGCTTCAGATGGCAAAGCAGTTTTTAAAAAAACCCATAATTGTCTTAGCCATTGTTAGTAGGCATGTAACTGCAATAACTCAAGTCAGGAATTTGCAAGAAATAGATTGCAGCCAGTAGGAATTTTTTTTTTTTTTTTGATTCAGAGATCTCAATGTCAGAAGGGACCATTATTTTCAACTAGTCAAATATCCTGTACTACACAACTGTGGAATTATGCAGAAGAGCTGAGCACCAGGACACCTCTGCCACTGATTTGCAATGACCTTTGACAGAGCAGTTGTCTGTCAGCACTCCATGGCTTCATTTTTTAAGATAGTGAAGATGCATGTGTATCTCTTGGAAGCAAATGATTATAAGCTGCTGCTTTGAGAATACCTGGAGGAGAGTGTTGTGTAAAGCATCAGAAGGAAGATATTGTGATTGCATCCAATCTTTTCAATTGTGTGAGCAGGAGGACTCACACGGTTAAAATGGAACTCCCATATGAACCGTAACAACCTGTTACGCAGGGTTGAGGCGGAGGGGACCTAAGAAATCCTCTGGCCTCTAATGTTTCTGAAATGAAATAAAGTACTGGAAATGACTGCACTGTCCTACAAAGCAGGACTCCTGCATAAGAAGGAAAGGAACTTCCCGGAAATTCTCCTCATCAGTGGAGAAAACCTGCAGCGCACATCTACAGAAGTAAACCGCAGCCGAGCTTAATATCATTCATAACCAAAGGCAAACAGCTCTCAGAAAAAACAGCCCTACCATGGTGGACTATCAGTACTCATCCCATCAGAAAGCAAACCTTGCTTTCAGACAAAGCACAGCTTTTCCAACAGGTGCAGAGAAATGCTCCGTAACCTCTATACCAGGCGGCTTTAAACCTCAGTACCTTACAGGTAGTGGAACAAATTGCCTGGCTGGTCCCAGGATATCCCTTGTACCTAAGTCTCCCACTTACCCACAATGTGCAAATGATCGAAACAAATGCTACAATCTGACACCATGGAGCTCTCGACAGCTGTCAACTCATTAAGTTCTATTCACTGGCTTCCCACCTCCTTGCCAATGTATTACATAAATTGCTTTTTAGCTGGCAGTCTTTCCCTTTGCCTGAAACCAGTTTGCACTGAGCATGTTTGAGTCTTTTTTTTTTTTTTTTTTTAAATTCAGTTATTTGCTTCCCTTTGGTGATTTGCCTTGCTTTGCAACAGTCTGAATGGGCTGCAGGATACTGTTTCATTATCAAGCTGCAACTGGAAATGAATATTTTATAGCAGCTGAACAGAGGTTTGGCTGTAAATGACTACATCCTAATTAAACAAAAGAGAGAGAGGAAGACAGAAAGAAAAATGAATTTAATTAATGAAATATTGATGCAATTTACAGACAAAGGCCTTCCCATTTAGAAGGGGATTCCTGCAATCTGAATTTTTAAAGAATTATGGAAAGAGCTGGAGGTTTATACCTCCTTCTTGATTTATCTAGTGATGCTTCATGTATTTCATTTTTGCCTTTTTCAGCCTCTCTAAAATGCCTGAAGGTATGTCTGCTATCCATCCATACAAAGTCACAGATGCAAGCACTCCAAATGCAAATATATACTTATAATGACTGTGCCTTAAGAACATGTGAAAACAGAGCCTAAGTATAGTCATGCTAGCTCAGACTCCATCTCAGACTTGATTCCTGCCTCTGGCATTAGCCAGTTATTTATGTTTGTTCACAGAGAAAGGATAAACATAAGAGAAACACGCAGAATTACATTTCTCTCATATATGCTGATTGGAGTGGCAAGCATCAGTGTAGGAAGTGGTCATACCTGCATCTTTATGCTGCATAGGTTTTGTATTTCATGGTTCTTAATGTGCTTTTCTACCACAAACTGGCATATTAGCTTTTAAAATCCATTTATATTTTTTATTTTAATAATATCATATGGCAGTGAGTTCCACATTTTGTGTAAAAGTACTTCCTCCTGTTTGATCTCAGCCTGCTGCTGCTGTATTTCACTCCTCAATCTTTGCTGCATGAGAAACAGCAGTCATTCTCTAATCACAATTTCTCTGCACCATTTTGATTTGAGAGACCTCTGTTATCACCGTTTGGTTACCAATTTTTCAGCCTGAAGAATGCCAGCCTACTTAGCCTCTCCTTATGTGGGAACCATTGCATATCCCTGATCATCCCTGCTAATCTCTTCTGCAGCTTTTTTAGTTGTCATAGATCATTTCTTGAGAGCTGATGGCCAAAACTGAGCGCAGCGCGGAAGGAAAAGCACAACACAGATTTACATAGTGGCACAATGACATTTTCAGTTCGGTAGTTTTCCTAATAGTCTCTAATTTATTTTTTTTTTTCCTCCTTGAATGTGAATACATGTCCAAAAGTAACAAAATCTGGCCATTTGTCAGCATAAAAACCCATTTTCCATCTTCAGTGTGGTTAAGCACATACATAAACCCATTCCCAATAATGCACGTCTTCTGTTACGGCCTCAGTTTCTGACATTTTTGAATTAAAGGCCCTATAACAGGATGGAATTTATTGATTTTTGAGATGCTTCTGAATGCCATCCGCTGAAATGTATATGGCGGTGGGATCTACGAAGATGTGATAATGCGTTTGGGAGGAGGCTGGATTTCTCACTCATTCTATGTCCAATAAGCTGACACCTTTCTGACGTTGCAGAAGGCACCTGAGTAAGCCCAAGGTTCCATGTGAAATGCAGCCTTCAGAAACCTTGGGGAGAAACTATTGACTCTCACCAGGCCATCCATGATTTGACTAACTGAATACCAGTAGGCACATCTTTGCAGAAGGAAGAGAAGTCATTGTCCTGAAAGCATATAACCTATTAATGTTCTACAGTCACAGTTTCTTTAAATCCTATATAGCATGTGAATGTAAAGAACATAAATGAAAACACGCAACTCCTATACAATTCCAGGCCTTGCCGTTGACTTAAAGCAAATACAGTTTCTCATCCACTTCCGCAAAAGAGAGAAAAATGTACCAGGAGCAAAAGAATGAAATAAATGGATAATAGGCAAGAAGCCTATATTGAATCTCACAGGCTTTGGTCTCCTACTTTCAACATTATTCCTGTTTTTCTCTGCTGCCCCTTCTTCTTTTAGGCTGAGAAAAGCCCAGTGACTCTTTAATACCAGTAAAGATACCGATCTGGACTCAAATACAGGCTTTTAAATTTGCTGGGGAAAGATTTCTTTAAATTCCACATTATCAGAGAACAAACAGCTTATATGTGAAGATACAACAGCTATTACCTGAATTTTAACAATAATGATATTACCTACAGCCTCTAATCAGATCAAGATCCTATTATTTAGATACCATAGTACCAAAAAGATGAAAGAGACTGTTCCAAGTACTGCTGTTTAGGCAAACAAGCAACATATTTAGTACAGCGGACAAGGGAATAACAGCTCAGTTTTATGATAAATTATGACGCTAAAGCATTAGCTTTTGTTCTGTGCTGGAACAAACCCAAATATCCTTTAAAACCATCTCAGAAAAAGAACTGCATCAAAGTATCAGTTTTCAGATAATCATGTTTTTTTCTATTAGCACCTAAATTTCAGACATACCATTCAGTGTGTGCATGACAGAAAAGCACCCTCAGGGCACCTTAGAGGATGTAGTCCCCAGAAAGGGTCAGCCCTGTGAAAAGGATCTGGGCTTGACATCCGTGCTTCTGAATAGTTCAAAGCAGGGGGTTCCCTCCCAGATCTTGCTGCATCAGGAGCATAGGAACAAGGACCGACAGAATCTCCTTCTAGGAGCAGCGTCCTGATTGCAACCTGCCTGGTGAGAAAGCCTCTCATCCCCTCCCCATTAAAGAACAAACACCATCCTCTAAGCTCCCCCACACTACCATGTAGATGCCTTGCAGAGAGCATGGCATGAGCAGAGGGTAATGTGAATGATGGCAAGAAGACAGCTTTAGGAAATACCACCTATAGCTAACATTGCTGATGGTGCGGAGGAAGTATGAGCAGCACAAGATTGTTTGCCTAAATATGGATTCTTTAATCTAGTTAGCCTGGGAGTTTTCCGAAGAGGCTAACAAAGGCTGAGCTAAGGAAAGCCAGTTAGTGCAGTTTTAGCACTAACTGAGACTATACCTTAATAATCTACAAAATAACACTGCCAAAGATTACACTCTTATGCTTGCCGGGCCTTCTGACAAGAACAACTTCAGGAAAAAAACAGAAGAGAAAGAGAGAGAACAAAAATGTAATTGCCTGCCTATCAGCTCCACTATCATAATTACTTTCAAACTCTGACATGGGTTGAATCAGATGAACACCAAATCAATTTTTGCAGCCAGCAATCAGTGCATTCTTTGCTCATAAATTAAAATGTCACTGGTAGAGTGAGTACAAAATAATGCCTGTTTCTCTATTTTACAGTACAGAGGGAGAAACTTCCTTCTTTTTCCTTCTGTTTGTGATTGAGTGTTGCTTGTATGTTTATGTTCTTAAGCACTGTACAGTACATTACACTCATTTAACTCAAACCAAAGTTTGCACAGGTGGATGCCACACTTAAAAACACAAGATGTTACACACTAGCCATGGAGTGGGTAGTGTTATCCCCCTGGGCTGAGTATCCAGAGCCCTATTCTAGATGTGGGCAGGTGATGGCATGAGTTCTTCTCTTGCATCTGCACTTCACACAGTGTCGGGAATTTGCTACCTGCACGCAGCTTTGAGGGAAGAAAAGCCTTAAGGCTCCACTCCACTATCTCCCCCTTCATCCCATTCTGACCTTCAGTGAGTCTCCTCACGCTGAAGCGAGTAGGAAGCTCCCAATACCAGGAAAATTCTCAAAAAACCCAAAACATTTTAAGGCCAGAAATTACTCATTGTTGTGATTTCTTTAAGGACTAAATTGATCACACTGAAAAATCAGTACCATATGTTGTAACCTGACCTATACTAATAAAATGCTTAATTTCATTTTACATTCTGTTTCTCATTTCTGAGTCTGAATAGGAATAATTTAATGGGCTGTTCCGTGCCCAGTACCTTGCCTATTACTTTTCACTTTCTACTTCAAACCACAAATACTGCAGCTAAGGGGCACAGTACCAGTTTACTTCTCATGTACCTAGAGTTGTCAAGATACTTAATACTTTTCTCCTTTTTCAGGGCTTTCGTACTTTATATGCACTTTACGTGCATTTTTTTCACTTTAAGTGCATTGCCTTATCTTTACCTAATGATTGAGATAATTTGTCCTCGTGTAATGTGACTAGAGAAGCCTCAGATTCCCTGTTTGTGCTCTGACTAGCTCTGACATCATATTTACTTTCCAAAAGATAAAACTTCAAGCATCTTTCTCTCCCACCACCTCAGCTGGAAAGGAGCTGTGAAGGGCAACACTGGCTGAACTTCTAATTGCTCCAAAATTCTCTTCCAAGGTTTCACCTCCAGATATCAATGAACAAGACATCCAACTATACTAGCAAATCCAGCTAATAATTTTAAATGCATTTCTGTAACAGCCAATGTCAGTATTGAGAGTTTTGCCTCGAGGGATATCTTCGAAGAGCTCAGGATTTTTCCTCTGCCCTTGCTAGCCTTCAGAAGCTGAGCTATAAACTCATTGAAACCTGAATACAAAATCCTTCTTTATTTATTAAAAATAGGAGTGCCTATCACTTCAACCCAACCAGAAGCCAGTATATAGGATTTTTGGAATGTTGCATTTAGGATGAGTCTCCTCTCTTCCTTACAGTTGATTACCTCTCTGGTTTGGAAAGAGAAATTTCACTTTAAGTGGAATGGCTGACTCTTTGCCTTATCAGTGGGGTAATTTGACCTCGTATGATGTGATTAGCCAAATGGACAAGAGGTCTTATCTTGTATGTTTATCAATGAGTGGTCTGCTGCTGCTGCTGCCACAGGGAGCTGTGCATCTTTTTGCAAGAGCTTCTGGCTCAGCTGCACTGCCTAAGAGCTGACAACTCATCACACTGAAGCTCAGCAGAGCTGAGAGACAGCAGTGCTCTTGTATCTCTGTGATATTGTCATTAATACAGTACCAAAATGTCAGTAGGTGCAGACACATCATGTACACAAATCACAGGAAAACTAGAAGGAACCTCTGAAAGCGTAAGAGCTAATACTCAACTGCTTCAGAACCATGTCATATAAAGCCATCAATAAACTTATTCTCCTGGACCCCTTCATCCAGAGGACTCCTCTTTTGGACAGGAACACACTTCTAACTTCCAGACACAGCTTATTCACAGCTGCGTACTGGCCATTTTGGGCCATGCAACCTTTGGTTTAAATAAATATTTTCCCAGCCTCCTCTTTGTAAACACCATGGAGTTTCAGAGAGCAATCCTCTCTCCTTTATTCCTTCAGTCTACAAGATAAAGAAGCTAAATTCTAACAATCTCTTCTGCTAAGACTGATTCCCCATTCACAACTTTGTCCTTCAAAACCTCTGTACCCATGCCAAGTGCTACCAGTCATTCTGGAACGTAAGCAGATACACTTTGAAATAGCACTGAGCAAACTCAAAGGGAGAAGTTCTTTTATAAAATACTTTACAGAACAATCCTGCTGTAGTAAAATGGTGGGTATATTTGTGTGAAAAGGTTTACGAGGTCTTTACTTCTACAGGTAGAGCAATGCAGCTAATTATGTTCTGCCAGACAGAAAACTGGGTTTGCGACTGTTTTTAACTAGGTTGGTATTCAGAGACCACCAAAAGATTGAAACCAGTTCTTAAGGATGGGATTTCTAGTGGCTTAAATGCAATGAGGTTTAAGGCTCAGCCCCCTATACGCTTGAATGAATCCAAAGCAGAGCATCTACAAAATGGCTGGGAACAGAAATGTATGCCTTGCCTGAGCACAGAAGGAAGTAGAGATCACACTGAGAAAAAAAGGCAATTACTTTCCCAACTGCCGTCTTTTATCTCTGAAGAAACACAAGAACTGGAACTGATAACTGTCTCGATACATTATCAGTTATGATAACTACAATACAGAGATGCAATACAGAGTAAGTCCTTAGAAATATCCAAACTTACAAATCAAATATAATGAATAACTGAGAAAGCCCCACTTTCCATTTCAGTTCTGCTCTTCTTATCGGCCATGCTAATATTTAGAAAGTAATTATTGCTCTTGATGATTAAATTTTTTTCCCCTCTTGAAATGACTGATTTTTCTTTTGAAGTCTGCATCACCCTGAAGGGAAAATCCATTTCTCAGCAGATTTTTTTTCCTTTTTGCCTGGCAAGTAAAGGGGATTAGAAAAATTAGAATAGAATGACAGTGAAAAGAAAAAGGGGGAATGGGAAGAGTGAGCAAGTAAAGACAGGTCTTTCTTTTTTTTTTGGTTTGAGGAATGTCTTTATGAATTCATGAAGAGAAAGAAGAAAAAAACAATGAGCGCATTTCACAGGGTATGGCACCTCATGGTACAATCCGGAATTCCTATACTGAGGTGAACAGGCATTGATGACTGCCTGTTGCTGACTGCCCATTGCTGAGGTTAAAATGAGTTCTGAATCAGCAGGCCAGGCCCATCAGCCCTGGCATCTCCATCGTACCCCATTATGCATAAAGTTTTTTGCAGAATTATTGTAGCTGGGTTAGTTCTCCCAGAGTCTGAGTGGTTAACCTGGCCTGGAGGGAAAGGAATTCACACTGTAATGATGAAAGGAAGCTGACAAGCCTAGATGGTTATATATTTTGTCCATATGAAAAGACAGAATTATGGAAGCTCAGCTATGATTACATCAGACTCATGTTTTGCCTATAGTATCCTCCATAATAAAAGGCAAAGTAAATAAAAACTAATATACTATAGGAGATACCACAAGCAAAATATAGACCTACGTGATTTCTTGTTCCCAAAACTTCTCCCATTGAAGTGATATAATGAGACATCAGGTTTTTTTGGTCCTATGGTATAATGAATCCATGAGTGAAAATCTCTTGAGAATCAAAGCCCACATGTAGGAATGCGCATATCACTGACTCACCCCCTCCAAAACCCTGGAATCAGTGTATGCAATATGAATTTACATGGC
Source organism: Dromas ardeola (assembly GCA_013398915.1). Lineage (NCBI taxonomy): Eukaryota > Metazoa > Chordata > Aves > Charadriiformes > Dromadidae > Dromas > Dromas ardeola. The sequence goes on from VYZM01016004.1 coordinate 284,074, forward strand.
TACCATTATATATAATCTCACCATATAATATGTGAGCATGCCTCCATACTGCACCAATGTAGATCATTACTGCATTCTGATCTTGCTAGAAAGCATAAGGTGTGCACCATTATGGATGAAACACTCATTTTGCATACTCTCTTTTCTTTTTTTTTTTTTTTTTTTTTTTTTTGTGGCTACAACATTGAAACA
>VYZM01016004.1:292164-324785 GCA_013398915.1 Dromas ardeola
CTGACACCTATGTGAGATGGAGTTTTACAATAGTACAAGACGACTGCTGCTACCAGCTTTTTAAACAGTTATGGGGAGCTAGCACACGGCAGCCCAGCAGAACGAATTGCCTCATTAAGAGCTATTTCCATTAAAGCAATCATCACCCTCTGCCTGCAATTTACATGAGCTCTTCCTATCCACATTGGAGCTGAAAGGGAAATGGTGTGAAAGGGAAAAGCACCGATACGAAATAAAAGTTGCACTAAGTCCTAAGCCATATTCAAGTGCTTGCTGTTAGATCAATTCATGAGCCACCACTGCCTGTTGTACAAAGCCCCCTTTATAAGGTTTATAATCTTCCTGCATTCTCCTGTAAAAGACAAAGAGGTTGAGGTTTTCTAGAGGTGATCCTTCTGCTTTTGCTTGCAGATGACAGAAAGCTTTTTAAGATCTATGCTGATGTGACCTGACTACACTTATGTGTGTGCACGGGAAGCTGTGTCTACTATGTATGCTAAGTGCAAGCGTGGGCTCACACATGTGTTTTTTGGTGCCTACAGCTTGCTGAACGAGATCACTGCTTGTGGGAAGGTGTTTGCTGTACCTGAGAGCACTGATGCGTGTGGGTGAGGAAGATGAGGCGTGGGAGAGTGTAGTACACAGATATGAGCATGCGCGTGGGTCTGAGAAATAGTTACAGCAGACTGATATGATTGGGAACTTTTCAATCACTTTTTGGAGTACACGAGTGTATACTCTCTGGACAAATGCTATGTATGTGATTATTTAAAGCGTATTGTAAGGCAACACACGTGGCTACGTACACTTCCATGAATTTATTGGGGACCTCTAAGCATGGTTTAACCTTTGCCCTCTCCCCTTACACAACATTAGTGCTGGCCAGTATGGGAGGGACTGATGCATCATACGACAAGTTTTTGTTAGGCAAGTAAATAGACCACCCCTCTCTCTTCCTTTCTTGGCCTTTTCACTCATCCAGCATCAGGTTGTTCATTTACTACCTCTGTGATATTCTTGTCCATGAAGCAGATGTTTTGGGTTTAACTCCCATCATGCACCTGGAACATGCACAAAGCATGGAGTTCTTTGGGATGGTAAATCATGGGAAACCCTCCCAACATCACCGAAGCTCTTCTCACCACAAGAAGCAGGCAGGAAGCTGATTCGAGCTAGACCAGATGCCTCTACCTATTTTGAATCAGATCAAAAGTAGAGCCTGAAAAGGCACAGGCATGAACTGACTTATGTTTTAAGTGATTTTAATGCTGTGTCCTTTCTGATCTTGAAAGGAAAGATGACTGTCACTTGTACTTTGCTTGCTCTTCCCTCTAGTCCAAAACTTCTGCTTGATCCTTGCAAACAGAAGCCTGTGTAACGTCTCCTTTCTATGACTGACAGTCTGTGGGGCAGGAAAGCAATTCCCACCAGTGTCTGTGCAACTGAAATTCACCCGGCATTTACAAACCAGACAAGAGAAAAAGAGGCTGAAGTGGAAAGGAACCTTTTTCAGCAGGGAGCAGAGCACAACAAGGAAATAAAAAGATGAATAAACCTGTCATAGGTTTTTTCTTTATGAAGCAGAGGCACAGTTATTAGGTATCCGCAAAGAAGGCATGCTGGATATATGACTCCTAATACATCGTCCATAATACAGCGCTGTGCAGAAGGCATACAACTTTTCAAACTGTTGTCAGAGGCAGAAATAAATACAATGTCTTAGTGGGAAAAAATGACCAAAAGGATTAGAAGTGAGCATTTGGGTTGTGCAAGCAAGAGCCAGAGAGCTCTCTCTGACAGCGTTTTTTCACGATCACTACTTGTCAGAAACAGGAAAATTATTAAGCTTTTATTATTATTTTTCTCTTAATAATTTGGGTGAGTTTTTTACTGCTCATAAAATGTGACAGATTGATAGTGCTTACTAGAAAGGAGAGGCCACAAACACAGAGCTTTGCCAAGCATATCTCCATCCACAATCGTGGCACCCTCTTCAGTAAAGACTGGGGTCACACCACCCATTTGAAACCCTTGATACGACTCACATCCTCCTGTCTTCAGCTATTTTAGACCTGAAGGCCCCAGAAAACCACCGTCGATTGTCCCCACTGCTAATGTGCAACTTCCTACCTTTTCCTCTCTTCCTACACTTCTGACAAAGTACTATAGTCTTCAATATTTCTACGCCTGCGATCAACTGCACACTCCACCATGCTCTGTAGCATCCCATCGTATCCCAACACTGACCTTCTAAAAACGAGTGGAATGTCCTAACCCCTGAGCTATGCAATCACTGTAGCATCTCCTCGTGCAATAAAGCTAAAATTTTTGTCGTACACTGGCTCCATCACACAGCTTTACCCACGTGGCTGTCTGACCACTTACACAGCATCCCAGACCTGGGGGGAAAGACGTATCAATGTGTGCAGGTTAGTTCTGCAGAGTTGATGATGATGGGCATCTTAGCAAAGTTCAGGTTAGAAATAGAAGGTGTTTGGTGTGCTGTTAGAAATGCTTAATGTGGGACGTTTTAACGAGTAAATTTATGCATTAATATTTTGAACTAAGTAACAGCCAAATTTTATAATATTTACCCTGCTAAAATGCCTTTGCTGGTTTTCTGGATAACATTCAAATATTATTGTGAGTAAAAGCCTTAAGTAGCAGCAACCAGTAACATCTGACAACCATTGCCTACGCCTTCATCACACCATTAGACCATGCTGTCTCCATGTTAACTAATAAGAATCGATTCTGAAATGAGAAACTTGGAGACCTTTTCTATCCTTTGTCCTGCAGTCTGCCATTTGATATACAATTCACACAGGAACTACTTCAAGACTATTGCACATCCTAGCCCAGATTTCGTTATAGGCAGCCTCATTTCAGACCTCGGCCTGAACAAGAAAATACAGCGATTTGCAATGATGGATGATCTCAATAGCGAAATTCCATCTGACCTGCTGCTAGAAGCATAGTACTGAATCGAGATAGGTAAGTTGGTTAGGATCAAATATCATAAAACCCAAAGCTTTCAAACAAAACTGGACTTGCACTTGAATAGATTTTTTTTTTTTTTTTCTCTGAGATTTCTTTTCCTTATGCATGAAACAGTGTGTATCAGCGCTCCGGATAAAATGACAAGTGCCCTAACACCACCAACATAAAATAGCTGATGATCTACCAAGATTGTCCACACTTCTTCACTTTCATTGACCTACCTATCTTTCACTCTCTCCTCCTATCCTGATATCTTCCTCTGATCTTTCTCCTCCTTGCCTCCCATTTTCCTCCACACAATCTTTTTCACTATTTCAATAAAACAACGGCATCGCACAAATAACCATCTTTCTTATATTGTACTAACATGCTATGAAAAAATACAAGTGATTTTGTTCTTTCTGTACCCTAAAAGCAAGCGAAAAACTAATCTCTGACCCCCAGCTTGGCAACCAGTGATCCCTAGATATGGGATTTTCACAAAACAAAAAAATGAAGTCACAGTAGCAAACCTCAAATTACATCAAAATAAAAAGTTGCATTACTTTCTGGCTGTCTTGTAACCAAAACACAAATCAGATACAAAGTAAGACCAGTATTTACACCAGCTCTTCCCTTTGTCATCGTGCTGCTATAGAAGCTCTCAGCCTCTAGCTGTGGGCTTCTTTCCTCAGCACTCTACTGGGCTCAGAAATGTATATATGCGCAGCTTAGCTTTATGGAAAAGGCCAAGGCATTGAAGCAGTGATTTGTCCTCTCAATAAGGGTGAGTGACATCTTCATATAATTAAGTCCTTCATTCGCTCTGCAGTTGAGCTTTATTCACCTCATTTTTTAATGTAACATAAACAAGTTTTATGGGTCATTACTCAGACAGGTGTGCTGCACACTGCATCTCTCAGATTTGCAGGCCAGAAAAATGGGAACAAGAATGGCAAAATTACTTGGCTGCAAGCATTCAGGGAATGCTGTGAAATGTTTAATGACATGTGAGTAAGTTTCACATTTTATCTTCCAAAAACTCTTTTGAAGTTGGACGTTACATTTCTTTACTCCTCACCCCTTTCCTACCTTTTACGCTTTACTGAAAACAGCATCCTCCAGATATCAAACAGTGGTCAAACAATTCATTGCTTTCTTAATTTCAAAAATTAAATTCTGCAAAAGTGAAAAATTCACGTCCCTAATAATTTAAAAATCCAATATTGTTAATTTGCACCCTTTATAATACCACACAATCTGCTGTTCACACCTGATGGGTAGTGCTTAGGGAAGATGCTCTTAGCACAGTGATGGCTAGACCACTTCCTTGCTAATATATAATTGCATTCAGAAATAATATTTGTTGGGCTAATTCGAACCTCTGAAAGTGAACGTGCTTTTGCAATTGCATTAAAATGGTCTGAAAACTTATTTTCCTTCAGCTTCCAGATACTGCCAATAAGCTCCTCCTGATTCAGCATCCACAATTTCCAGAGAGTTTAAATTCCAAATAAAAGCAGTTTCACTTGATTACCTTCATTGATGGTTTTGATTAGTGCATTTTGTACTGCACTAGGAGCACTGACAGAGTCAATTACTGTATCACAACCAAGGTTGGTAATCTCCTTCACCGTGCAAACTATTTTGCACGATCATAACTACATCTTCAGCATCCTGTATGATCTGTCCTCTCTCTGCAGTGAAAGCAGAGATCTGACCACCTATGTACAAATTTGCCTGGACAAAAATGTACTACATAAATATGAAATCAAGTAGATACAATAATTCATCCCATAAGGTAACTGAAGAAGTGTCACACTATGCAAAGATTTCAGTGAATGCATCAGTTTCTTGGACAACAAAGAATTTTTCAAGATTTCTAGAGAAGTCTGCCTCACTTCTTTATTGGATCAGTACCTACAGAAGTCTGTATGCCATTCCTCCTTATGTTGCTTTTTTCTCCTTGGTCTGCATGAAAATGGGGATTAACAAATGTGACTTTAGGAATTAAATGGATTTGCACCTACTTAAATCTGAGCCACCAGCCCCTCCTGTTCTAAAATGTGCGCGTCGTGGTTTAACCCCAGACAGCAACTAATACAACGCCATCGTTCACTCACCCCCCCCCCCCCCCCCACCCCCCCGCCCCTTCATCCACCTTCCCTGCCCCAGAAAATATGCCCACAATATTGTATAGCTTGAATGAGAGCTTTTCNATGGGTTGAGATAAAGCCAGTTTAATAACTAAAGCAAAAGCTGCGCGCACAAGCAAAGCAAAACAAGGAAGTAATTTACTGCTTTCTATCGCCAGGTGGGTGTTCAGCCATCTCCAGGAAAACAGTGTAACGGTTACTTGGGAAGACAAATGCCAACACTCTGAAAGTCCCCTGCCTTCCTCCTTCTTCCCCCCACTTTATATACTGAGCATGATGCCATGGAATGGTATGGAATACCCCTTTGATCAGTTGGGGTCAGCTGTCCCGGTTGTGTCCCCTCCAAACTTCTTGTACCCTCCCAGCCCTCGCTGGCAGGGCAGTGTGAGGAGCAGAAAAGTTGACTGCTTAGCAACAACTAAAACCATCAGTGTTTTACCAACACTATCTTCATCCCATATCCAAACCATAGCACTATATCAGCTGTTAGTGAGAAAGTTAACTCTATCCCAACCGAAACCTATTCTGTGCTATTTCTGCACATAGCTTTTGCACTCTGCAAAAGATAGCTGCATCTGAGAAGTGAAGGAAATGAAGTCTGAACAGACTGGCAAGACAAATATTTAACCTATTTGGGATCTTTGAGCATAAATGCTAAGTAAATATAACATTTTATTGCTACTAATCTGCAATCCTTCTTGTACAATCAACATTTTACACTAATAATGATAATTTACATTTAGTACTCTGTTCATTCACAAGGATGGTAAAAAGTTATAAAAAGGCAACCTAAAAACGCAAGAACGTTTTGGGGATAGTTAGCTTCCAGCTGTACCCAGCTGGAGGGGACAGAATAACATTCACATACCTACCACCTTTTTGTTAAATATTTCTCAATGACTGTTGCAGACAAAGAGATACTTTTACAAACACACATTAAAGGTGTTTTTCCTTTTAGCTTATAGAAACTTGGAGCAAATGAGATGCAGGGTTTTGACTTACACGAAGGACCTGGTTTCATCACAGTACTTTAAAGAACAGAGACAACTTTGACTCAAAACTATTTCTACAGAGTCCTGTCACTGATTTAAAGACCAAAAAGGATGACAGAACCTTGTCCATTTCTGAAAACTCTCCCCACTCCAAAATCTGAATGCATTCCTTCTGCACCAAAAAGAAAATCCAAACTTTTGACAAGAAAACCCTTGACATTGTACTTCACTACCCAGCCAGAAAGGTTCTAGTATTACAGCCTACAAACGTGCTATGCTGTTTACATATTACAGCTTGAATAGAGGGGAAAAGACAAGATCAATTCACAGACACATTGGCCAATTAAGTATATGGAGTTAATCATAATTACAGTAAATTATGCCAAGCATGACTAGAGGTAATCACAGGGCAAACACATCTTGGTTCATTTAGCAACAGAAGCAAAATTTATTGTAAAATTTGGAGCAATTTTTATTAATGCTATCCAATAGCAGAAATATTCTAGATAATTTGAATGTCCACAGTTTACTCTTTCAAAACTAGCATAAGAATAATTCCATATCAGTTTTACATATTTGCGTATACGAGAAGGAGAGTTCAATTACTGTGAACCTTGAAATAACAGAAGTGGACATGCAAAGTAAACTGTGCATTGGAACAGTATGTATATTTGAATGACAAAGGTACCTATTCATACCGACCGGTATCAGCTTTTGTAAAAGTATATATGCGTAGATAAGCAATATTTGTTTCAGTAAAACTACAAAAAAAGGGTCGTATGGAAGTTTTTAAATCGGTGTGGATTTGAAAGAAAAAGCTATTTTTTCATTTCTTTAATTACTGAGAATCAGATCATAGATTTACCAGCTCTCAGTAGGAGCTTTTGTAACAGTCAGGTGTGCAGCCTTATAGGTATAATGTACCTGAATTGCACAATCCAGTCCTGTGAAAAAATACTTGAACTCTAAATGAGAAAATTTGGATACTAGAAGCAATAAAGCCATGTGGTGCTGCATACTACTTTGGTAGTTTTCCCTGTTTCTCAACCATGTAAAATTACCTGCACGGAGCTCTGGGCTGCCATGGTTAAACGGCTCCTTGTTCAAAGCTACCCTGCCTACCTCTGTACAGCATTCCGTGCAGGTATTTATAATGATTTCACCAAGAGAAAAAGCTATCTTAGAGGCCAAAAAGGTGGAGTTAACTGATGTACTGTTATTAGACTTGGTTTTAATAACAGTAATAGCTCAGAGCTAGTGCTTTGTAATGTAACAGGCTGGGTTTGAAGGGGGATGCGAAGCAAGACAGTCTGCTTTGTGCTCTGTTGACTTGAGCATGCAGCATCTGGTTTTGCTGCAGCTCTGAACCCCATGAGCGATTAACAGAAAACAAAGTCACAGAGGCAAGACAGAAAAGACAAAATACATCTTGGAGTCAGTCCCAGCTAAGACAGGCTCCTTGACAAAAGTTAAAGATGAAAGTGGGATATTGCAAGGACCAGCAAAAAAGCCAAGAAGAAATCATTTTCAGAGAAGAAGAATGAAAGATAATCTCTGCATCACATCTGCAACATGAAGCTTTAATTAACATTTCACAAGCCCTGGCACACTTAAAATGTCAGTTTCCATTCAGCATGGGAAATCTGTGTAGGGTTTAGAACCAGAGACATAGATGAGACACAAAGATGGGACTACGATTAGGACACAGCTGAAATAAAATCAAGCTGCCTTTCCTTGTGGCCATGTGAATCATGACAAAAATAGAAACAGCTTTTACTCTTGGTTTGCTCACACGGGGGACAGCTATTGCCACTGGCATAAGTAACTGGCTAGCTGCTAGCATTGCTGTAGTGGTTTGGCTGGCACAGATCACCACTTTCCTCTCTGCAATGGCTTTATAAAAATATCACTGTTTGAAAATTTCCAAATGGTTCCATTTCTTAACCAATTGCTTGCTTTAGAAATAAATACCCTAAGTGTTTTTGGGACTAAGCCCACTCAAGACGCTTTTATATATAAACTAGATCACAGACACTTGAAGTGGAAGGTACGTATTTCAACGTATTTATCCTTTTACCTAACCCACCCTTGCCTCCCTTGCAGCCAGCACAGCATAGTCCCACACAACACATCCAGCAATACCCACTACAACACAGATTTAAATTTGCTAAGCAAGGATGTTTTCAGTTCTAAACTGGGGAGACTACTCCGCAGTTTACCAAGTCTTGCTCTTATGAAAGTGCTTCTGCTTTCAGTATAAGTTTATTTCATCTTAGTTTCAACCCAGTACTCCTAGTAACATGCCTTCAATGCATCACTCTAAACAATATATACTCCTTACATGTTTTACGTCTATTACTGCGCTCTTACTTCAGTATCATTTAACAAACAATGCATATTCATAATTTGTGTCATTTCTCATCAGCTCGGCTCATGTTTTAATTTTTACCTTTTTTTTTTTTTATTTAGGCGTCTGAAGTGGCATGCAGCAGCATCACAGGAGAGGCAATTCTGTTCTAAGTTGTTTTGAAACTCTTTGTTTGGGCCTGGCAAGCTCTGCAGATAGCCTACTTACAGGATCATTTGTTATTATATAGCAGTATGGTATCTTAGCACAAATAGGCTGGGAAGTGCCTTGTGTTCCTGACATCATCTACAGCATCATCAGTTGACTCGATGAAGCACGTCTATTTCCTCTCTAGATAACACTAGCTGGAGGCTCTAATTCAACTACTGCTGCACTAGATTCAGAACAAATAGATATAAATACTACTATGGCTACCTAATTGTTTCATCTTTTTTGTCAGTGTGACTCATATGGCTCATACTGCACCATCTCTGGAACACCACCGTTCCCTTTATGGCTTGTGGCTTAGTCAAAGTACTTCATGCATTAGGATTCAAGCAGTTCTGTGTGGTCTCTGTAACAGACACTTAGGAAAATTAAACGCCCTGTTCCTCTGACAGTGTTATGGAGGCACTTCGATATTTCTTCATAAAAAATTGTTTCAGAGTTTCCAATACATAAGGTGCCCCAAAAGACCCCTTCTTAGTTTTACCAGAACTGCCAAAACCATTGCCCCTGGTGGTACAGCTGCAGGAATTTCCACCTGAACCTCACTTCAAATTTTGTGACCTGCAAGTTCAGGGTACCATAACTCCTGAGCTCTCAACAGTTACTGTATTCTTATTGTCTGTCCCAGAAAAAGAAAAGAATTTGTTTCAAAAGGCATAACAGGAAATAAAATGGCTACAAATTTCATTGTCATAGCATCAGAAGCCACCGGCTATTCGTACCAGTGTGCGATGCATTATATATTAAAATATCAGCCCAGGAAGGCACAGAGGGATTATTAGAAAGTGGAAATGGATTTTAAAGCATTCAAGGTTGTAGATGTTTGATATGCTGAAGCCCTTCTACTGTAACTGACTGCAAGTCAATGAATATTAAATAAATGATTCAGAGAAGAACCCAATGAAGCTTTGGCCCTGTTGATGACTTTTTACCTAATTATATCTACTTTACTTCCATCTGATGCTTATATTTTTTCATTCTTTGAGTGGAGATATTAGAATTTGTATTAACACACTATGTACTTAATATGATTTTGTATGCCTGTGTGCATATATGTGTGAATAGGGAGGGAGCATGAAAAATTATGTATTTTGAGTGTGTGTTAGGATAAGATCTTCTGGCGTCAGTGAATGAAGGTTTTACACATCTACGTGAGCAAGCGTAAGTGTAAGCAGGAATGTGGGATGCATGTGTGTAAGGTGTAAAGGTTAATGAAAGACAGGCATATGTGTTCAAGTCTGAATCTAAATAGTCAGTTCCCCATTTGAATGAAAATCCTAGGTAGACAGAAGCTTAGAAAGGCAGTGCAATTCCATTTTCTTTTGTGGAAATTCTTTTGCAAAACTGGCTCTTCAGTTTTGAAGGTTTTTGGGTATTTCTTATATTCTTGCTCTTCCACATGCAGCAAAGTATGTTCCAAAAATGATAGCTATCTGTGAAGCCAGCAACTTTCCACTAGAAAAACAGCTTTCAGCCCCACAGCCCATTTGGAGCGATAAAGAATTGCTGTGGTCTTGCACTGGAATGGACTGACTTCATTATCACACTCAATGATGGCTTTAACTTCATATTTCCTCAGCTCTGCCTGAAGGAAAAATGATACCCCGATAACCAAAGAACATTATTAAAGCTAGTTTCCCAAGAAGTTTAATGATAACTACATTATTTCTCCTTAAGAAAATTGGATTGTGAAGCTAGTTATGTTCAGTGTGTTTAACACTGGGAGATTTTGTACTATTGGGTTTTAAATAGCAAGCTAATTTGATTTTTGATACATCTGTATGTTGGATTATTCCATGGAAGATTTTTTGCAGCACACTTTGAAGGTAAATATGAAGCCTACCTAGTAAGGGATTTTTTAATGAGTTTGTGGTCTTTTCTTTTCTTTCATGCTTGTCAACAATGGAAATGACATCTGGATTTAATTATTCATCTGCTGTGTATTTCACTGTTTGATCACATTAGTGACAGGGAGAACTTTAACTGTACCAACAACTCCTTATCTTTGGCATATATTGTTCAGTTTATCTTGCTGTTATGTATAAGATTAGTGGACTTTTTTTTAAGCTATGTGCACATGTTGATGAGCGTTTCCAGGCTCAAAACCTTCTTAAAATGCTTTCTTCAAATAGAAGGTGATGAATTATACACAGGAGTTTGTTATTCTATTATACAATAAATTCTTGCATTCTAAGGGATAATGGGATGGATTCTGTTCTCAGCTATATTTCACTAAAAAGGTAATTATACTCTGGTATACTACCATTACTGATCTAACACAACATTAACAACCTTCCAGTGATAAGAAGGGTCCTCTGACTTGACGAGTTCACATTCTAAGCAACAGATACTTCCATCTGAAAAGGCAAGACAAAATGAACCCTTTAATCTGAACTTGTAATATGCTTTATAAATTTTCATTCACCAAGTTTAGTGTCATTGTTAAGGAGACAGCAATTACCCAACCAGATCAGATGAATGATCCATCTATCTAGACCAGTACCATATACTCCCCAGAGCGAAGGCATGCAGCTGTCTCCAGAAGAAGCCTACACCCATCATTTCATGTGGCACCATGAACCACACCTACTGATTCTCTATAATTCCACAGTGTGTTTCTGTTAATACCTTAAAACAAATTTAAATCTCTTTTAGGAATCCTACAAAATATTACTGAGGATTTTCTCATTAGTATACACTTGTTTAATCCTCTTTTGAGCACTGATAAATTCTTTGGTTTAGGCTCTTTTTGTAATTAGTTTTACAGGTTAATTATCTTTTGAATACAACAGATTTTCTCCTGTCATCTTCAAATGCATCACCTTTCAAATCCACTGAAATCCTCCTGTTCTTGCAGTTTCCGGAAGGACAAGTAAGAACATTCAGTATTTCCTCCCCAAATCATTCAGGAATTTTCCCTGTGCCTGCCTGCCTTTGTCTGAAACAACCTCCCAAGTATTTCCTGCTGCAATTTACTCTTGTGTTTCTTGTCAACATTAGCAGCTGTTTTTTGAACTTCCTTTAGTTATACTACTTCATGATTCTATGAGCAGAAATGAATGCTGCATCCTTGGTAAGGATGTACCACTGTTTTATATAATGCCATGATCAGTGGAATTTTCTAGCCCATTATTTCTGTATCACAGTGTAGTATTTGCTTTTTGACTTCTGCTGTGCGATGAGCAGATGTTTTTACTGAGCTGCTGGCAATGTCCCCTAGGTTTTTGTTTTTTTCTCCCTGAATGGTTACAGTTAATTTAGAACCCAGTAATGTGTATGAACAAATTATTTCCTGCAACAGGCATTACTTTGTATTTGTCAACAAAGGATCGCATATGATATTCTGCTGTCAATACAGCCTCCTTTATTAGGTGCCTCTGAAATTCCTCATGGTCATCACTAAAGCTGACTCCCATAAATACTTTCTTATTATCTGAAAATCTTGCAACTTCCCTGCCTACTCCCTTTTCCACATCACTGATTACATAACAGTGGTCCTCTAACAGAAGTTTGAGGCACCCTTCCATTAACCTTTTGCCATTTTTCTATTAACCTGAAAAATCAAGCATTTATTTCTCTTTTCAGCTTTCTGTCCTCTGCCAGTTTCAAATCAATGACAGACATTTACCGCTTACTATCTGACAGCTTTGTTTCCTTATCAGCTCTTACAAGGAGTTTTTGAAAGACTAAATAAGTCCCATTTATTTGTTTCACAATACCCAGTGTACGGGTGGCACAGAATTAATACTAACAGATTGGAGAAGCACAGAGTCAATCCGAGATTCTCACTCTCATAATATATTAACTCAGATGCTGTTTCATACAGTATATTCATTTAATTACCATTTCAAACAACTTTCCTAAAGTCACAATCACTGATCTATATAAATATGTATCAAAATAACGTGTAAGCTTTCTGTTTCTGTTCTCTAGCAGTTCTTTTAATTAGTCCTTTTTTTTTTTTTAGTTGTTCAAGAACTTGCTCCTCCATTCTATCAGAAACCTTTTCTTGCTAATCTAAGCACCCCTCCGTTTTAATATTCTGACCTCTGTCTTCCTGAAAAAAGCAGGTTTGAGGCATGAATCCTCTACCATAGCTTTTTTGCTAGAACAGATTCCAAGAAATTACTCGTCAACTCTGTAATGCTTTCTAGGAAGTATAATCTCTCTCCGTACTCCATCATTGTCGAGCCAACACAAGGATTCTTTATTGAACATCCTGATATTCCACTTGTGATAATCATTACCCTGTTACTGCAGACAGTTAACTAAGGCCTGCCAAAACAAATTACATGTCCACGTCAGTGACTTGGCAGGTAGTAGAGAGGGAAGGCCAGGATCATGATCTGTCTTGTAACTTTTACATGACATTATCAGCTTCAATATTCAAGTGGCTGAATAGAAGGGAAGAATACTCGAAATATAAGCACTTGGAAGATAACAAGGCGATGAGTAACAGAACAACTGGATTTGTCCAAACCAAACTGCGTCACACCAGCCTGTTTTCTCCATGGATTGTTGATAAGGGTAAAACCAGAACATGTTATACCTTGAATATCCTTCAACAGAGTCTCAAATGCCGCAGGGAAACATGGGCTACTTGTACTGCTACACAATGGCACAAAAACATCTGTAAGAACATATTCTGAGAATATTTAGCAGTAGTTCACAAAGAAAATGGAAGGCTATATAAAGTAGGTTTGTCTTGCTTTTGGTATTGATAATTAATTTCTTTCTTTAGATCTGGATGATGGAATTAAAGGAGGGCTGATTAAATATTTGGGTTACATTAAATTGAGAACTTCCAGCAAAATTAAAAAACCAGAATTTACTTAAAATTGATTTTGAAATTGGAAAAATTATTGAAAATACAGGAGATGCAATGCAATAAGGATAAGTTTCTACAGTAGGTTAGAAAAAACCTGCCTGTCTGCAGAATGGGGAGCGATAAGCCAGGCAGCAGTTGTGAAGAGCGGGATCTAGAGATAGAAGTACATCACAGGACACATATCAGTCAGAAAACTCACGCTGATGTTAAAATGGGGAACTATAAACCAAGGTGTATAAATACAGCTATACTTTATCACACAAATACAAACCACAAGTGTAGTATTGTCTCCTATAAAATGTATCCACTGTTGCTAAATCTTTCTCTTGAGCACTGTGTTTGGGTGCTACAGAGCCTGTGAAGTTACAGGTCAAACAGCTGTAGACTGTCAAGGAGACAGCAATAAGATGAATCAGAGCTCTGGAAAACGGAGACTGGAAGAAAAACGAAACAACCTGTTCTTTAGCCTGGAAGCTTTGGCTTGAACATGGCAGCAGTGTTAAAATATGTAAAAGTGTGCTGCAAATAATATGACTTGCAAGGTGGACATGACAAGAATTATGAGCTTAATTTGAAGAAATAAGAGATTTCAGTAGGATAAATTTTCTGAAGATAAAGGTGAATAAACATTCAAAAGGTTTTTATAAGGAAGTTGCAGAACATTCGTTTTTAGAAGCTTTTTTTTTTAAAGAACTGATCAGACAAACATCTGTCTAGATTGAGCAGATGGTTTTACGAGCTTCTTTTCACCCTCATTGTCTGCAATCCCAGTTTAAAAGAAAAAAAAAAATAGCTACAAGAAAAATGCTGAAGATAACAGAAGCGCTCTTGGGCAAACGGGAATAGGTCACGACACTGAGGAAACAAGGTGGCACTATGCTAGTAAAATACCTCCTTCGCTCCCTATTTTAAGCTGTGAGCAATAACTGAAATGACCGCATCCATCAGAGCGCGCATCATCTAGTCAGAGTAAGGGAATTGAGTCAGATACTCTGGATTCACCCTCTTGCATGGCATTGATTCACTGTGCAGCCTTAGGCAAAATGCTTGAGCTTTCTGCATTTGCTTTTCTATCTCTGAAAGAAGAGTACGTACCTATCTCAAAAGCATGTCACAAATGTATCATTGTAGGATTCCCGATTGAAAAGGTTTGTTATCAAGGAAACTGAGAGAAAGCATGCTTCCTGGAATACAGTATCAGATAACTGAAGGGCCTAGGAGCATTGTTCTCCGCTACCGTTGCCGATGCCTGCGTGGTGCAGGGTGTTTTGATCCTTTCAGGCAGGCTGTCAAAACAGCTGAAATAGTTCCCAACAAATACACGGCAAGATCTCAGCAGATGATCACCACGTATACTTTCAAACTATTTCCCTGGCTTTTGCTTACCTTTTTGAGCAGAATGATCACTGCTCCTAGTGCGCTCCTACTGAAAGCATTTTATAACTTCTCTTGATGGAACAAACAGTTTCCTTCTAAGGTTGTTCTGCAAAACATTCTCTTCTGAAGTTCCTGGCTAGTCCTAGCTCCTATGCCTCCTACCTGACATCACACTACCCTGGAAGAGCAGAGGCACAAAATCTCTCTCCTATGCATTTAATTTTCATCCAATCTCAAGGTGTTTTATGACCATTAATTTAATGGAGCACTAGCCTAGGAGAGATGCATCTTTAGATTTTACGACCTGAAAGTCTAGTTGTAGTGACGAATTCAACATCACAAAGCAGGGCAGCAGTTAATCTGAAAACAGATTCTGGTTGATCTGATTTCCAGTTGGGTGCTAGGATAACCTATATATATATATTTATATATCCATGTATGTGTGTATGTGTGTGTAAAACAGTTGTTTGTTTAGCTATGAAGACAAACAGAAGCATATGATTCCAGTTTCCCTTTACTTGTAAAAGTAAATTCTAAGCAGGTTCAATTCCAAAATATGCATGGGACCACAAAATATTTTAAACTACATGTTTCAAGGAATACTGAACATTTCTTAGGGCTGGTAACTTTAGAGGAAAAAAGAGTAGAAATTATGCATGTTGGCTAAAAGTATTCTGATTAGTGTATACCTTATTGAGAAAGCCAAGCCTGACCTTCCACTTTCTGGAGAGCTTGCATTCCTAATTTTGGTTGCTTCTTTTTTTGTTGACTACAGAACTGATACGCTTTGATTTTTATACATGACTTATCTAGTTTCCGCGTGCTTCAAAGCTGTGCAGCAGCCTGGAGGCATCTATTCTGGCCTCAGTCCAAGTTGGACTTCAATGCTTAGTGGCAACTGGGGACATGCATGGTAGGAGAACACTAGTCCTCTGCTCTTGTATTTCTTTAAATAAAGGGAAAGGCTAAGTTGTCAAATAAAAAAAAAAACCGAACCAAAACAAAACCCAACAAAAAACACATGGAAGCTGTGACAGGGCACAATGTAGAAGTCACTATATAGAACAGAAAAAGAAAATTGTTTGCCTTTTTGAAAGACTATAATTGATAACTGACATTCCTGTCGCCTTGTTAAGCAACCTCCTCCAGTTTTCTACTAAGTGATTCAGAACAATCTATAGGTAGCATAGCATTTGCCAAAGCAGATCAGAGCATCCGTCAGTCCCTCCAGTTACAATACCCTGCCCCTTCATGTACCTGGAGGGAACACTACTTTCTCTCATTTCTGATTCAGTCTCCTACTGTAGCAGATCAGATAACCCCGTTCAGAATGAGCACCCTGTACTCACATCTAGCAATGACCACATAAACCTACATTATCACTCTGTTTATAGTTGCTGTCTTATATACAGGATCAGGGCAGTGAATATGTCCTATATGAGAGAACTCTTGTACCACGCTAATGCAAAATCCAAGCGCTATACAGCAGTATTTTAAAGGCAATGACTGAACAAAGTCATTGCCTTTAAAGGCAAAGCTGAAACAATTGCTTTCTCTCACTTCATCAGCCTCACCTGTTTACCTGAAAAACATATTTTGCTTTAGCAGAGATGAAGATTATAAGCCTTTGACCTGGGCTGTTCTCTCACAGGAGCAGTGATCCCGGGTGAGAGACAGGCTAGAGAGAAGCACGAATGAAAGAGCAGTTTCAGGAGACAAAGTGACCACTAGATCTTAGAGGAGGTGGGAGATGGAAGTATTCTTTCCTCTTGCAGTTGTGCATCATGGATAAGAATGAGTGAGCAAAGAGGTCAGGAAGCTGGGATCAGAGGAGGCACTGTGCAGAGCCATGACTCACTGCAGATACAGAAGTGCCCTGCAACTCGTCTTTACAATATTCTGGTGTAAATTCTGCTGTTTCAATATCTGGTGGTTTCTTATGGAAGAGCAGAGCACAAAACAGCACTGCTTCAGGAATACATTATGGCTAAAATATGTATGTGAATTCATATGCAAATCATGGCTTTCCGCTTCTGGAACATTGCTGAGTATCCCTCCGTGGCAGAGAGTTTGGGAGTGCCTGTTATGCCAGCATCAACCTACACGTCAAAGCCCTGCTATTCCTACAAGGAATAGGGAGGTAAGCAGCTCTTCCTTCCTAGTCAGTGATTAGTCATTCTGTACTGCGGCAGAAGCCATACTCCGTAGGCTTCTGACTAGCAACATTACGAAAAACAGCAGGATGGTCATTTGATGGAAAATCATTATCTCCCCTCTCCTGGGTATGACCACACTGATGGCTGCACAGGAGATGTACATGAACAACCTGTACGAGTTGCAGAGTTGAGAGCATGTTTTCTTCAACTCAGCTGTCAATAGCATCAACTCCAGCACTGCGAATATTCTTTTTAAAAAAAAAGAACCAAACTTTTGAGTCTTTATAGCATATTTATTTGAAAAAGTCTGGTGATAGTGATCTTCACCAGTGCTGAAGACCAAACATTTCTCATTACAAGCTTTCTTCTATCAGTAGGTCATAATCTTATTCTGCAGGGATAATATCCTTTGTTAAGGTGACTTTTTTCCCCTGAAGTCATACATCCCTGGCATAAAGGTGCCGTTTAAGGGAAACAGTCCAATGCCCACTCTGGTCACATTCTGAATGCATACACGTACAGGAAAGAGCAATGAGAGTATTTCAGTGATCAAGCTCCTGATTTCACCACTGCAGACAAGATTTCAGCTGGTGATTTCAAATTCAAAGGCTTTAACGCACCTTCTCATGTTACGAGGCATCTCAGGTTATAGGCTCTATCCCTTAACATCTATGAAATAGCGATCTTTCAGAAAAGGACAGAAGTTATGTCTTCAGTAATATAATATATGAACGTGCAAAAGTGGGATTGCTAATGTAATATACTCTGAAGCCATGGAAAGCCTTTTTTTTAAAAAACTTGTACTACAAGCAATGAATTAATAAATCCGTGCCATTTTGGCAGAGGTTTTAAGGACTGGCTCAATCATAGTACTCTTCAATAAACTAAAACAAATAAACTAGATTACCCTACTACTGTCCATGACGCTCACATTATTTGGCTAGAAATACAAGATCAGAATCCAAAGTGTAGTGCATTTCACTAACGTTCAATTCATTAATCATTAAATAGAAGACCATACAAAAAAATTTTCTTCAATGTTTTATCTGTTTAGAAAAGAAAATAATAATTCCTATGGAAAACTTTCCTATTCTCAGTTGCAAATGAAGAGGCTTTGCATTACCAATGAAGTGCATAAATTAGAGGGAGAGAGAGAGGAGGAGATGGAAAGAAAGAGAGTGTGAAAGAAAAAGAGTGTGACTGATTGCAACACAATTTATTAGCTTCAAAGGTCAAGGCAGCCAGTGTTTTTATTGGATCTGACTACCTAGGGGCATTTGCAGTGCCTTGACCTGAAACAAACAAGTTGCTGTGGCAGTGCTTCCATATATTTATGTCATTCCTAGGCTAATGCGATCATGTCTTCACAGACCTACCGCAGCACAGCTAGCTCTGTGTAGTCTTTATCCATTGGCTGAAAACGCCAGGCAACAGACAGTGGCACAGCACCACCAAATAAGTTTCTCCAGCCTTTGCTTCATTGCTACTGGATCCTCTTTGCCCTTAGGACAGTGTGGTGGTAAACATCCTCCATAGGCAGCAAGGGGTTGTGCAGAGCCACTTCACCGGGGAGCTTGCCTATCCATGCAGAAAGAGTGTACTGCTTTTCCAGGGTACTTCAGGTGTGCTCTGGGATATTCACAACAGCAACAGTATAAAAAAAAAACTAAAACAACAACTGGGTAACCAGCAGCTTCCCAAATGATCCACTTTCAGCTGCACTTCCACTTGAATTTCCAGGTTTAGGACTCTTCTTGAAAGGAATCACTCATCCAGTTCACAAGGAAAGTTCAGGATACTGGCACTTTCCAACCCATTCTAGTTAAGACTATAAAATCTCCCGTGGCAGAGGGTCAGATGTCAAGTCTACTGAAAGATGGCATCCTGGCTGACATAGCAGATGTTAGAATGGACCAACTTTTATATTCACCCCATTTTTTATTGTCTGCATAGGCATGTGAGATACCCGAATTTTCTAGATTGAGAATATAGCCCTGAAATTCCTAGCAACGCTTTTCCTTAAGCCCTGTGAGAGCTATGCAGGCTGCCAGCCAGCCTTTAGCTTCTGAAGTTGGGTTACTGAGTCTCTTCCTAAGGGAAGCACTCAGAGAAGAGAAGATGGTGCCAGAAGGTGCTTCAAGTATTCTACTGTCCTGACCTCAGTGAGGTTTGCTACAGAAACAGCTATAAATTCAGCATAGAAAATAGAGAGGTGAGCTGTAAACTATGCCTTACGTGAACTGAGGAAGGAAATAGCAGATAATATCAATGCTCCTGTGCAGCTGAAGGGTACTACAGTGACACATTTGACAAATGAAGGATCAGTTCTACCAAGCTACAGGTCAGTACTACTACTTGTTTCCACCAAATTGCTCCACTGCTGCTTCACACCTGAATCAGTGGTAGGTTTACCAAAGGCTTCAGCAGCTGAAGAAGGAACGCAGACACAGGCAAGTGCATTAAATCAGCTATAAATTATGGCATAATATAATACTTACCCACTCATTTCACATAAGCCACAGAAATCTTACAAATGATATTGACTCTCAACCACTAGTGACTTACAATGGATGTGTTCTGGAAATCTAGAGGCAGTAAATACAGTCTATTTCTTATTCACATGACTTATTCGCCAATGTCTTTCAAAAGAAGCCTTCAAGGGGTTAAGGAAAACCTATATACTAGCAAAATGAATCATCTTTTATTTTAAAATATTCCTTCCATCTCAGTGAGCACAGTATCACTGGTGCTTACACATGCCAGTAACGTAGAAGCTTGTCATCTAATCATAACCAAGGAAGTATTAGAAGTTGCTGTGACGCTCAAAGTCTGAATCACCTTTAAGGTCCTTCCAGCTGGGGACAGTCTGTTCCCGAGACATGCGTCTCGATAGAGAGGGGAAAGACGACATTCCAGCCTCAGGGTTTCTTACATATTCAGCAAAAATTAGGAAAGCAAGAGGTAAAACTGTCTTGAGAGCAATGCTGTCATGAGATGACAAAACTAGTTGGGAGTATAAGGTCTGCAATGTTAAAGGAGAATTTTCTTTCAGCCTCTAAATAAAATGAAGGCTCTATAGAGGGAAGCTTTTACAGAAGCTAAGACACAAACAAATTATCCATGCATTAAAAAGTACTGCAAGAATTAATTTAAAAAAAGCAGTAATCCTTTTCCTGTGTGGTGCAGATACCAGACATAAGAGCGGGCAGAGGCTCAGAAGAGGTAACTGGAACTCACTATAAAGCGACAAAAAGTCATTGTCAAACAGGAATGAAATGTTGAAGTTAAGAAATGACATTGAAAATTCTCCCTCTTCTCATTAAATGTTTGAATGAGATATTTTAATCCAAACTCATATTATTTATCAATACACCTCACTTTATTTTTCAACATCCCCTCAAATACCAATCCAACATTTACATTCAGTTTTGGCAGTTCAAACAGCTACCAACAGCATTTGGTAGCTGTTGGTAACCATCAGATACCACACGATCTCATGCTGGCACGGTACTGGTATCTGCAATTATAGTTTTACATAGCTCAAAGAAATAACTTAATCGTACATGTGTGTACTGGGAGCAAAAAACCCACAAAGAATCAGCTGGACATAGGCTTACTGTAGTATTACTGCTGTTATAATTATATGGTATATTTGTCTGCAATAAAGCTCCTAGTAAATTCTTTATTAAAGAGAGTAAGTGTAAGTTCAGCAACATAGGCTGCCTGTGAGTAAAAATGGGCCTAAGGAGACTGATAAGACATTTTGTTTGACAGCCTGAGTGCTTGGAATCTCTACTAATTGTTCTTATCTCTGACCTAGAGCTCAGGCCACCCTTTCTCCTCTTTTAAACACTCATTTTAATTAAACAAACGTAATGACACAAAGAAGTGAGTCATCCTTTTACCCTAATCTGGGACACTGCAGGACGGAGGGACACAGATGGCTTTTGAGGGAGAACAACAGCAAAAAATAATCAAGTCTGGAGTGGTCACTGTAATTTCCAACCAATGCTCTTTTGGTGACTACAGTCACTGGGAAGAGCCATAGGAGCTCCCTGCACTGGAACAATTGTGCCAGGCAAGACCCACTTGCTGGAGATGCACCTAGTTGCTCTCAAACACCTATGGCGTCCCCTGCTCCTCTGTAGTCAAAAGTGGAGGCTTGTCCCAACAACGCTAACAATTTTGTGCTGGCTTGCATAAAGCTCTGTGAGAACAGTGCTGGGCAGGACAAGAAGAGAGTACCCAGAAAAGAAAATGGAAGTTATTTTTACACAGCTCAGAAAAGCAACACGGCGTGTACAGTTCGTCGTCTGCTGTGGTTACCTTCAGTCCCAGCAGTGACAAGTGCTGAGCTGTACATGCATTTTCATTTAGCTCTGCAGCTCCAGGCTGAGGGCAGACAGCACCCAGGTTACCACACAACCACACCTGTGAGCTCAGACAAGTGTACGTTCAATTTGCGAGTTTGCAAACTCAGGCCTGTCAAGGGCAATATTAATTCCTACAAGGTCTAAAAAGCAGCTTATTACTCTCGACTCTGCTTGCTGGGTTTCTGGTGCATTAAATAAACAAAAATCATCACCAAGAAGCGCATGTGTTGTTATTGCCCGTGTTCGGCATTGTTCTCGACAAAGATGTGTCAGCTGAGAGGAGGCTTTTGGCAGGAAAGATCTATCAGCTATAATGTGATAGTACTAATACAAACAATTACTTAATATTTTTCAGCCATGCATCTGTAAACACTTTAGAAAAGAAGAAAAAGAAAAAGGAAATACCAATCCCACATTATATGAGGAAGAAATTCAGGCACACAGAGGTTAAAGCGCCTTGGGCAATATTATGCTGAAGGGTCAGGCAAAGTCTGGGAACAAAACACTATTGAAGAGACCATAGAAAATAGTGTCAGTAATACCTGGGGGACTTGACTCAATGACTCATATAAGGTTTTCCTACAATGGACTCCTCTAATCACTTAGTTCAGGCCTAGAGAGTTGATTCTGGTGTCCTATCTACTGGCCTGTACTAGAGAAGGAGACTGCGGAAGTTATTTATTTACTAGTAAGAATGGACTCAGCACAGTATAAATCACAAGTTTCTTCACTCTTCAGTTTCTTCATTTGCTCAGAGTTAACTACAGAAGAGACTGTGTTCAGAACCAGGAAGGGGAAAAGATTGGTGACAACAAAAGGAAGTTTTAAGACTTTAAGGCAATTTCAGCATCTCTTTGGGTCAGTTCAACTGCAACTATCCTCCAGAAGAAACCCTGGCCCTGTGCAAGGCCATAAGAGTCCTTTCTAATTCCCTTCAACTTCCACCTGCTGATTTCCACTAGTAAACTGGAGAGCAGAAACAATATTCTATTGCACATGAGTTGCCTTTGCATGTACGACCATCTCAGGTATCATTGTCTTGAAGAACAAAAGTGCTAAGAGCAACCTCTTCAAAGACCTGTGCAATAGTACTGTTGTTACTTAACTGTTTGACTTCAGTTTTCTGAATGCCAGCTTTCAAACAAGGTGTTTGAAACACTAA
This sequence comes from Dromas ardeola, assembly GCA_013398915.1. Lineage (NCBI taxonomy): Eukaryota > Metazoa > Chordata > Aves > Charadriiformes > Dromadidae > Dromas > Dromas ardeola. Next base: position 314,763 of record VYZM01016004.1, read on the forward strand.
ACGTGTTTCTGTTCTGTTTATCAATTGCTGCTAGAGTCTGTTTGTCGCAGCTTTGGACTGTCAAGTTTTGATGGAGATGGTGTGGTACCCACTATGAGTAAATCCTTAAGCTTCCCTCACTCAAGAAGACAAAACTAGTTACGAAGAGACTGTGTAATCCAGCTAGTTTAAAAGAATGCTTTATCATGAATAGCGAAACTTTTTAAAAGAATACTTCTACTGCTAGTACCCTCCCATTCTAGCTCTTGCCAAAGAGGAAAAAAGAAAAACAAAAGGGAAGGTAATGCACAGAAAAAGTAAAAACAAGAAGAAAACAGAAAATGGTTTTATTTATATAGACACAGGATCATAACACTGAAGTGTACTCATCCAGACATCAAACGTCCACTCTTAGGTTATTTTCCAGGTTCCTTTTACAGTAATAGGGATCTCCAGGGGGCAGTTAATTCCCCCTAAATTAGGCATCTCTTTTAGGATGGGATGATCTCTCTCTAGAGACATCTATCTCTTTCCATCAACTATAAAGAGGATTTTGAATACTAGCTATGACTATCCAGCTAACTTTGTTTTTGCTGAAATTCAGCATGGTGACAGTCCCACTTTGCATGTCTGTAGACATCTGTCCATAATGTAAAACCGTGTCAGCAGTGACACGTATGACAGCATGTTGCCCAAAGCTGACAAACAGAATAGGAAGAAATAAAAGAGGAAGTGCTAAGCTCCGCGTACTTCTAGTATCACACATGAGCTTAAGAAGGAACTCAAAGTGAAGTAAAACCGTGCATTTTGAAGTGCATATATTACAATGAATGTTTCTCATTATGAGTTACCAAAACCTTGCACAGCCTGGAAAACATTTTGTCTAGCTGGAAGGTCTGCGTCAAGAAAAGAATGCAATAGGATTGTTATCCCCGGGATGGGGAAGGCCTGCAGCACTTGCTATCTTTGAATGGCAGCAGAAGCTGCCTTGAAAATACAGGCAAGTAGGAAAGACATTCCAGTGTGCATGAAGGACAAGAGCAATGTTCAGAGACAGGATTTTCTCAGTGCTAGACGGCTTCGGAGGCAGATAGTTTCTAACTCCCTCACCCAGCTAAAAAAGCAAATGAGTTTAGAAATATCCTAATGCTTAACTACAACTCACAATTACATTTTACTGTTATACTTCTCTTTTTATGACTCCATTTCTAAGTTAACGTTAAGAAAGTTTAAATCCATGCCTCTTGTTTTTTGCTTCTTACTTTGTCTGATATTAAGAGTGATCTCAAGCAATTCTGGGGAGCAGAATACTGTTTTTGCTCTGGAAATAAACTATCTAAATAAAGCTCTTGCAAAAAATCCCTCTGAGCATCGGCAATCCAGAACAAATTTGAGGGTTTCCCACCCACGCTGCAAGCGTCAGACCACAGTCTGTCTGCATAAAGAGTCACTTTCCTCAGCAGAAAGGAAATCCTCACTAGCAAGTGGCAGGCAGTGAAGGAAACAATCACAATTCTCATAATCCCAGATTATCATAGCTAACCATTTCTGTAGCAATGAAAGAATCCCTAACGGATTGATTTTATTTCAAGAGCGAAATGAAGTCCTACTTTACTGAGAGAAAAGAAACAGCCCTTGAGCTGCACTGGATAGCCCATATAATGTAATTCTTAGGTCATCATGAGGTGGCAGAAGATAGTTACAAGATGGATCTTGAGCTTGTCATCGCCCCTCAAAGCAGAAAGCATAAAAAAAAAAGAAAGAAGGCTAGTATAAAGTAACAACTTTATACTAGGATTAGAATCTTGTTTCCTCATTCATTCTTATTACTCCTCTTGTATGCAGTTATTTCTAATTCACATTTGTTTTGTTTAATTTCAGTTTGAAAGAAGAGAATCAGGTTATTTTAATTTATAGCTAGCTTGTTTTCACCACTCTATAGTCACTGCTGTGACTACAGTGAAGTGAAGTTACACGTGACTTATCTTTGAAGTCAGCTGTTACAGGTGAGTGAGAACGTTCTAAACAGAGGCACGGAGTTTAATGAAGGCTGACTTAACCTGCTTCTCCAGTACACACTGAATTTTAGGCTGCTAGTTCTCATGAAAGAGGATGGGCTAGTTTGGAAAAAGAGAGAGAAAGACTGGATTACAAAAAAACATCAAATAACAGGTATGGTTGTCCAGAGAGTCCCATTTGTGCTGTTCTGTAACATAAAACTAAGGCTAGGCAAATAAAAAAAGCAACCGATTTTAAACAAATAAATGTTAATATATTATATTTTGTGAAATCTACAACTGTATTACCACCACTAATTGAGTAATAAACATCCTGGGAGGATTGGGTGTTTTCATAAACAGTGCTTGCAGGAACCTTAGCCAGGATAATACTGTAAGGCAGTCAATCCTCACGCTCTGGGAATCAACATCTAGGGAGAGAATCCAAGAGAAATATAGCACACACATGCGAAAAATCCATGAGCAGATGCACTGGGCAGGTAACAAAGTCCTCTGAAACCTCCTGCCCATTTCATGGTCTCAGTTACTGTCTGCTAAATCTGACGATCAAATTAAGACAAAGCCCTGCAAGGCAGGTGCCTCCCATTCTCCCAGGGAAGAGCTTCATCCTCTTTGCACTTTGCAAATCTGCTGGAAATGCAAAGAGCACACCCTCTTCAAAGGGAGCAGGGACATTACAGCGTCCCTAGCATTTGTGGGACTGGGAAAAGCAGTTCCATTTGAGTGAGTTTATATCAGTGTATAAGGTTTGTATTCAGCTGACATTACAATAAACAAAAGGTGGAAGCACTGAAGGAGGAGTGGGGAGTTGTGGAAATTAAGAGACCTACATAAGAAAGGAGAAAGACAGTGTGGTGTGATGTGATGTAATGGCAAGAGAGGGGAGAAAAAACAAAAACACAAGATGCAAGCTGAGACACAAAAGGTTAAGTCAGAGCCCTGGCAGTCTAACAACATTACTGCGAATTCTTTGGGGGGAGACAGCTGCCACTGACAGCACAGAAACGCTCCACAGCGGAGCGGCTTCAGAAAGCACAGAGGAGGTCATTCAGAAGTGCTCCAAGAAAGCCTTTTTTAATTTAGAAGAAAAAAAAAAAACCTAAAGTTTGACATGAATGCTTTTTCTTTGATTTGTTTTCCAGGTCTGCAGATAAAGATGACACAGTAAAGCCTGGAAAGCACATGTGAACTCATCTTTTCTACAGAAGCCTTGAAGAGCACAGCAAGCATCTCAGCCTTAGTGAGAGGACCATGCAGGTGTGCCACTCAAGGTGTATTTTAATAGGAAACACCGCACTCCTGGGCAGGGAAATAATTAGGTTCACTTGACTTCCTTTTTTAAAGAGAAAAAAATTCCTCAGAAGCTTAAGATGTTAGCCAGGTACAGAAGGAGCAATGAATAAACCATTCTCATGGGATGCCAACATAGGGTGTGAGATCTCAGTTTAAGAGGTCAAAGCCAAAGATAATTTTAATGAAAACCCTTGACAGCTAATGAAAATCTTTCACTGGTTCAAGAAGGACTTCAAAGTGGCAGAACTGTCACAGAAGGCATAGCAGTCCCAGAAATAAGTTATTAGGTGAATACACCTAGGGAAAAAGGATATTCTGCTGAAGCAAGTACTGTATCCCATTGAAGCTTTGGATTTATATCTCCATTTGGCACTACAGAATGTAATGCCATGCAGAGAAACTTCAAATAAAGCATTGCAAGGGCATTGAAAAGCCTTGCCATATTAAGAAATTGCCTCATTTATAATAAAAAGCTCTGACTGACATATTTTTTTACTCCTGCAGCAGTGGCTGAAGATGTTAGAATCTGCAGCTGTCCTCCTCACCCACCAGCCAGAGGTTATTGCCCCTGCAGCAAGGGCAATGAAGACGTCACTGTGTCCGTTCCTCCCCAGCTCCATTTCAGGAACCAGCGCACTGTGGAACCTGCTTATCTAAAGGGGTTGGGACTGCAGCTCAGGCTGTGACCCGAAGCAGCTCAGGCACAAGCGTACGTCCTGATCTGCTAGCTCTGCCAGGAGGCAGCTTAAAGGGGTGATCAGAGACATGTGAATGATGACCTACTAAATGGCAAAATTCAGTAAGGAAAGTCTTTGAGTCACAAACATTGAAGCTTTGCCATGTCTTTGATTCTGCCACTGAAGTTGGCCACTTGCATCATCTGTTGACTTCCGCTAATTTGAACCCCAGCTACCTCTGAAGACAGCTGCAGTATAAGCTTGTAACAACCATGTTAATATGGGGTCGTGTGTGAACCAATTCATCTGAGATAATACTCCCTGCTTCTCAGTAAGCAATGTGACAAGTTAATATGGAGAATGTTTTCCAATGCCTAAACTGAGTTAATTTAGACCTAGTTTGGACATTGCTTCACTGTTGTCCAGACCTACCTGTCTTTCCTTGACAGCAAAAAAAAAAAAAAAGAAAAAAGAAAAAAAACCCCAAACCACATACTGTTCTCTGTGGGTGAGAACAGCTTGCACATGTTAACAAGATACCAAAAGTACAGCCATGAAATGCAGATGAGGAGGATTCTCTTTAATCAGAGGACATAATTTTGCATATGTCAGAAGGAGCCATTGTTGAGGTAAGAGTCTTACTGAGATCGTTTGACTATTCAACAATCTTTTTTAAAATATCTGATTTAGGAGTGTCCTGATGCAATGACAACTTGGTTAATTATACCCTGCTTCTGTATGTTTTTGCTTCATGGCCATGTTGAAAGCATCTTTGGTTGCTATCCCAAACTACTGCTGGTTTAGCTATACATTATTAAACAATAATTATGCACTAACCTAAATTGTCTGTGCATCTGTGATTAAAAAAACCCCAATCCTCAGATACAGTTTGTAAGGTGCTTCAGAAGGAAATTTTGTTAACGCCTGTTTTCATTACTGTTAGCACACATACAGAGTGCTCCAGCAGGTGCCACGTGGTCTGTCCCAGAGACTGAAGCCTTCGGTCAAGGGGATTTGAAATCCACCCATTTCCCTTGCTGCAGAACAAAGAATCACAGCTCTACCCAGTGAGATTTGGCTGAAGGGATTGCTTTAGACAACTCCCTCTACCTGGCACTATGTCAAAGGCATCAACTGAATTACGAGTTTCCCCAAATTACACGCAAGTAGGAACACAAATTCTCTGTCTAGAACCAGGAATGGCTGGACCTCTGCATACAGTCTGATGCCAAAGAAGGTCAATCAAGTTAAAATTGTCTTCCTGATGCTGCCATGTGGGTTACAGCCCCAATTTCACTGCTCTGTGCAAATGTAAATCACGCCAAATGCATTAAAGTAGAGCTGAAATGACACCTGGAACAACATGATCCAGTTAAATGAACAATCACTACATGCAGTGATCAGAAAAAACACAGTCCCACTACAGATCCCATACCAGAGTTATAGGACAGTCCACGTTGAACTTCTTCATAGCCCTTCCAGGATATATGTACAATTGCCAGTAACAAGTGCTTATGAGCACATTCTTCTTCAGCAATGCGAATTTTCTGTTATAGCATTGTTTGGTGGTTTCAGAAGGAACAGCCATTTTCATAAACAAAGCCTCCCTTCTATTATTCTATAGTTTTTAGAACTGGCCACCAGATTGTCTTAGATGAAGGTTTTCGATACAAAAAATTTGCCTCTAGAAACAGTGAGTATGACCATTCGTGGTCACTGATATCTTTGGCAATTTTGAAACCAAAAATCCATATTATGGTTTTTACTATCACTTTTATCTGCGTATCTCAAAAAAGTCAGAAAATTTTATTTTCAAGACCCCACACCTTCATGCAAATAAAACTGAAAAATTAAGCTAAGAATGATAAAAAAAGATAATTAAACAAAACAAGTTTTAATTCAGTTTTACTTTTCAAAATGGAAAGCACCCCTCGCCTTTTTCAGAAAGTACGATTTTCTTTCTTTTAAATAGTCTTCCTGGACGGCAAAAAGCAACACAAATGAGAGGGGTACAGACTGTTAGTTTTGGGGTTTTTTTTCAATCTTTGCCTTCTATGGATGAATTTGCACAAGGCTGCCGAATAATGCCCTGACTTGCAACACGATGAAGTTATGATTCAGCCCTAATCTAAACCTCCATGTAGTTCTGCAGTAAAATGTATCAGTCATATAAATAAAATATCCTAAAAGGAGGAGAGGATTTCTGGCTCAGAGAGATGTAATTAACAAGTGGTTTTCTGATTTCTAGGTAAAGTACATAGGTGTTTTGAGCTAATAATTCGCTATTTCTCCCCACATTCTTGGTCTGAATTTATGCACCATTGCAGGTGGACGGGCTCCTGAGCTGAAATGCTCTCAGATACCAAGGCAATACACGTGACAGGTACAGAAAATGCAACTTGCCAGACGGAGCTTAGCTGTACCCACAGATAATAGTAATCACTCCTCTTGTCTTCTCCATAATGTCCTATGGAAAGAAATGGGGTATCACACTGCCTAACCACTGTCACGTTCATTGCCACCACTGAAGTTGCCTTCTTGGCTTTAGAAGGACAAAAGCACAAGGAAAGAACAGCTATCAACAGGAAAAAAAGTTAAAAAAAATGAAATCCCCAAATCCTCCTGACCTTCAGCTACTGTCATTAAATCAGGTTTGAATAGAAATAAAACAGTCAGTAAATTCAAATTGACAAAGCCTGACAAAAGCAGAGGGACAGCTAGCCTGTGCCATTACCTCTCTCTGCCTCTAGAATTATCCTTGGTGTTGTAAACTGTTATTTACATCCTCTGCCCTGTTCAATCTGCAGCTCTCTCCGGGACGGTGATGACATTGCCCTCCTTTCACCCTATTTCTCCCCTCCCAGCAGAAACCCTGATGCCATTTAACTTTCTAATTCTCTGGCTGCCTTTGACGCCTAGTGTCCACCACTACAATAGTAAGCAGGAGAGAATAAATCTCTGCCCAAGAGCTGCAGCAGCAGAACTTCCCAAGCCCCACTAAGAAAATTTGGCCCTGTGGAAGTGAGAGGGCAATTCAGACTCAGAAGCTGATCCAGGGACCTAACTGGAACTATACAACAAACCATCATAAAAAGAGCACAGCGCAAACCGCAGGGCTGCAACTCACTCCAATTGCTACAGCATTTCCTAAGACCAAAGTGAACATTGCATATCCTGATCCTTAGCAATCCACAGCTAGGCTCTTGCCCTTCTTTCCAGTTTGGCAACTTCCTCCCTCCCTTCCCTCCAGGAATCACATGGAGCAGAAACTAACACCATTCCTATGACTTCAGTTAAGAAAGAACAAAACAAACAACTTGCAAGCATCAGACATTAGCTGAGAGGCAGCCAGAGAGACACCAAGCCTTTTCACAGCAGATTGTAAGTGGCTCTTCCTTCTTGCCAGGGCAACAAATGCTACAGCCAAGCAAGCAGAAATTTCTCTGCTGTGCTTGAATCCATAAACAGAAGGACAACATGTAATCAGCCATCTGAGCACCAAAGAATTATTCATCTTCAGGCAAGCAACAATACCTCACAACTAGTCAGATGTGGGGGTGGAAGATGTCCTCTCAGGAGAAGCTTCCACTGCAGTAGTTCTTTCTGAGGCACACAGACAACACAAAACCCTCCTTCGTCCTCCCATCTATCTACCCTTTACACCCCAGCACTCTTATTTATGGCAAGCCTACCTGATGGCTGATCCCCAGCACCTGCACACAGATCTGCTATGGAGCAGGGCCAGCTGTCCTCTTGGCTCTGGAGGAAGTCCATAAGCTCTGCTGCATAGATCCTCCTCTGGCACTGTTAAAGCTGAATGCCTTCAGGGATTCCAGAGGAGCAGGCTATGTAATCGGACCTGCCGAGCATATCTACATTTCTAAATTTCATTCCCACAAATTGCTAAATCTCAAGATGAGACAAGCAGGTAACAGCAGCAGTCACCTGAACAACCTGAACAACAAGCTTAAGAACAACTTCAGTTCAACAACAGAAATCCAAAGTGTGACAAAATAAACGGCAAAGCATTAGGCAGAGAGAGGGCAACTTAAGCAGTATTTATAAATTGGGAGACATATATGGGACTAACGTGAGAGGAGGAGTTGCGTGTATCAGGTGTACAGAATCAGTTTTAGCTTGCTTTTCTATGAATATCTCTAATGAGGTTATGTCTATAACAACAAAACAAACTTGGGCACTAGAGACCCACATGCTAATATAAGTGTTAATACAAACACACAGCATTGCTCTAGCAGAGAACAACAGGATTAACTGCTGCCTAAATGTAATCAATTGGGACCTAAAGTAATTATGCATAAGATTTGGACCCTAAACATATTTACAAGTCTTGAGCCTACTCTGTGAAGGAAGAGGACATTATGCCATATACCCACAGACAAGAGTAATAAAACAGAGAGGCCACGCAATACTGATCCTACCAAAAAATGCTTCTATAGCATAGGTATCATCGCTTCTCTTTCTATCTCATTTCCTTTTTGATGTCCATCACCAACTCACCACAAGAGTACATTTAGGAAAACACGTATTCACACTTGTTAAAACAGCCAGAATGCTGAAATAAGGAGAGAGGCGTCATGACCCTTAATCCCAAACAAGTCTATTCCTTTATTACAGGTCCTCCTTTCTGTAGTCCTCGTCTCAAAGGGAAAACAAGGTGTGATCTCTTAATGACCATATTTAAGTCTTTTTTCTTAAGATCCTGAGGAAACAAGACAATTGGAATCCATTCCTACTCATTCATAAAACAGGCCTCCTACTTAAATGTAAGTCATACCCATATTCAAAGCATCCATTTCTGTTTTTACCACAGCACAGAGTAAATTTTCTGCTCTGTGCTATACACATCTGTAGGATCAAACTGGAACTACAGGGTCACAGTACGATGATGAAAGACCTAGGCCAAGGACCAGGCAGGAGGGAAAGGGAATACAACACCTGAGGGAATTTATGAGGTGTTACCCATACTTCCAGAATAGTGCCTGTAAACTTGGATGTGTGACAGACCAAGGACCAGTGTATCCTTATTTTACTCCACAGGGAAAGTAAAGAACCATTGAGAGAGGAGGATTGTTGACAGCTGCTGGGTGAATTGAGTTGGGCTTAGAAAACAATAGCTCCTGGTTCAGGACCCGTATTCAGCCTGCTACAGCCTCTTGGTTTTCCAGCTAAAACGACACAACCCCAAAGCAGTTCAGCAGCTCAGCTCCTTCTGCAAAATGCCTGTGTTTCACTTGCTGTGGCCTGACCCATTCATCTTCTTGCCATCAAATCTGCTCTCACCTCTCGCTTCCTACTGTGTCAGTACATTAAGTTCTTCTAACAGGAGGAAAATATATTAAAGGAATAATAATAACACTGATAACGATAGTCTAAGAAATACATATTTCTTTCTCCGTATTTCCCCTCGTTCGATTAGTCTCCCAGCAAGAGCAGCATTAATCACTGGGGCAACAGATAAAAGATAAAGACCAATCTGAATTTTGCTGCATGCTACTGAGTGTGTATGTGTGTGCTCAGGCAGCAGGGAGGAAGGCAGCAGGATAATCTGTCATTTTGTATATTTATGCTGCTGGAGTCAGTCAGGAATGGTTCTCCATTGTTACCACAGATTAAAATCATTCATGTCCTTATACTTTCATTGGAGGTCATCTTTCAGGGGAAAAAAAAAAAAAAAAGGACATTTTGACCAAGTTAAATTCAAGCTATCTTTGCAAATCTCTGATTGGCTTGGGCACTGAGGCTATTGCTTGGATGTTAAAAGAGCACAACACATAGCAGTTTTTTCTCCTTACTTGACCTGACTCTTTTTACACTAAGAACGAGTTTTCCTGCTTCCAAACAGTTACTGGAAAGGAGCTGCTGCAAGTGAGAGGAAGAGGTGCTTTTTAGATGATCTTAGTACAAGCGTACAGATGATCTTAGTACAAGTGTGTGAGAGTCCAGCTCCGCCTGACTTTGTATTGCTGTGGAAGAAACCATGGGTCCTCAGATCTCACTGCCAGCAGCTTTACTGAACTGAATCCCTGCCAGCTTGG
>VYZM01016004.1:324796-349227 GCA_013398915.1 Dromas ardeola
AAAAGACTTCCCTTTATCCCTGGGGAAGCAGGAGTCTGGAACAAAGCAGAGATTAAAAAGTAGAAGAGCGGTAACTAAGCCATATGGGTACGAGTTTCTCTCTTCTCCAAACCTTTGTCTACCCGAAATAGAGTTGCTAGAACCACCGGCCTACTAACTCTAGCCATGTCACTCCCCATCTTTAAATCTTGCTGTTTCCTTCCCATATCTCTATGCGATAGATGCATCTCATCCTCTAGATCTTCGTTCCTAGTCTGCACCTCAGCATTCATTCTTTCTCTACCCACTTTCATACATTTAGCCATGAGATCATACCCAACGTTTCCTATGCTCTGGTTCACTCCTCCTAATAAACTACTGGTATTCGCTGGAAGTGTCCTTACCCACAAATCAATTTCCTTAGCACACCCAATCCTAGACTCAGCAAAATGGGCAACACAGCACCAGGGGAAAACTCTCCAAGCAATTATTAGGGAAGATGGTCCCTTCATGAGTTATTACAAGGCTGAAAAGCCAACAGACCAAATTTTCTCCAAAAACGCACCACAAGAAAGAAGAAGGGAAGCATTTGCATCCCATGCAATATCAAGAGAACTGAAATCCAATTCCCCTTTGGCTTTAATTTTCTGTTGAAATTTTGTGGAAACAAATTCTTATCTACCTTTCAGAATATAATAGAAGTAATTTTGCAATCAAAATGAACAACATCCCGCCTACTCATATGCCATCTAAGGGAGGAGAGAAAGGATTGGCGGTTGTAAAGCCTGTCTTGCTAAGCGCTACTTTTAAGAGCTGTATCATGACAGACATATCTTGCAAATCAGTGACAACTCATCCCACAGATGAAAAAGAAACTAGCAGAAATCCTTCTGTTTCTGCTAGTTAACAACATCATCATTCTAAAGAAAACCCAAGCCATTAAATTAGATGGTTTCAGAAAGCAGGTCTGTCACAACAACAAGGATGTGTTTTTAATTTCTGCACATTCATTCAAATATGAGCTAGGAAAGGTAAGAAGTATGTTCCCACCTCTCAGCCAGTCTTGCAAAAAAATCCAAACAAATAAAATGGAACTATGTGCTCTGGAGATATTCTGGCAATGTCTGCAGCTTCTAGGCATTTCCCTGAAGTATATAAATAGCAAGCAGAGCAGATATGCTGTAACAAAATGTGAGCCAATCCTCCAACTATATTTGAGCTATAATAATTGATTCTACTCCATTTATTTCTAAGCAGTTGCTATCTCTTCATCATATACTGTTGCTGCACAACGGCCCTAGAACAACACACTTGTCCCATTCTTTCATTTGGCTTGTGATCAAATGTATGGTCAACTAGAGTAGCTTTAGTTCCTGAGTACTGCATTAATCAGATTTTGAAAATAATCTTCCATGTGACTTTCAAGAATTCCTTTTGGCGGGCAAATGACATGTCTAAATACACAAAGGGATACTGTGCCCTGAAAAAAACCCTACATACTCATGTTATTAAGGGTACTTTCCGAGAAATATATGCCTGCCTGTCTGAAGAAGGTAGGTATCAGTTTACTACAGCTGTTATTACTGCTTCTTATCCTTTTATTACAGAAAAGGGTGTGCTTTTTGATCACCTAAAATCCAACAAAAATTTCAATAAGTTCTTGATCAAGATAAAAAAACTTCATTAGAGAAAATCTAAAAAAGTGCTGAAATTCTAGAAAAGTGTTAGACCAGCCCCTCCTTCACATGCTGGGCCAAATCTCAACTTCCAAAAATTCACAGTGGAACAGAACTGGGTACATGTGTTCAAAACACCAGCTGAGATTTTGCTGCAAGTCCCAAACGATTGTTCAGATCTGCAGATTAAAGGCAATGTAGACTCAACCCTTGTAGCAATGAATCAGCTAACTTGGGCCTTCTGTAAACTCTTAGACTGAAGAAATTAAAAGACAATGTGGGTCCCAGCAGAACACATAGAGGATTGGCTGAAGCAACGACTTGACAACACTACTATATAAAAACAGGTTATCCAAAGAATGAGCGCAAGCTATATTTTGAGAAATCATACTGTGCGTCAACTTGTGGCACTCCAGTTTGCCACACACATTCAATCACATTCCTCCCCTGGAGTGACGGAAGAGTAGTCTCCATTTGGAGGCGACAATGATTACTAAGTTAAATGTTCAAATATCACCGGTGATAATGTCAACAAATGGGAGCATATACCAGCATATGCATGAGCTGTTTTACAAATACAAGGGTCTTTATTACTGTAATTGTGCTTAGCAGAAATAGAAGGCTGAGCTTATTTCCATCATCAGTGCTTGTCAGCACTTGGAAGCGTAGGCTGGAAAAATAATATTACAGTAAAATCACATTCTCTTTTTGGATGGGTACTAAACTCCTGGTTCACTATGGCACTTCCAGAAGTGCATCACACTCACCTTCTGCAGAAAGTGAATGAAATAATGAAAATATAGGATTATATTTTAGATTATATGATTATATATAATTTAAACACGCCACACCACTCCCCCACCTAGTATTCATTTAAAACTTGGAGAATATTTTTATCCATTTCCCTATCATATCATACACATGTTTCTGGCTAGGTGGCTACTACATTACACATCAAAGATTCTCTATTTCACTGTGCACTAAATCTAGTTCTGTACTACATACTTGTGAAGTATTTAGAGGTCATTTGGTATTATTGGATTAATCACTCTGTAACATACATGAACAGTAGTTTGCATGAAAATTTTATATACCACATTTGGATTCTTGCTCCAACCTCTGCTTTCTTTCTCTGCCCAAGCCGTGTTACCATCTAATCATCACTGAAGAGCTATGACTGTGAATTAAGTAAATGCCATTTTGTGAATTTCACTGCAGCAATGCACTTTTACCATCTCACCCAACAGAACTCTAGTGCAGAAGAAAGGATTCCACTCTGAAAGATGGTACAGGCTGGGGGCTTTGGTCTCTTTAAGAAAAAATAGTTGAGGAAGAAGCAGAAAAGGAGGGATGAGAACCAGACTGTGTCATTCTCAGCTGTATCAATGGGCCAATGAAGCCAATCTTTAAAGCAGAGACTCATCAAAAGCTCTTTTTTCATTAGAGCTTTGCAGTCTAGGGATGAAAATGTCACTAGTGACTTATAAGAAGCAAAAACTAAATTAAAGGCCAATTTCTTTCCCCCCCAAATTATTATCTATGAGTCTAAAAGAAAGTACCTAGGCAAGACCAAGGGTGAGACAATTTTATTTGTCTTCGCTGACAGTGAAAGTCTAATTAGACTGACAAATCTTCTGTGCTATTTCCCTTTGTGATATACACTGTAAGAAAGGATTTAGCCTGGAGCTGCACGTTATGGAAAGACATTAATCAAGATTATTGGACCCTCAATAGAAAACACAGTTAGAAGGCTGGAAAGCTTAATGGTTAAAATAAAAGGTTGAGAACCTTGTTCTGAGCCATACCAATGGCCTGGACTCTCCATATGGACAATGGGCAGATTCTCTCTTCTATTCTTTAGAGAGAACATTCTGCATATTATATATCATACACTGTCATTCTATGGCTCCAAGATTATAACTGAAAACATCCACAAGTAATTTATTCTTGTCACCTCCAAGCTATAGTTTGACTAGTTTGGCAAGTGTCATTATCCTCATCTCAAGTAGTTGAGGCATACACTGGATATGTAACAGAGCACACAGTTTCTGGCTCTTAGTGGAGATCATAACCAGAAATCCATCCGTCCTCCCAGACGTGTTCTGATCTTTTTTGCACAGAAAACTGTCTGTGGAGTCTTGGGATCCCAGCACCCATGTCATCGGCCAAACACATTAGGGGCCTGACCAAGGTCAGTGGCCCCTCGGGCCTCCAGAAGCTTATCTGGAGCAGTTCTTCTTAAGAACCCATGTACCAGCTGGAATCATAGCTTGGATTTGCTGAACTGAATGTGTTTTGAATGTGTATCACCATATATGCTTTTCTAGACTAGCTTTACTTAGCAATTAACTTCAAAGATATCTTTACACAAATAATTTGAAAACTGAGTGACCCAGCTGTGAACTGGACAGAACACGCCACATGAGAACATATGGAGAGTCACCTAAAAAGCTTTGAGCAGTGACTCACTAAATAAATTCTGAGCATACAAGCAGCTAACACGGAAGCAGAAGCCAAGAGAATGAGTGTCACCTTGACTTGTTTTCACATAAGTCTCCCAAACCCAGAAATCCCTGAACTACTACACTAATAATTGAAGCTGTGCTTTAAATGAGGAAACAGGGACACGTGAGATTCCAGCACCTTTAACAATTGCTAATGAAGTAACCCTGCAAGAAACATGGCAGCCTTGCAAGAATATGACATGGCACAGTACAGTGACTCTCATCCAATAGCAGCCTACACAGCATGCTACTGTACCACATGCCAAAGCTAATGGCTTATCTTTGAGGCCTTCATAGGGTAATGTGGCAAAGCAGAAATCCCAGAGAGGACATTATTATCACAAGAGAGTCTGGTGTGTCAAGGCCCTGAGACCGGCAGTAGGAATTTAGCACAACACATGTCACTTCTGAACAGATCGTACTTAAATCCAGAGCAAAACCACGTGTGAGAAAGTCAAATCAGTGTTTCTACTCAGGGCAACAGAGCACAAGCACCATTTGCAACTCACTGAAAAAAAAACGCACGAATTGAAACTCCTTTTTCTCCCTTATTTTCAGTTAACAGAAAAGGATCAGCTCTTGTTATCTTCCTTCAAGGCCTCTCTGAAGGATTTTTGAATCACAGAAACGTTCCTATCAGTATAGCATACAGTCATGCATCTCAACTGTTTCTCACTCAAATCCTGCCTATCCTCCACTGATCCGAGTTTCACTGCCTTGCAGAAATGTCATTATAATTTTTAAACCAAAATGAAGTTACTGACATATAAAATGCTAATATCATTGCCACCGGGTAGTTCCAGTAATATTCTTCTCTCAATTCCCTTTGTCTTGATTGTTTGTCCAAGACTATATCCCACGATCGGGATCTTCACAAACTGCAAAGCATGTCATTGGTCTGTGCATACACTGCGTATTTTTAAAGCAATTCATTTTCCCAGCTGTTTTAGCCTAACTGTGCTCTAAAATATTTCTGGCAGTACTCAGACTACTTAACTGCAGGAGGTATCTTGGTGTATGTTACAAACAGAAGAAATCTTTGCAGTTATCATGCTCTTCTTAACTTCCTTAACAAGTGATGTGTAAATCTAAATCCTACTGAAATTGCTTGGATTTCGTATCACTTTGGGATTACAGACAATATTCTGCAAAAGCTTCATATGCATTTCAAAAAGGAGAAGTTTTAGTTACTTACATATGAAAATAAGTAATACAAATAGCACAGATACTTCTAATACAGTAACAATAATAATTCTTTATCCCAACTCCTGCTATTTTGCATTATATGTTTTACTTTTACTTGTATCATGCTTGGTATTTCCACAATGGTCCAGAACCCTTCTGTGCTAAATAGTGTACACATGCAGAATAAAAAGTACATTTTGAACCCAAGGAATCTGCAATCTAAGCGTAAAACAAAATATCACACATGGATACAGAAAAATGGATAATAAAACAAAAATTGTGACAACATTGATGGGCTTGATAAACAGCTGCCTTAGAACATCATCAGCCTAACCTCTGACAACTTTTTGGCACGCATCACGATGAAAGGAGTGCTTCAGTGGGATTGGAAAAATAACCTGTAGTTGCCTTGTGGATGGTACCAGGAAGCAGAAAGATTCTTATGATCAAATCTAAGAAGGGAGCAAAAAAATGCTTGAATTGTGCTGATCTGCATGGGGACAGAAGAGGCTAAATTTGAAAGGCCTTGAAAGTGAAGAAAAATTGTTTATTTCTGAGCAGAAAAGAGACGAGAAAGCTGGAGCAAGGTAATAACTAACTGTATTTGTACTGCTTATAGCCTTAGGTAGCTATATTTTATGTTCCCCAAAAAACAAACTCGTTCTATTAGATTTTTCCACCACTTAGATCTAAAATTGTAAGCAGGCTTGACAATGGTGATGTCAAACACAAGCAAGGTAAAATAATCATTAGGCATCTGAACACCACAGTTGGAGATACTGCCCAAACAGAAAAAGACAATTTCTTCTCACTTTCACCACACAAATAACACAACTTAAGCTGACAGAATCAAATTCTACTAAGAGTCAGGAAGAAAGGCAAGCCATCTGTGCTGCGACAGCAATAAAATGGCCTGATACTGAAATGCAGAAAGTTGTAATGGAGGTACATATTGACCTTTATCTTTCTTTCGGTGAGTAGCATGAAGTGTCAAAGAGTTATTGCTTTAATATCAGCTGAGATGAGGCCATTTGTTGTGGTGCATGTGTATCCAGGAAATCACTGCTCTAACCATGTTTTTAGAAGCACTTTGACACTTTATTAAATCTTCTTGATGCTCTTTCAGCACATAGTGGTCTCTACAGGCTGAGTGAACTGCCATGTAGGTTAGGCAGGAAGCTTTCTGGAAGAGTTTCTCTTCAAGAAAGCCAGGGTCATTTCCAGCTTGCTCCAGCACACAAAGGTCCAGCACTGTTCTCTGTGACATTCCTATAGCTAAACACAGATCTGCTGCCTTTATAAATTATAGAAAATCTCCAATAAACTAACAAGAGCAGGATTAGGACCACAGACTTTATTCTTCTGGAGATGTAATCGTAGAAGATTTTCTCTAAAATTAGAGCTACCCACTGAGGAGAAGGAACTGTAATTCTTTCAAAGTTTATGACAAGGAGTGACCAAATTTGGGGTAATTTCCCCTCATATAGCTGAGACTTTATAAATCACCTATTGGGTGTTCGAGGCTAATAATTTAAATAATCCCAGTCCTGCTGCCAACTGGATTTACAGAGTACCAAAGGAGACAATATAAAACCTTGGCTTGGAATTAGGTACTGCAATAGTTGTAAATTCCACTGCAGTCAGAGGTACTTAACGGAATCACAGAATGGTTGTGGTTGGAAGGGACCTCTGGAGGTCATCTGGTACAACCCCCCTGCTCAAGCAGGGCCACCCAGAGACAGCTGCCCAGGACCATGTGCAGATGGCTTTTGAATAATTACAAGTGTGGACACTCCACAACCTCTCTGGGCAACCCGTGCCAGTGCTCAGTCACCCTCACTGTAAAAAAGTGTTTCCTGACGTTTAGATGGAACCTCCTGTGTTTCAGTTTGTGTCCGTTGCCTCTGGTCCTGTCACTGGGCACCACTGTCGGCTTTACACCCTCCCTTCAAGTATTTGCACACATTGATAAGATCCCTCTGAACCTTCTCTTCTCCAGGCTGAACAGTCCCAGCTCTCTCAGCCTTTTCTCATAGCAAAGACGCTCCAGTCCCTTAACCATCTTAGAGGCCCTTTGCTGGATTCTCTCCACTAGCTCCACCTCTCTTTTGTACTGAAGAGACCAGAACTGGACACAACACTCCAGGTGTGGCCCGACCTCCTACACAATTAAGAGGACGATTTTTGTGTTTTCTCATCCTAAGTGACCAGGACTAGATAAAAAATGAAGAGAATGGTCATATATACACAAACATAATCAATAATTGATTAAACTTTCTGAAGCAGTTAGAAAACAATCGTGCAACTTGTATGATTACAGATTTCAAAGTCCTTGATTTCATTAAGGTCTTCTGTCCAAATCAGCAGAAATTGTTTAGGGAACCAGATGGAATAATTTAATTTTTTTTCTCCAAGTAGACAAGAGTATACCTTTCTCTGGAGGTTTAATAAAGGCACACTCTGATCAATAGTCAGTCACCAGTGACCCAGCCAGTGTATGCTGGTGTCAATGAAAGTATGTAGATTTCTACAGGATGAGGTTCTGATGTAAATAAAGATTTTAAAATAGATGTTTCATCCTAGTTGATAACATGATAGTACACCTCAAAAACTGTTCCACTGCTCAGACTGGCTATTTACGTGATTCTTTTCTTTGCACAGACAAGGAGAGGCAATTTAAGGTGTTTACGTCTAATCAGTTCCAAAACCACCGCATTTTTAGGACTGAAAATGCTACATTGGCACAATTAAGCCAGAACATCTGAAATTCATTTTTTTTCTAGGAATGATTTTTACCAAATATTTTGGAACAGCTCTATGTTGGAACATCTAAATTTTGCAAGAAACTGATCTTGATAGCGTTCCTTTAGAGTTTTCTATAAGAAGGCTATAAAAGGAAAATGAAAAATGGCTATACCTGGAAGTAATGCTCCATTGCTTTTCTCCCCATTATGAACTTCACTGTTGTAGCAGTACATACTGTCATAATAATAAATAACCATACACCCACCCCCCATTAAGCTTTGTAGCTCTCTTAGGCACACATTTCCCCACATATGGAACTGCAGAAACAGTTAAAAACATGTTCTCATTCGCACTGGGACAATTTTACTGACAGAAATGGGGTTGCACGAGAACAGGTGCAAAACCTGTCCCCGTTATCACGTGCATGTGCCATAATAATTCATCCAGCTGTTCGTTCACCAACACAGGACACAACATTTTGTGATGATCTACATTATTAAAATAAAGAGTTTCGTGGAGCATGATTCAGAGAACACGTCTTCCATGAACTTACAAGTGAGCAGCAAAACAAAAGACTAATTAAGAACCCAAGGAAATGCAGAAGACTAATTGACTCACCTGGATGCTGGGTGGCGAACGGTTTTTTCGGGTTGTAGTGGTGGCCATTGTAGTTGTGGTTTCCATGACTGTAGTAGACATTTCCGGTGGCACAGAGGTTGTGGGTGTTGTTCCCAGGATGGAAGGGACTTCCCCAACAAGTCGGACACTTCCATTGATTTTAATGTTGGGGTTGTTCTCCGCTGCCATGTTCAGCACTTTCAAGCCATTGTAATAGAGACCGGAGAGCTGGCCTTGGAAGAGACGCCCTCTGTCCTTCCCTCCTATGGCTATTTGCGCCTGGGTGTTGAAGATCGTTAACTGTCGTCCTAGTGAAGGGGGGTGAATAACATTATTGCCAGACATTTCCTTCGCTTTGCATCTTACATTGAGTCCTGGCCAGAAATGACGGACAACAGAGAAGTAGATTCATTCTTGGTAGTGTTTGTTATGACTGTAAAAATACAGTATGGAAATGTACTGCCTAAAGCTCATTAATAAGAAAGATTAGCCTGAAAGGAAGAACAGCTAAAACTGAATCTCATTCTTCAGCATCCACTCACACATCAAAACTCTGGAGGAGCTTTGACTCAGTCAGAAATTTGAACTCACTCATAGACTTGTACCCATTTTAAACAACAAATATGGCTTCAATATGTGGCTATTTTTCAATTATCAATTCAGATTGCAGTACCTGTCAAGCTTTAGCCCGTAAATAAACCTTCAATTTTGACTGGTCAGAGGAGGGGATTACCTCATAAAGCCACTTTTAATAATGCAAAGGTTTTAAGGGGTGTCTTGAGGACAGTAAAACATCAGAAAAAATTGATGGTGATATAAGGATTGTGTAGGAATCTTAAGACAGGATCAGTCATGATCTTCTACTTGTAAATTTTGTGTTGTGAAGGCTCAAAAATCTAAAACCAAGAAACACCAAATGCAAACATTTGTGATGTCTCTGAAAGAGCAAAGTTTTTGAAATAGCAAGGACAACATGGCGCTTCAGATGGTTAAGTCCCAGAATGCCTTACATGTGACTCCCCTCTCACAGACAGTGAAATTCAAATGTAGGCAGGTTAAGTGGTTGACTCAAGGTTACACCTTGAGTGTTAGGAGTGGTCTAACATCACATGTTATGAAAAATATATTTATTAAAAATAAGTCTAGTAATAATTGCTAATTCACCTGGTTTTGCAGGACACAAATCACATTCAGCCTGGACTGCTCTATAAATACTGCTTATGTCCCAGGCTGTTGACTATCTTAAGAAGTAAATTGCTTCGTGCAGTGCTAAGTCAGTGCCTGTAATTTCACTGTTCCTCAGAAGATCAGGGGCATGCCACCTGGAATCTGTTGAATTAACAGACAACCAGAATGGGCAGAGCTCAGAAGGGTTATCAATGCAGCATCAAGTCAATCATCATTCAGATATCTACTGTGTTTTCCCATTTTTATGAATTTTGCAACACATGTCCCCATCCCATTCCCGCTCCCCAGTTCTCACTCACCACTTCCTCTTTCTAGTCCACCCTGATGAGAGGTGCAAAATGCCACCATGTAGCAAAGCACAGCCCATAACCCACTGCTCATTCCTTCACAGCCAGTGGTTAGAGTAGATCAAAATACGAGGGGGAGCTCACCAATTTTGGTGGTCGTCGTGACGGGTCTCGAAGTCAAGTGGTGATGCGGTGTTGCATCATCTTATGGTGACAGGATGGACCATGGGGAAGAGAATGGGGACAAGAGAAGAAATGTATCTGAAAGGAGTACCTGTCCCCAAAGAGGGCCCTAGCTAACTAAGCAAAAGTGTATGGAGAGGTATAACATACGGACATGTGGAGATAGGCTGCACATCCCTTGTGCTCCTCACCCACAGAATTGTAAATGAAACACTAGGACTTGATCAGGGTGGAGTAACTGCATTGATGAAGAAATGAGAAATAAAAATGGAGGGTATCCTTCCCCTGGAAAGTGTTGAAACACCTGATGCGATATTCTGCATCTTAGGAAGTTTTAAACTTACCAGAGGCAATGTATGTCTATTAAAACATCAACAAACATGCACTGAAGCTACACATCCTCAGCATGTAAAAACAGAGCCTTTCCTCTTGTCTATGATGAAAATAGGTTCCAATAACCAGATCTGTCAAACTATTCAGCCCTCTCAGCCCAGCTCCTGTCTGAGCTAGCAGAAATGGCACTGTATACTGTAGAAGGCCAAACTGTTGTCATATACCATTTCCTCAGAGTTTGCTTTTCTTCTCTGTCCTGTTTTGCTTTGGATTTTTTAATGGATATGCTATCAGTTGTTTACTACACCATTTTCTCTTCTCCTCACACATTCCCTCCCTCTAGCACTATATTTCTTTCCCTACTGTCCCTTCCTCTACATACCCAGACATTTCACTTGCTACTGTTCCCTCCTTCTCACCTCACTCATGACAGAGTGCCAAAAGGTAGAGGTGAGATGAGTAAAGAATCGGGAGCTATTTCACTAATCTCAAGATGCTATCCCTGAAAATGGAGCTAAGGTACTGATCATTCAAAGCTTTCCATTTCCATTCTTTTCTCCCCTTGAATCAATACTGTATATGTTTTCATCTTTTACCAAAGGGGAACAGGGGTGGGCGATGATGAGGAAGGAAAATTTTTGCTGCTCCAGCTAGCAGAGCTCCCCCAGCCAGGAGAGTAAAGGGGTTCCTTCACTTTTACTGGAGGATTACTTCTCTTCTCAGGATGTCATCTGTTCTAAGCCAAGTTCATAGCACATCTTTAGACATGTCTGTCATATCTTTTGCTTTACTATCAAGAATGAGGAGTTAGTATATTAAGTCTGAAAAACAGATCATGTCTCCATTTCAGGGCCTTCATCTGCATCTTCTGAAAGAAAGCGTACACCAAGGAGGTGGCCTCACTCCACTAAAAAAGGAATTTTGCATGTTTTGGGATCTTCCTTGGTTGTTAAGTGGTCTTCCAGTCCAGCATTCATGCACTGCACCATATTGTTAATGCTGGAGCGAGCACTGGTACTAGAATTGTGTTTGCTAAAAGAACAATCACTTGTTGGAGTCACCTGCAACCTATCATTATGATTCTTCACTCTACAATGGTGTATATGTGCGTGAAAAAAGACAACAGGGAAATGCATATGGAATGAAAGAAAACTGTTGAAAGAATATACACTTAATTCTGCCACCACAGGTATCTTCTAATCATTCTTTTGACGACACGGTTCTGAAGCCCTTACTTCCCCTTAAGTAAAATTTATTTGGCCACTGAATTTCATTAAGGAACTGTCTACATTAGTAAATTCTACTAGGTGTGTAAAGGTTGCAAACTTAAGTCCTTCTTTTTCACTGAGAACTCTTCCTACTGCTATTTTAGTGTCATACTGGAGAAAAATGATGAGCATATTTAAATTTCTGCTTTGTAAGTATTCTGAATAGTTCAAGCTCTTGTTTCTTTCTTTGCTCTCTCATTGACTTCTTCATTTGGAAAACTGAACACCAATTAAAAATATCACAGAGAAATCTTAGTGAAGCGTAACTTTTCTGTAACACTAGGAGAGATCTGGGGCATGACTTTGCAAATCCCAATTCACACTAATAGTTCTTGCTTCAAAAGTACAGTCACTCACATCAACAAGACTTCACATGTAAATAAGAGAGATCTGAGGAATTAGGGACTTCCAGGATCAGTCCTTTTGATGAGATGCTTCTGAGGCTTTATTAGCTCATCCAATTGCAGAACAGGTAACATCTGTGCCTTAGCAGACAGCATGTATTCTGCTAAGAAAATCTGCTGGTTTTACGACTACTTAAGTTGAACAATTTAGGACTAATACTTCTTTTTTTTACTCACATACATAATCTCAGTGAAGTTAATAGTGTTTAATGTTTTGGTTATTACTCATATAATTCAAGACTGTAAACCTAGGCTCCTCTTATAAAATATTTGAAACCAACTCATAAAATTAAAAAAAAGACAACTCAAAACCAGTAACGATGCCATTCCAGAAAGATGATGTTATATATTTGTTTTCCAAGAATGAACTATTTCATTATTATGAATAATGAATTAACAGTAGTACCAAAGGAAGACCAAATCTATGGCATTCAAAAACATCAGCTGAAAAGTGTTTCATCTTACCTCACTCAAGCCAAGAACTCATATGGGCAAGACAGCTATTCTATAAGCTGCCTCTTTGAGGAATCCATCTATTCCTCCATCCATCTGTTCATCTTGTTCCATTTTGATAGGAAGCTACCCATTCACTCATCATCTTTATAAAGTCTTCTGACAGAAGGTTTCCATGTTACATTAATTGTTGGATGGATGACCAGATGGATGAGCAGGTTGGTGAACAGACAGGTAAATTATTCATTCTTATTATTTTTTAATTTGAGTGGTACCTAAATTTCTGAAAACTTCTATCTACTTTGGAAAAAAGGAAGAAAGCTATATTGTCTCAGGTGTTACACTGCACAATGTCATTCCCTAAAACAAAATGTAAAGACAGAATTTCCCTTCACTTTAGTAAAAACATGGCTCTACCCTTCTAGCCTAAAAACATCCAGTGCTTTGAGAGTGCCTAAACGCTCAAACGTTGTCTCTTTTAGGCTCTACTGCATGTGTGATTGTCTTTTAACAAAGCATCAATATCCACAAAAGGTAGACTTCAGTTCAAAACTTCAGGAAAGCTTACAAATGAAAGTGCCTTGGCATGCTTATAAGCTCAAACTTGGAGAAGCAGTGATGACGTAAAATAAAAGATTTGGTGGAAAACCAAAAAGGAAAAAAAAAAAACAAACCCAAAACAAAAACACAAAAGAAAACTGAGGTGGGTTTCTCAAGCACATGAATTGCATCAAGGAATTAGACATGCATCTGTTTGAACAAAATTGAGGCATTCATTGTCTTTAGTGTTAAAGGGACTTTAGCAATTCAAACTTACCAAAATTATCCTCTTTTTAGTGTTAAGCTTTATTTATTTATTTTAGTTTGATCTTGTAAATTAACAAGGCAACCCACTGAGACTCAATAAGCATTTTCTGTATACCTTTATCTTAAAATTTATTTATAATTTAGCTGAATTAACTGTTCCATAAAACCCTGATGGTCAAAAAATATTTCTGTTGCAGTTACACAAATATTTTTGTCTTACTTTCACAAATACTTTAGTTTTAGTTACAAACATTACACCCTTGTAGACCAAACCTGAAAAGTGGGCAACGCTGTCAGCTCTCATTGAAGTCAATGGGAACTGAGCGTGCACAACACTTTGCAGGACCAGACCATTCACATAAAAATATTTTGACCATAGTTAGCCACACCCTTTGTGACATTGGATTTCCCTCTTGGAAAATTTGGTAACAACCATAGTCTAAGTCAGCACAGAAAATGCAAGATCTGAGTTCGAAGGTCACCCCCTTTTATCAGCAGTACTTTCTTAAAAGGAAACAAGAGAAGATTGTGTTCTGCTTTTTCTAGACTTCAAGGCAAGGAGTTAGTTACAGTGATTTTTTTTATTTTTTTTTTCCTATCACAGTTAGTGTAGAGGGAGAAGATCCTTCTGACTTAAGCTCCACTGTATTACCCAGAGCCCAGTCCAAACCTTGCTGAAATTAGTAAGAGTTATTCTGTTACCTTCAACAGGCTTTGGAATGGGCTTTACATCCAAGATATTTTTGTTCCCCTCCAAATTCCTGATAAAAAACCATTACTGTTCTGACACAAGTCCCATTTAAACAGGTCACTGAGTGTATGCAGAACTCTCACTCAAGCCAGCTGGACTTATGCATGTTAACAAGTCTTTTGCTGAACTGAGGCCAATTATTCCAGGCAAACCTACAAAATTAAGTAGCGCTGCCTGAGATTAAGTTAGGGAAGAATTTGACCCATAACTTAGACAAATGTATCATTTGAGTGTTTAAATTGTACTCCAGATATAGCATAAAAGCGACAGAACAATCATCTTTCTCTGTCTCCCTCGCTGTAGTTTATATGAAAATATTAAAAAATGTTTTCTTTACAACATTTTTAAAAATTGTTTAATTATCTTAATACAATTAGGAAATACATAGCCATAGTGGCTAATCAGACTAATGAGAAAAAAGAAACTTACAGGAAGTGGTTTAACAAGTAGGCTTGAAAATTTTTTAAGAAAACTTTGATAATAAAGATATAAATGTAGTTTAAAAACAAATCAAAATAGGAAAACCATGCAGTGGTTAAATTGCCATAATACATGTTGTTGCTCTTCGCTCTTCTTCATTTCGTTTTTTTTTTAGAAAACGTCTCCTGAATTTTTCCTTGTTTGTTTGTTGTTACTATGATAGCAAGCTTAGAATTTCGTCCCTTTAACTGCATTTTAATAGCAATGTATTATAGCATGATTTATCAACATATGGCAGGTGGAAGCTGACACAAATTATAATGAAAATTAAAACAGTCATTTATGCAGCAGGCGATTATCATTTAAGAAACATTTATTTGCAGGCTTTAAAAATGAGGGTTTAGAATCAAATGGGTTTAAAATGAAAGTTTTAATGACTGTTACCTTTTTCCTGCAGCCACTCCTCTACGGGCCGGTTATATTTGAAGGGGATTTTCTGTTTTACCATTTGGAACCGTTCACTATCAGTGTTGCCTTTAAAGTTTAAAAAACAGCTTAAAAACAATCTGAAAAGTCAATGAAATAGTTAAAACATCCTACATCTTTTGGGGTTTTTTTATGACCTTATTTAGCTATAAGTAAATAAGTGCGTGTGTGTGTGCACATACATATATTTGAAAAGAGAGAGTTTTATCTTTAGTAAGGTGGAGAATAGTTGTGCATCCCAATTGCCTGGAAGGTCGAAGAAGTCCTGTGAAAAAGATATCTCCGATTCTCCTCAGAGTATTTGTTTATCCAAATTCGTTAGAAGGCATGTGTAATTTGTCTAGGACATGAGACCGTGAATGAACTCAGTGCCATGAGTTAAAACATTTTGATCAGACTCTAGATCTCATTGCACAAGGACATGGCACAATATGTCTGTCACACAAACACACATTTAGAGTACTTTGATAAACCTTCTTGCAGTAATAAAAGACGTGTTAGGACTAGAAACCCAGTAAACAGAAAAAAAAAAAGAAACGAAGAAATTGTAAGAAACTGATGCTGAAAGGATGTAATAAAAAAAACCCTAAGAGTGGGAAAACAGATAGAAAAAAAGGGAAGTAAAATTTGAAAAGAGGAAGAGCTGTAAATTATAGATACGTGAAGGCTTATGTCCAGTTACCAAAGACTCAGGCCTGTTGTCAGAAGAAAACAGAAGCTCAGAATCAAATTTAAATGAAACCAGAAATAATTACCCAAGATGTAAATTTTGGCAAGTGCAGTTCCATTGTTCCATGTTGATGGATAATAGAATTATCCAGTAAAGTGTGTTTTGGAGGAAAGCTCTTATCACTCGCAGAGTACAGAGAGCAACAGGATTCACACAAAGTCTTTGTCCAAATTCCCTGGCTACTGAGAAATTGTACAGGTCAGATGGGCTGGGCCAACCTCTAGTAGAAAGGAGCAGCTCAGTTTGACGGTGGTAGGAGTGACAGTAAACGAGTGCCATCATTCTGCTTTTTCATTTTCTTCAGCTACAGTCACTTTCTGACTCATTCTAGTTTTTGCTTCATGTATTGTTTTTATAAAAACTCTTCAGTCAGACAGGCATAAAGAGAGGGCATCTTTTACAAACTTAATTATAATATTGTAGAAAACTAGAGTAAGCCCCCAACTTACTGAAGTAATGCTACCATAAACAGAAGTTGACTAGATCTGTAGCTCTCCAATACATGTTTTGAATAAACGGCAGTCCAGGAGTCAGCAACTGCTCTGTGCAATTTGCAGTTTTGCTTTTAAAATTCCACATATAAATAACCTAATGTGGCTTCATATTTATTTGACTTTCTGTAACAGATGCTGGAATCTTTTTTCAATGTAAAGACACAACAAGGAAAAAAAATAAATATGACTAACAGCTGGCAAGATGCTCCATCCAGTCAACAGCAGACGCTTTCATACTGCAAGCAATATGACTGGTAAATCTCACATGCTTGATAATCCTTACTGCTGTTGCTTGGAAATGCTGCCAGTCTGTATGAGGTCCCTGCTGACCACGGCTATCCTTCTCCAGCATCATCTTGTTACTGCTGACTTTCTGGAACAGGTGAGAAGCATGATCGCAACAGACTGGCTATAATCCCACAAGGATTCACATGTAATAAAGCACGGACCTGATCTTGAGGGGTATTTGTAACAATCACCACTGTATCTCTTTAAGTCCAGCTGTAAGGAAAACAGCAACTTGGATTTGGGTTAATAACTCCAACTGTAATGATGAACATTTAGGAGCCTTGCTGCTTATTTGGGGAAATAGGTAAAACAAAGCAAAAACATTTAAGAGCACCTTTACTGGCCTGATTCCTTATCACCTTCCTGAAAAGTCATCTGCTTTTTTCCTTTCATGTAACAGATCCATTGTGGGAAACTGCTATTCCCCATCATAGACAGATCTAATTAAGCACTAGCTGACACACACTAATGTATCAGTTTCTCTGTCCCACCTCAGATGCCCGCTATGTACAATTGGTTACTCGGATAAACCAGACAGAAAAGATAAAATATTGGAAACACACTCTGTCAGTCATTTATCAAACAGCATTAAACAACGTACCGTGGTGGCTTGGAGTCACTCACAGACATTAAGTTACCTTTAAGTACATTCCCAGCTCCCATAATTCATATCAGCACCAACAAAACATACCAAGGGTCAGTTCTGTACTTCTACGAGTACAGATTCATAAACATAAAATTTGAATCACATTCAGTGCAGGAGCTAAGAAAAAAAATTGATAAAGAGCAGCTGAGGTAATATAAACAACAACAAAAACCCACCTAAATCTAAAAAGACAGAAATATTAACAAAACAATGATTTTGATCTGTTTATTGATAAGTTGATGACTAATGTAGGCTGGGGTCCCACAGGTCAGTTGTTTTCCCAATTTCTTGTAGATCCCTTTCCTGCAAATTCTCCCATTTGTTTAAGTCTAAGGGAAGTTTACACTCCCGGGACAGGGAAGCAGACCTACTGGTTTGGGGAGAGCAGAAACAAAAGTAATTATGTTTCTACACAATTACTCAACTACAAAAAAAAATTTCTTTCTCAAGATCAGTTAGCAAGGCATTCTGCTTATCCATTAGACCTTTTGTCAAAATAGTAATCCCAGCTCTCCTTCACCAAACCAGTGAAACCTCCTAAACGCAACCATAGAAACCCTGCATCTCCTTTGGGATATTTTTGGTCTGTTGCAGTGTGCCTGTTTTTCTCTGTGTAAGAAAGGAATACTGAAAGATACTCGGGAGGTGTTTCAGTGGGACTTAGAGACCTAAATTTGCCTCTGAACTCCTGAATTTCTCTGTCAACCCAGACTTGAACACTTACAGAGAGTCTGCTACTAAATCTGTATTGCACATGATACAGAAAGTTATGGCTGCAGTAGAAATGGAGGTTATTCTTCACTTTATAGAGTATGTCCTGAGTGAGGACATCTGGTTAGATGAGTGCGTTGAAATCTTAATGTTGATGGGCAAGAACATTTTCTATAGGGCCAAAGAAATTCTGTAACACACTTTACTCGGAACAAAAAACTCCACTGGCTTCCTTCATTATGTACATAAGCAACCTTTTACTGGAGGCAATGAGATCTTTTTCAGAATAAAGAATGATCCACTGTTCACAGGAAAACAAGAGTCAGCCAGTGGCTGGCATGAAGCGCATCTTCCTCTGTGTAGAGGGCAGACTTTAGAAAGGAAAAAATGTAGTTGATTGAAATTTCTCATAAGTAGGGTATCTGACAAGAACAGGCCAGGAACTAAGGTAAAAAGGAAATGGGACAATGAAAGAAGACATGACAGGGAAAAATGGGTTTCTTATAATACAGTCCCAGACCTTCAAGAAAGCCAGAAATGACAACTATTTCCCACCACATCTTTAAAGACTTTTTTTAAAAAATCAGGTTTAATTTAATTTTATTATTATTATTAGGCAGATATATTCAGCACGATTAAAGTACGTATAAAAATCATACCTTTAAAAGCTATGAAAAATGGAAGGACATTAAAAAAAATCAAATAGGTTTAAATTGCAACATTATTGCCTGATCTATTCTTTTTTGTTTTGCTTTTAAATTTTATTTCAGACATTAGTAAGAATGATTTTTAAAAACATGTGCATGAGAACGTGTTCGCTGATATACCCAGTTACAGCATTGAGTTAAAGAACAAGTTTTCCATTGTTAAGCGCTTGAGATAGTCATTAAGTGTCAATAAAACCATACAATCATTAAATTAATATTGACTTTGAGTTGTGCTTTAAAAAAACTAAATACAGCATTTGATATGAGAGTTCGAAAAGGAAATATCATGGTTTGCAACACGAAGTAACATAAGTTCAACATGGAGTAAGCTCATTGGACCTCTGACAGCTGAGCCACGATGTGATTAAGGGGGATTCTTGTCCATCTACATACATAGGAATTTTCAGTAACAATCCTTTTGTGACCTCAATGCAATGCCTTTCTAGAGCCGAACAATACATATGTTCAAACAATCCCTTCACACAACTAATCTAGATGCCCCCTTTTTTCTCTTTGAGTCCAGCTCTGAATCAAGGCTGTACTTCAGAAAAGAATACACAGGATAAAGAGAGACATTTAAATCTATTTTCAAAAATACACTTAATCCCATAGTTCTTTTGCATTCAGAATCAATGTGGGTCTCAAAGGTCTGCAGGATATAATTTGTTATAGTAAAGTTGTGTTGATTAGTTTTGCTACTTGTGATTTACTGAGTATTTTTCCTCCCATAAATTCTAGCTGCTTAAATGATACAAGCGCTAATAGTAACTGCTCATTTAAAATAACCTTCCTCCTATTTCCTTCATCTGCTTAAATTCCTGTATATCAATATGACATGACCTGCTTCACGACTTAGTGTCTTCTAAAGAACTGTACCTCAGAAATGCATTCCTTCACTATATTTCCTCCTTTCTCATGCAAAATATTATAGCAGTCAAATCCGGCTCTGTGAAGACTGGGAAAAAACAAGTCTTTTATTCCATTTAGTACTCCTATGTAGGATTAACAGAAATCCTGCTGCATCTCCTAAGTATCACACAGGCCTCAGCTTTCCAACAAACTGATAAGCAACCAGGCTTTTATGACCCTAAGGATTTTAATGGTAACATTTTGAAATCTTCCGGATCCCTGAATCTTGTTTAACCTGAATATTCAAAATATTTCGAACACCACAGACATTCCCGATGACTAAATATTTTGGAGATTAATCTGGCAGAAGAGCTCTAATTTTCTGTTTGTCCCTCTTTCCCCCAAGAAAATCTGTCACCTCAGTCACAAAAATCAGAGCCTGCTGGTTAAATATGATCTGTTGCCAGTCTTCTGTCTTTTTTTCTGGAGCTCTCTATATCCCTGCTCCACGGACTACCTGATCAAGATAAACAGATCAGATTCACTTCTAGCTTTAGCTCTTGGTAATCTTCAATCTAGATCAAATTAAAATGGGGAAAAAATCATCAGAATTTGCTTGTGCTAATCACTATTAGCAGTTCCAACAGGAACTGCTTTTGATACAGTGCAACAATCCAGGGGGAGACAGTTTAAATTTGCTCATGGGCAAAGCAGAATTTTCTTTCAAAACCTTTCAGTGTTAGATGATGTTTTGTTTTTCCATTCATGGTTCCTTTAAGAAAACAAACAATCTTTATTGCATTAAGCTTATTTCTAAACCAAAATGGATTCTTCAACCAAAAAAAGTAAAAGAGCAATTGAAGCTCTGAAAAATGTTGCATTTTGGCCTAGATACCAATCATGATGATTTACTGCCTCTTTGGTGTGAAAGAGAAAAGCTGAAAGGTTCCAGCACATTGCACTGGGCAGAAAGAAAGTACTCGCTTCCAGGTGGAATATTAATCCAACCTGATGTGTTGTCAAGTCTGTGAGGATGCTAAAAAGAATACTATAAGAAAACATTCATCTGTCCTAAATTAATGCCAAAGGCTGTTTTATGAAGAGGCACTACAGCAGCAACATTTTCTTCATTGCTTATAAGTCTCTAAAAAGAATGAGACGCTTTATCTAATGAGCAGTTATTAAATGAAAGGAGATATGGCTGATGCTAATGATTTAAGAAAACATTTTGGTATCAGTGCTCAAGGTTTAAACTGATTCCAGCTCTCTTTCCCTTATTGTAGACGGAGTTTCAGTAGGAGAAGGGTTAGTAAGTAGTTAGTGTTCGATAGCTCAGTTCACCCACGGCCTTTAATGTCAGCCCCCTTTGAGTTTTTATGGATGCCCACAATCTCGCTAAGATATACATACACTTAATTGACATCAATATGGGAGAGGGGAATGGTAGCCCGCTACAGCCCACAAAGTTTACCTTTAAGGGCTAAATCCTCTACTGATGTAAACTGACCCAGTTCAATTCAGCCCCAAAATTCCTACAGAGCTGATGCTATGTGCCCTGGAAGAGGAGACTCGAATGCATCATGGAAAAGCTACCATTTTTCCTTAATAGCTGATAAAAAGCACAAAAGTTTCAGAAGTGTGTTTGTGATTGGCACCCACTGAACCTCTTTAACCATTTCTGTTTGCAGGCAGCTGCACTTAAAGTATACTGATTTGTCCCATTTTCACATTTCCTTAAGTACATCTTTTGTTCTAAATACTGCAAAGTACAACCATCGTTTGTTCATATTTTGTATTCAGCTAAGAAACTGAGACAAGCCTATTAGTAAAGTTCATATTTAGAACTAGAACCTTCTTCTCCCATAAATCAGGAAGGAATAACAATGCTACAATCAGCTTTAGCATCAGGCCTGTTAATGTATAGCCGTTTACTTTGTTGTGTTACTGAAAGACCATATTGTGGTTTATGTTACATAACAAGGAGAATGTTTGCATTAAAATCAAACCATGTGAGAAATCTCTACTCGCAGCAATTTTTATCAAACATTTGAAAAAAGTCCAAACCTGAAACCACAGATGCGACTTATACAGAAATTAAACAGGATGGCCATGCAACTAAACAAAATACTTATAAGGCAGGTCATCTGGAGCCTTTCTAACTACCACAAACTCTCCCTCTACAAATTCTTCCAAAGCTTCAGTTTTCCCTTGTGTAACAAGGGGTGCTATGTAAGATTCTTTCAAATTTGGGATTTTATTTAATTTGAAGGGACTGAAGAATAGCCAAGTGACATGGTTTATCTTTGCTTCAGCTCTTGGATATTATGTTTTTCCCTCTGCATTCACTGATCAATAAAGTTGCATCTTTTGCTATTGAATTCTCATTTTATTTCTTGTCCTCATTTTCCCCTTAGTCCTGGATGCCCTTGACTTTATCTTCAATTCCCTCTGATCACATTGTTTGCTGGGAGCCGCACCTTTCCTTCCGTTCATCTCACTGTGCACCGGAGTTAAAAGTTGACCTTCACACTGCAACTCTCCGCAGCTCACTGCCCTCATGACAAAAGACAACGAGGTCTTGGTAACGTAAGTACTAAAAATAGGAGAGAGAATTATCAAGCAAGACTACAACAGCAAATGTTACTCCGACAACTGGAGTTGTTTCTAAGTTTCTACTACCTCAACCAAAAGCTTTACACTACTGCCACTCTATTTTATCTTATCGTTTTCAGACTAAAAAAAATATCCTAATTCAAAGCAAAGCAGCATTCAGTGGGAAATTCAGAGACAAGCTAGGAGATTAGAGTTGAAATGTCTGCCCACAAGGTGCAGCTAACATGGGCCACTATGACATTGATAAGACTAAGGAAGACTTTGACAAGTCATCAAATTTGGCCCTCTGCCCCAGGACAAGCTCAGTAACACTTCAGCCTCCCTTAGATTAATCTTTCAATCCTGTCTTGAATGACTGAGAAAATGAGTGCCTTGCCCCAATAACCTAATGCAGAAGAACAGAAGGAGCAAAATAGAAAGAAAACTCAGACTAGCAAAGGCGGAAGAAGGTTAATCAAACTTTTTCAAAGGTGCAAAAGGAAAAAAAAAAAGTCTTGTAAAAAATGTAATTCAAGCTTTATTTTACATGAGCAAATTATAATGAATCATTTCAGCCCTATAGAAGCTGAGGCCACAGGCATAAGATAAAAGCTTTAGTTCTCTTTTGATTTATGTTGGAAAACTGAACTACTGTACAGTATAGAGAAAGCAGCTACCAGTTCAACCTTTTTACAGATATGAAACAATTTGGGTGTCTACGTTACCAGATCTTTGAGATATTTTCTAAGTTACATGTAAATTATTGTTTTTTCACTGACCAGGTTGAAATTACGCCCCATATCAGGCAGCCAAGACTAAAGTGACTATTAAAGAACAACAGAAACTCCATATTGATCTTTCCATTTTAAACAAGAACAAATTTCATTTTGCAGGAAGAGATATGAAACAGAGATCGGAATAAAATCCACTGCTACTGATCCTACATCCCACTACTTTGATTCTTTTGGAAAAGGTCAGGATCTGGTTTATATAGCCCAGTGGGAACAAGCAACAATAACCAAATGCCAAAAGCACTTTATTTGTATTGACACTTTAAATTCTATTAAATCCCGTTTACCTAGGCATTGCTTAGCTGTTCTGTGGATTATGTAAAGTCAGGGCAGAGAAACACTCGATCCAGTTTACATGTGTTGGGTTAGGCATTGGAGCTGCACAAGTGCAGCTATTTTGCTTCCAGGACCAATCCAATGTGAAACGGAAAACAGAGTAACTGCCTTTGCATGGTGCAGAATCTGAGGTAAGAAAACTTGTGGCCTTACGCCTGCTTCATAAAGAGTCAGTGGCTCACTATCACATCCCTGCAAATAGGAGCACTCAGGTAGGCACTTAGCTTAGGTCTGACACAGACAGCATGGAGGTAGGGCTAGAAAAAGCACTGATTCCTGCAGAACCACTTGGAGGTCTCTCCACTGTGCTCCCCATTCGAGAATGGCTCCTCTTTACGTTCATCGGGCATTACACCGAAACCAAGACTCCTTGTTGGAAGGTGCCAGCAGGCACTCCCGTGTCTTTGCGGGAATTCGCTCAGTTCCAGCAGGGCTTGCAGTCTCTGCCTTGGTGCTGGCAGTGATGGAGCTGTATTGGCTCCACCAGAAACTTTCAGATGTTTCTGGATCTCATTTCCCTGTGCATGTATTATCAGGGAGATAACATGGGGACCTGAATATATAACAAATAGAGAAAGTATGTACAGTCTGTTCCCATGAATACAGTGCTGAGTATAGGGAGGCTGCTCAGTCAGTAACATTACTGGTCTTACTTCAAGGAGGAACTCTTAAAAGCACAGGAGAAGGCCATCCCCAGGTCCCAAAAAAAGAGCAGATGGGGAAGAAGACCAGCCTGGCTAAATAGAGAGCTTTGGCTGGACCTCAGGGAAAAAAGAAAAGTTTATGATCTTTGGAAAAAAGGGTTGGCTACTTATGAAAAATACCAAGATGTAGTGAAGCTATGCAGGGAGAAAATTAGAAGGGCCAAAAGCAGAGGCAGAACTCATCTTGGACACCACGGTTAAAGATAACAAGAAGGGGTTCTTTCAGTATGTCAATAGAAAAGGCACCCGGGGAGGAAGAATGTCAGGCACCAATCCAGGCTAGGGGTGGACCTGCT
>VYZM01016004.1:349280-368245 GCA_013398915.1 Dromas ardeola
AGGGAAGAGTGTGGCCAGCAGGTCAAGGGAGGTCATTCTCCCCCTCTACTCTGCACTGGTGAGGTCACAACTGGAATACTGTGTCCAGTTCTGGGCTCCCCAGTTCAAGAGGGACAGGGAACTACTGGAGAGAGTCCAGCGTAGGGCAACAAAGATGATTAAGGGATTGGAGCATCTCCCTTACGAGGAAAGGCTGAGAGAGCTGAGATTCTTTAGCCTGGAGAAGAGGAGGCTGAGGGGAGACCCTACTAATATTTACAAGTATCTAAAGGGTGGGTTGAAGGAGGATGGAGCCAGACTCTTTTCAGGGGTTCGCAGTAACAGGACGAGGGGTAACGGGCACAAGCTGGAACATAGGAAGTTCCGATCAAATATGAGGAAAAACTTCTTTACGGTGAGGGTGAGAGAGCACTGGAACAGGCTGCCCAGGGAGGTTGTGGAGTCCCCTTTTCTGGAGCCTTTCAAGACCCACCTGGATGCAGTCCTGAGTAATGTGCTCTGGGCAATCCTGCTTTAGCAGGGGAGTTGGACTAGATGATCTCTAGAGGTCCCTTCCAGCTCTGAAATTCCGTGATTAATGAGAGTAATGCCTATAAAGCATTTAGTCAAATAACACCAATGAGGATTGGAAAGCTAACCAGTTACAAATAACAGAAATGTGAAAACCCTGTGGAAGGGGGCAAGTTATCTAGGCACAGGAAACATCCATACAGTGAAAAAGTCATTACTGAATCACGCTGTGTCAGAAGTAAGGTAGACCTGTGGGAAAAGGAACTTGTAGTTTCTGTAAATATATTTTTCCTACTCTAACCTTTTAAATCAATTTATTTCTTGGAAGTGACCTGAATTTTGGAAATTGCTATGGAAATCCAAAGTAGTGAAGGGGTAAAATACCACTCAGTCTGCACCAAGACTGTTATGCAGAGTGAATCTCACTGACTACGAATTTGTGGGGCTTAATAAAAAAAATACAAAATATTTTGCAAGTACAACACTGGAGTTTTCAGTCTCCAGAGTGCTCCAGGTACTCAGTATATAGCAAAGATGCAAGTTCACTGACCCAAAAAGGTTTCCACACTCAGTGAAGTGTAGAATATTTTCTATTTAAATCCCCAAAGATAATGTAAATTGGTGCTTTATTCCCAGTTTGGTGATAGGAAAACTGAGGCACAGAGCGGTAAAAACATTGACCAAGACCACAGGGAATGGCATCTATAAAGCCAAGGTTAGAATTCAGGACCTTCTGGGTCCCAGTTCCATGGCTGGCCCCTTTCATATCTGACCATCCTTTCACACAAGCAGCTCTGCTTCAGTCCACAGCATTGGATTTCAATGACGTTGTGCTTTCCAGAGCCTTTTAGTGAGCAGGGAGAAGGCTGATGGGGATGCATGAGCCCCTTCTGTCACTGTATGTCAGCTGTGTCAACCTGGGATTACAGCTGGCACTGTTCTTTCTGCAGGCAATAAGATTAGAAAAGCACAAAGTTGTTGTTCAAACCTCTGATCCCTCAAGCCAGATGTTTGTTTGCTCACTCTTACTGCGTCCCTGTGTGTCTGTGTGTATGAGGGACAGGGACAGAGGGAGAGCCAGGGAGGGAGGGAAGAAAGAGAATATATTATAACAACTCAATTTGACCAGGAAAACTGAAACAGAACTAACCCAGGAGAGAAACTAACTATATAAAAAATGTCTGGGAATTCACTGGACTGTGCTGCCTAGCAGGATTCTTACTTTCTAGCAATCTTATTTAGCTTGATTCTTCATCTTTCTCTTCACTACACTATACAGTTACATTATATATATATCTCTTCAGATGACTGAACCAATAATAATTCATCTTATTCTAGCAAAGGAGAAATTTATCAGAAATTTTTGATGATACTGCTTATGCTTGGTACCTGGGCATCCATTCAATCACGGAGCAACAGACACAGAGAGAACAGCTCATAATACCTGAGCATTCAGACAGTTAAGATAATCATTCTTACATGAGCAGCTGCATACTTTAGCCTGGAATTGTTACCAAGACCAAGCTATCAGGATATACCTACATCTCTTAGTATGTGATTACAATTCCTGGAAAATGGCACGGTATTTTAGCAAGAAGCATGCTGGATGTCAAAGAGATACAAGGAAAAAAAATATGGCTTGATTACCTCTGTGAATGCAATACACATTTTTGCAACATAGTATCTCAGGGACAAGGACTCAAAGGCCTGTAGTGAGTACAAGAATGTAATTCAAATATTTAGGGAAATCCTTTGGCCCAGGGTTCTTCTATCAGATGCAAGAAGGTTGAGAACAACTAGGCAGAAAGATGCATTAGTGCCCTATGGATTCTGTATCTTGGCATACTTTAAGTCATCATTCTGACGTAAAGCAAGACTAGGGTTGGGGAAACGTAAAGCTCATCTCCTCCTGAGTTATACTATATGCCATACTACAGTTGTCAAAGGTTAACTTGACTTTTTATAAGCACTCACTCCGTGCTGCAAGAATTTCTCTTACAAAGAATCATGGTCTGTAGGACTAAACTAAGAGGAAAGAATTGAGATTTGAGAATCAAGATCATTAATGGAAAACGAATCAGAGAAATGGAGAAAAATCAGAGATGCCACTCAACTGCCTGGGTTTTGTTTTCTCTCGTTTTGTTTAAATTGTCTTGTGAATTTTGTCTGAGCAATGTGCTCAGAATACAGCAGAGTAACTTCTATCAAATTCCAGCTGCAGAGGGAGTGGGAGTATTTCCACATGATCATGTCTCCCTGGATAAATTAATGAGGGGAAAAAAGAAAGCATTTGCTTTCCAGTGGAGTAATACAAATGTAGTGAGTGTAGACATGATACAAACACGTACAGCTTATGTGACCTCATATTTCAGGTCACAAACTAAGCATAACAGTAGGATAAATTTTTTTAGAAGGACATTTTTTGGGGCATATTTTTGTTATTGCCATGGTGGGTTACTGTAATTCTCTGAAGCATCAGACAATTGGCTGCTCTCCAGCTCAAGAAGCTAATTAGACAGACAAAAAGGCTCTGGGAAGACAGAATAGAAACCATCCCAAACCCAGGACTATTGGACAGAAGTGTCATTTTGACCATTAAAGCAAATTTTCTTCTGCTGTATTTAGTATTCGCCTGTAGATGTGACATACTGGACATCCAGTCTGATTCAGGAAGATGTAAGAATGATGCTACACTAATTCAACTAACAGCATGCAGCAACATAATACAGATCTCTGTTCTTTTGGACAGCACTGACAACAAGTTTTCCTCAAGTTGTCAGTACTTTCTGATTTCAGTACTTTCTGCTTTTCTATCCAGGCTTTAAATAAGAGAAAATATTCTGGCTAAATTAAAAGTAGTGTTGCCTCTGTGGCATGCATTTGCATGTTAGAACAACCTTTTATATGACTGTTAAGTAGCAGTAATAGAGACTGCTACCTAAGAATGCTTCTTATTTCTTCTCCCCTCTTTCTCACAGCTCAAGATCTATCTGTGCAATCCTAGGTGGGAATTAGATGGTCATTGATACTTACATGAAGATGCTATTCTGTATGTACCCTTCCTTAGGAAAACTTCTGCTTCTGTTAAATAATATTGTACTGTTTGTTCTGCCTGGTTACCTTACTGTCTTCATAAAAAAACACGCATGTCCCTCTTTCTTAATGCCAAGCTGACAGAAATGCTGCTGCTTGATAGATTACCACTCCAATGGGCTTGAGGTATTTGGTGAAGATAAAACCGCAACTCGTGTAGACTGTTTGAGCGCAGCATGTTGTAAGAGCCTGGATCAGTTTTGAAAAAGGAAACCTTGACAGAAAGGATAAGTACTGGAAGTTGCAATATAGTCACTTTGTTCTTTTTCTCTCCATCTTTCTTCTCCTCTGTCCTCAGAGACAGAATTCGGAAGACAGACAAGCCCTACAGCACTTCCATGCTGTTTGGGAACAGGGGCAAAGTGGAAACAAACCACAGCATGATACTTCCTGTGGGAAAGCAAAACATGAAGTACACAGAAGTTAAACTGTGAGTGTAGTGGCAACATTTACGTAACTTATTTATCATGTCAGATCCTATTCCATCATCCAGTATGAACACAAATGCATTAACATGCTTTAACATGGGTGTTTTTGCACAAATTCCAAAGTATGTTTGTCTGTTGGTGACTTAATGTGTGTAGGTTTATATCTCAGTGGATACAGGGGACCAAAACTGAGTGTTCGTATCATGTAGCCATATTTATCTGTTTTCCAACCTTATAAATATATTATAGATGTTACGGCCCTGCAGTGACAAGCTACAATCAACTCTTGATTTCATCAACTTGTCATGCTTTAATCATCCCTCTTGGCAGATCTTTCAACATATGTCACAGTACTGCCTTCAAAATGTGCTTCTCCAATGCTGCTTTATTAACCCTGTCTTTTTATATGTTTTAGGCTCATTATGAAATGCGGTAAATCTGTCAAAGGCACTTTACATGCCGTCTCCAATTCATGCTGATAGGAAGCATCTGAAAGCTCATTTAAGTCCCACAAAATGAGTACAATATGAAAAAATCAAAACCCACAAACAAATGTATGACAAGAACCCTGGGGATCACATTCAGCCCACAAGGCTAATCAAAATTCAGTGCTCTTGTTCCTAACTCATTACCCACTCACAAAGGCATTTGGATAGGAAAATATTAAGACCACAGCGGGATCAGGCAGTACCACAAAGAAATCCCTTCATCAAGCAATGGGACTTATTAATGACTCCAAATAGTCAAGTACAAGATCCACGTGTCTCTTCATGGAGATGGCTTCAGACAAGCTGCTTCTTATTACCTTGTTTCAGTAGCAGTGAGAAAGAGATGAAAATAACCTCAAGTCTGAAGGAGGGAAGGGAGAGCCAAAGGGGCACAAGAAAGCAGAAACCAGAGCTGGGGGCTTGGGCTGGAAAGAAGAGGGAATGAGGAGATACGAAAATCACTCTGGAAGAGACGGAGGGAATTTTGGGGAGGAGAAGCCAGGCTCTGAAAAGCACAGAGAACAAGTTTTTTCCTCTAATAAGGCTCAGCTACCAAACGTTTGGAAATCACGGAAGCAGTACAACATGAGCCGTGCAGGGGTACGGTGCAGGGATAAGTACAAAGTTAGAAAGGAAGAACTTGTTGCAATATGTCAGATGTCCCACTTATTTCTGCTTTTGAGTTTTACTTGTTAATGTCCCAATCAGCATTAGACTCTGCATTACTGAACTCTTGAGAACTAAGAATTACAATATTGCATAATATTTCCAATATCAGAGTGAATGTCAGATGAAGAAAGGATATGCAGTCTTCTCTTTAATCCTCCAGAGATGCTACTATTAGATCATCCAAACTTATCTTCTCCTTTTTAGCTAATGCATTATAAATTAAATAAAGCAAAGTTGGGAGAGGTAATATCCCATATTAGGCCAATTGATAACAGTTAAAAAATACAGACAAGCTTTCAGAAACACAAGACCTTAAAAAAATTACAGAAGGAGAAAATGAAAACGTCACTGATAAAAAACCAAGAACAACTTACATTTCCAGAAATGAGGCTGCTTTTTTCAACTGTATTGGAGTGACTCATAAAGCCTATCTGTCTTTGGTAATCCTGCCTTGGTTATAATCAAAGACAGGTGTTATACTACAGGTATAACACACTATTCCTCTGTAATTAAGCACTCTTATTTCCTAGAATATTAGCGTTATCTCCGTTTCACAAACAGAAGGGCTAAGTTACCCTCGTTCAGATGGTCGTCAGGTAGCAAAACACAGCACACAGAAGGGCTGGCTCAGTCCCCTGCTTTACTCTTGGGAAATCTACTGTCTCCCCGTATTCAGCATAAAGCCAGTGAGATGAACCCAAGCCAGCATGCGTGAAGAATCTGGATGCAACCTCGTGAGACTTCCTGTTTCAAGGACAAGATGTGGACTAATATATAAAAATCATCAGTCGTGGCTGGGAGCTGTTTTCTACAGCTCCCCTCTACGCTTTACATCAAACAAATCCCTGCTAAATTTTGTCTTTTACAACTACAACAATCACGGCATTATCTGAGGAAATTCCTCATCATAGCAAGCTCTTGTGTGTTTTGTGTAATTCCTTTACAAATAACCTTGAGCCTTGTGTATGTCCTCTTAATATCTCAGGAGAGGATCTCACTTTCCCCTCCTCTCTTCCTCTCCTGCCTGCCTCCCCCCAACCCTCCCAATTATCTCTTGCTGTCTTCTGGGTGGTTATGTTTAATCTCAGGATTAGGCTGAAGCCTGCAGTTTGCCTTGAACAGCTTATCAGCTTCCAAGAGACATTTACAGGGAGAGAAAGACTCCAGTTTTGATAGCAGTAATTGTATTTAGCTTGTAAGATACAAGGCTATTTATCTCACGGCTGGGAAGCCACAGAGGGAGAGAAAGAAAATGTTGCTGATAAAAACTAAATAATAAAACCAAAAAGAATGAAGAAAAGAAAAGAAACATCACCCTCCTCAGAGTCCCTACAGTAAAGGGATGAGGTGGGAAATGGACTTCATTGAACAAAAAAATCATGCCACTTGTGGAAGGAGATTGAAAATATCAAGGGAAAGGTGATAAATGGCTTGAGAAGGACAAGAAATGACCTGTTTCAAAGCAGACTATGAAATCTAGTTCAGTAGACACAATTGTGTAAAACTCAGAGAATTAGATTTGTAGAGATGGGTATAACTATTTTTAGAGATACTGAACACCGACGCTCCATTTAAAGACAGCTGGAGCTGTGGACACCCACATATCTGAAAAGCAAGTCTGTTTTTTGGTTTTCACAGAATCTTACAACAGGACCCACCATGGGTCATGGGGTGTCATACAACACTTAATATTTAAAACAACTTCAGTTTCCTTACTTATTAAATGCCCTTTCCATTCTATATTTGCAGTTCAGTCCCCTCTTCTCAAAACAGCTCCATGCTCCTTTCTCCAACCCCAAAAGCACTGTAAAATCTCTGATGCTGACTGTACTCAAGTTCTGTTTGGCCTACTGTACTACCTCATTTTTAAAACACCTACAATAGTATTGGGTGGGTAGTAAAGAAAAAAATATAGGATCTAGTATTTTGAATCTTATTAGGCTGCAACCAACATTCTATTTTAGTACAATCAAAAGACGATGCAAGCAGGGCAGAGTTAGCATCATCCCACTGAGAAATACTCAGCACTTTGCTAAAGTATCCGGTGGTCTTCAGCAGCAATACA
Organism: Dromas ardeola; assembly: GCA_013398915.1. Lineage (NCBI taxonomy): Eukaryota > Metazoa > Chordata > Aves > Charadriiformes > Dromadidae > Dromas > Dromas ardeola. The sequence continues at coordinate 356,534 of VYZM01016004.1, forward strand.
ACCCCCCCACCATTTCAATTTATATCCTTTTAGTTACAGAAGAAGACTTATTAAAAGAAGGATAAGATGGAACCACGCATATCATTCAATTGTATTAAAAGGGAAGATCAACACAAATATTACACATGGAAATACGGTGTTTCCACTACCATAATTCCTTCTCTACAGTTAAAACAGATGAGATGAGACATACAGTATCTATTAAATTTATAATATATAGGTGGCGTATATAATTTCAGCTGTCTCACATCGCCTAACCAAGCAATTTCAGATCTTCTCACCAAGTAAATGAAAAATATATTGTAGCAAGAGAGACTTCATGCCTTTCACATTTTAGGTAGGTAGGACAATCTAGACCACTATCACTTTAATCTGTGCCTCTGGAAAGCATTTGGCTTCAGGCAACAGCAGGTGAGAAAGAATGACTTCGTCTCACATAGACTACTAAAGACATAGTTCAGTGAAGATTTTACACCGGCATAAACCAGCCTTGCTGATAAAAGAAGTCAACCTGTCTTTCCCTGTGTCCTGAATGATCACGTCCACTCCCATGTGGCCTCTCTTCTTAGGCCATTTACATGGTGAATGGCATTGGTAAAGCGATCCAGTTGAACAGACGATGAGAGAGAGCAGAAAACAGAAACTTGACTATTTAAGCAACATGAGCGTGGGAAGGAGTAATGAAAGAATGAGCTCCTCTGTCCAGCTCCAGCTGCATACTGCGGTAAGATCCATCTACATCAGCATTTTGGTTTGAATCAGGGGCACACCTCTGTGGTGTACCTCCAACTCTCTCCACTTGCTACACTTTGGTTCACATACTGAAATGCTCTCAGGGAATACAAACTGGATTCCTTTCAAATGAAATTAAACCAGAAGATAAGCCCCAACTGTTCCGGGGCATTCAGTCGTAGGGACTGAAACTATTGTAAGGGAAAACTCCAGTACAGGCATCAGGGTCTCAAAAACAACTTTTTATTATATAGATACACACTTATCGGGCCACAGTACTTGCCAGAGCAGTCACAAAGTCCCTGGAGTTCTGCTGTCAAGAGCTAACTGTCCAGCTTCCTAAAATCCAACTTTCTCACAAACATGTACTTGAGAGAGAGAATGAAGTAGGGGCACAGAGGATGAAATCTTTTTTCTTTTATTCAGTGCCAATAGAACTGCAAATTAATGTCATTTTAAAGGGCAGAGACTCCTAAAAGAAGGCTGAGAGATAACTCAAGAGAATGATAAAGAGGAAAAATATAAAATCTGCATTGGGTGGATGAACTAATGAAACCTGATAAGGATCCAGTTGTTTAATAATGTCCTATTTCTTATTTTTAAAATGCAGGAATGAAATCCAGGCTACAGTTCTCTTGCTAAATCATGTATTTCTTTAAATGGCAATCTCTTCCTGCCTCTCGCCTCCCTTCCTTTAATCGTCTCTTTTAAAATATTACTCCAATTAGACTTTATTTTGGTGCACAGATACTCTTGCTTTACAGCTTCTCTTCATCTAGTTTTGTTTCTTTTTCTACTGCAGAAAATGTAGTCAGCACATGGGTGAATGAACAGGAATATCATGCTTGTTTCGATGTACACTACAAATCTGGCAACACACAATTATTTCTTTGCAAGCAAAGATAATGGAGAAAGAAAAAAAAAATATCTCCTGTCTAAGAAATTATGAAAACTTAGGGACTGAGGTATCCCAGTTCCGTGTCAAGACAGAAGATTTGTTTTTAACCCTTCTGAGAATTGCTGACTCCTTCCCAACTTCAGGATTCCTAATTCAAGTTCTTCTGTCAAGTGCCTCAAATTTGACGAGTTTACTGTAACCTGAAACAAAAACATGTCAGAGGATTCATCTGCCTTAACAAGCTTTCTTATCTTACCTACACTTGGTCCAAAATGTCTCCTACTTCATCACTAAAAAGATTAATTTAGACATAGAGAAGGCTTTCAGCAAGAACATAAGAGCAAGAAAATAACAATGACCGAGTACAAACTGTTATCTGGGACGTACACCAAAGAGTGAAGGCATGTGAGACAACAGAAGGCAGGCAGGCATGGAAAACTGCACTTTAGGGCATAGAAATTCATATGAATTTGCTGGCAAAAAGTGTATATCCTGACTGGGAAATATGTTGTGATGATCATCTTCACAAATTAAGCATCAAGGAACTGGCTATCAGTACAGCCTACTGAAAAAGCCCATCTCCTTATTGTGTACTTGAGGGAGAGCAGGAAGGGCAAAACTAATGCAAATAAGTAATAAATGGCTCAGTGATTTTGGCTGAACCAAATCGCAACAGCTGAACTGCAGATAGCAGTCCCTGTGCTAATGCTGCCGTTTGCCAGGAGCTTTGTCTCAGGTACCTGCACTGGGCAACTGTTCGGAGTCTTACTGCCCAGTAAGAAAAACTCTGGCAGTCCTGGAATGGTACACACGGTGAGACATCATCCCTAGTGGTTGGGATTATTTCAGTCCTCTGAATTTTAGCTCCAGTTTGATTCCCTCCTTTACAATTTCTCTCTGACCCTTTTCTTCTCAAAAAAGCATAAAGCTCCTGTTGAGGGTGACTGAGATGTAATTCGATGCTACAAAACGTCAGTGCCTGAATTGTAAGTTTGTTGTTTTTCAGTTTTCCTTCCACTTCCTTGTCTTTTATATGAAGTTGCAAAAATACAGCTTTGGAATCTTTCAGTCCCATTGGGCTAGTTTCATTTAATTTCAATTTAACTGAAGACTGTGTTTTAAAGAAAACCAATATTCTCTCTCTTTGTTCATTTAATGAATATCCCACTTTTATTTGTACCTTCCATTGAGCAAGTAATTATGAGTCTAATGCATAATCCTTCTACAGGTAATAAAACTCAGAGAGGAGCACGGAAATGCCATTCAGAATGCAGCCCTGCTGCCTGAAGATTGCATCATGTGTGATCACAAAGTTTGCTAGTTTGCAAAATTTGCAAACATTAGGCTGTACCACTGTGCAGGACATCAAGTTCACACGAAATTGTTCATATTACAGACAACATAGCATGCCCAAACATGCATGTACTGCAAATATGATGTTTTTTAAACACTACAAATAATTGTGTTTCCAGAATTGAAGTGATCCTACACACAAAATTCAAGATTCCTTAGCTATTATTACACAAGTGTGAAAACAATTGCAGTTTCAGCAGCCTGCAGCTGAAAGACACTGGATTAGCCTGGGTTTTAACCCAACCAGAAAGCTTTTTACAGAGTTGAAACTCTGCTGAACCCCAGTTTGGTCTTGCACTCAGCAGGAGCAACACCAGTGCAAGTTTAGTCTGTGAAAGACAACAAATTATTCATTTCAAAAGCTCCTGTTTGGTCTTCTTTTAAGCCATTAATTCCCCAGAAAATGGAACTAATAAGGACTGGTTTCCTGTAGTTATTGGCTCTTCTCATTGAAGCTTTTCCTGAATCTGAGGCATTCATAATGCCTCTTTATTATATGGATATCTGGTTTTTAACATGAATTGAGATTAAGTCACAGTCCTTTCCTTTGGGAGGGCTGGAACACTGCCCTCTCCCTTGGTCATTTGCCCTAGCCATATAGGATTTTTTTTTTTTTTTACTTTTTTTAAATTCAGCTAAAAAATCGGTTTGAAAGAAAAGGGAAAAAATTAGGGAGACACATGCACACACACAAAGTATGATCCCATAAGCCTTATTTTCACAGGGACAGGCTGAAAACTTCATCATCTACAAATAGCCAGAAACTGAAATACCTGCATGGAAAGGAAAAGGTGTCTGGAATATAAAGGTGTCCCTTTCCCTTGGGGAACAACTGCATATACTCAATACTAACCTAGAATATAAGATTAATGCTGATTCTATAAACCCATACATCTTTTAATGAAAACACAGGGATATCTTTAGCCAAGACAGAAGCAGAGGGTACTGAAGTATTCTCTGAGTGTGATTTATTTTCCCTTTAAAAAAAAAAAATCTCTAAAGCATGAGCTGACTATTTTGTTTCTTTACACCAGGGACTTACTACAGCAAGCAATAGAAGAAGAAAATTTATTCATGGGGTTTTTACTGACAATAATTGGCTGCCAACTGGATCAGAGGTATTTTACCACAAAATAACTGATGAAAGAGCAGAAGAAAGATGTTCAGTTTGGGCCTCTCTTAGCCATGCTTCCCTCTCTAACCAATGGATAACAGAGCTAGAATCTTACTCAGCATGTCTGTCATGGCATTCTTGGAAAGCAATTATTTCACTGAAATAATTAAAAGGTACTCTTTTGCATATACATCACAAAAACATTGACAAAGTGTCACACTGAATATGTGGTAAAGATCAACACAGGACAGATCTCCTATTTCAAATATCTTCTTGTGTAATTTCTGAGCAAGTGGAAGAGATTAAAGTATCCCCTTGGAGTAATTTATTAGTGCAACATTCTTGTGTAATTTCTGAGCAAGTGGAAGAGATTAAAGTATCCCCTTGGAGTAATTTATTAGTGCAACATTATATAAACAATTAGGATATTTCTCATAATTTGAGTTTAAGTGGCTTGTGAGCCACTCCTATACAACTAGCAAATTGTCTCATGTTTATCACAGAATTCTTCCTCTGTCCTGGGTCAGTCATGTACAACCTTGAAAGGAAGAACTGGGAGTTGCTTAGACTTAATACTGGAAACCAACAAGAAGATCATGCTTTATCTTGGACCATAACATGTGAAAAAGAAGAATGTGGTTAACCTTGGAATTCTTTCCTTGTGCTCCTCCTGTCTTTTGTAACCATTCACATCACCAAGCCTTAGCTATCTGATGCACTGTCAGCATCACATAGAGCAATCTGTTTTTCACTTGGAGTGTTTCACCTTTTAGCATGGTAACATATAGTACCACAAGGTTGTGATTTGCCAGTGGTGGGGCAAAATACAGGACAGTGATTCAAGAGCCAGTTGCTCATTGTTCCTGGTGGATTTAGGTTGATGATTTCCAAAGAGATACTGAATTGTTCCACTGTATTTTGACCCAAAGTCAACTAAGAGTCGACAGCTTTAACTAGATTGTGTGTCAACCTTTATATCTGCAAACCTAAAAGTAAAATTCAAGTAATGAAAGATTATGAGGCAAGCATAAAGTCTGTTGAAATACTTGCAACTTCATCTTCCACGTTACTTATACTTCAACTTTATTTCTGTGATAGACAGTGTCTTGGGTGTGGCTAAACTCACCTCTCCTTTTTGTAAGGTCTGTTCAAAACTTTTCTCCCTTAAACAGTTAGCAAACATCACAAGTAGCAAAACCAAGTTTGTTGATCAATTAGTTTGTGACTCTCTGCAGAACCAGGATTCACTTAGAGACCTCTGAAATAGCAGGATCTATGTGCATCATACCACACAGTTGGCATGTTTTCTCTTCCTATGCAAAGGACCATACCTGGTTTTCCAACAGACAGAATATGCGCCACGAGGCTCATCAATTTATCGTTGAGATGAAGCAACAAAGATTTAAATAGTACCCAGTTGTTGTTAAACATTTTTTTTTACATATGGATAGGCAGAAAAACAAAGACAAAAAAGTATGTACCTGTTGGGTAGTGTTCATTCACTGGCCAGCTGTCAACCTGAAGTGTGGCATTGCCACCATTCCTGGTAAAGCGTACCACATGGTATTTGCCATCATTTACAGGTGTGCTTTCCTCTTTAATAGAGATGTCCACTGTGCCAATATTGAAGACTACACCAATCTTGCCTTGCTCCTGAAATGAAAGAAAAAAAGAAACAAATGCTTGTAAATTGATGCTTATTAGGGGACTGTACTTGGCCTATAAATCTCTAATGGGTACCTGTGCCGGTAGATGGCACTGAAGAATACAAAGAAGCATCATTTTGAGCATTGTCAGGACACATTTCATTGGCTCTGCTTCAGCGCAAACATTGTCTTTCACACTCGTCTTTACAGCATTCACCTGAACATAGTGACTTATCTGCTGCCTTAAAACATCACAGGGGACAGACGAGAAATCAGGCAATAAAAACAAGGAGATGTGGATAAATAGTTTTTTGAGCAACATCTCTACTGATTAGTAGCTGCTTGTTCGATTGTCATTGCATCAAAACAAACATGGCAAGCAGATCGAAAGCGGCGATTCTGCGCTTCTACTCTGCTCTCGTGAGACCCCACCTGGAGTACTGTGTCCAGCTCTGGAGCCCTCAGCACAAGAAGGTTATGGACCTGTTGAAGCGGGTCCAGAGGAGGGCCACGAAGATGATCAGAGGGCTGGAGCACCTCTCCTGTGAAGACAGGCTGAGAGAATTGGGGTTGTTCAGCCTGGAGAAGAGAAGGCTCTGGGGAGACCTTATCGCGGCCTTCCAGTACCTGAAGGGGGCCTACAAAAAAGCTGGGGAGGGGCTGTTTGCAAGGGCATGTAGCGATAGGACGAGGGGCAGTGGTTTTAAACTAGAGCAGGGTAGGTTTAGATTAGACATTAGGAAGAAGTTCTTTACAATGAGGGTGGTGAGACACTGGAACAGGTTGCCCAGAGAGGTGGTGGAGGCCCCATCCCTGGAGACATATCAAGGTCAGGCTTGATGAGGCTCTGAGCAACCTGATCTAGTTGAAGTCCCTGCTTACTGCAGGGGGGTTGGATTAGATGACCTTTAAAGGTCACTTCCAACCCAACACATTCTATGATTCTGTTCTATGACCTGAAATGCAGCCACAGGCAGCGTATATCCCAACTGCTTCATAAACAGAATAACAGAACAAAACAAACAGCCCCCACCCCAAACAAGTGACTGTGGGATCCAGAAGGGAGAATGAAGTTACAAGGTGGACAAAAGTAGAAGGGAGCAAAGATGTAATTAGCCAACTTTGAATTTGATCACCTGAGGGAAGCTAACTGCTCTTAAACAAAATGGAGAACCCTCCAGACTTTCAAAAGGCAGAAGCAGATACAGTCTTTCATTTTTCTATGTCACACTCTAAGTGGTGCCTTACCAATAATCAGTCCTCCACACTTTTTTCCCAAAACTTTCCACCAGTCACTGACCAAAAGGGAAGAGCAGGCAAAGCCAGTTGTATCGGCCATAACACTTCCTCCTGCAGCTCCCCTCATATAGTTCCAAGTAATGACCAGATTCAGTGACTTTAGGTTGTAAAATATACACCTGGAGTATATTCAGGTTAGATATCCACATTTATTACTACTGATTTAAACAGTAACAGAAATTTCCATCACTGTACAACATAGATTTAACTAGAATGCAACTTCAAGCCCTCAATAAGAAGAGGCACAGTATGCTGGTGTCACCATTTATGAAGGCATATTAGGTGCGCTGCACAGATTCAAATCTGGTGCAGACAGGCAGAACTGAAATGTGTCGTATAGGACATATATATATGTTTCCTAGCCATCCATACTATAAAAATGGCATTGGTCTTATCAACTGTCCCAATGGAGAAATCAAGGAAGAAACAACAACAGAGAGTGGATGGCCATCTCATAGATCAAATATAGCCTGTTCAAAACAAAACTGAAGTACACTTAAGGGGATAAGAGACAATTTTATTACTACTATTACCTTACATATCTGCTTGTGGACAGAGGACTCCATCCTTCAGGGCTGTTACCCTGACTGACTTCACTACATTCATGTCAGAAAATCTCAGCAATAAGAAACCTCTCCTCTAATACTTGAGGGCCACCTCCAATTCCTTTCTTGGAGTTACTCCTGTCTCATGGTATCAACAGACCTTTTTCCTTAAAACCTTCATGTCTTCCAATTTCTCAGACACCCTTCCTGATTCCTTATATTTCAAAGTTTCCTCATACCAAACACTGATCACAAGATCCTTTTCTCAAGTTCCTCATATCTTAAACACCCTTCTTTTTTTCGACTTTTTTTTTCCCCCTAACACCATCTCCCCTATTCTTCAGGCTACAACACTGTTATTACAAAAGGAAAACACACAGTCCTGTAGCTGAAGAGGTCATAAAAAAAAAAAATGGACTGTGCTCTGACTGCTTGAAATTAACACTGTGACAGTATGCACCCTGATATTATTTTTCTCATCTTATAATAGTAAATGTTAGACTCTGCTAAATGCATAATGGATAGCAACAGTCTCACATACATTCACACTACTGTGCTTTGGACAGGCTTCCCTTCAAGGTATCAATGTAACAATGCTCCCAGAAGACACATGAACTCGGATACCACTTGAAAATAATCAACATTTCTTCTCTTATGGCACCCCAAAAATAAGGGAGTTCTCACTGAACAGAGATTTATTTCAGGTAAAACCATTGCTGACACAACTTTACCACTTTTTTGACATATGAAGTCATCTCCCAACACCATTTTAGTGAATCTTTTGCTGGCAACAATGTAATTATCTGCATAGTAATTAGCAAAGAACAAGTGATTAATTTTTGCTCGAAGACTCAAAGAATGTCTATGACCAATTAGCCTGGTTACTGACTCGACATGCCTTTGCAAGGTGCTGCCTTATATTCAACCTCCCAGACAGCCTCTCACACAGCTTTTCAATCACCATCAGTACATAAATCTTCTTTTGCAAACTGTGGCCACTCTTGAGAAGAGTCCACCTTGGTGAAGGTGTAACGTAACCAAGTAAGACGAAAAGCTGCAGCTCATCTAGTGGAGCAGATCTCCACTACCAGAGAGATGGGAGGGATTAAGAAGTATTCAGCAGAGAAAGCTGTGTACCTTCAAGCCCTACAGGGTTTAGTGAGGCAGAGATAAAAACTTGCAGGTGGGGAAAGGGATGGTGGGAAGTTTAGCTAATCTCCCCTGCAGAAGAAGAAAATATTTCTGATCTCTCCTTTAAGGAAAAGGAGATAACATCTTTCACCATTCCCTTTCCTCAGACTTGAAGGAAAAACCCTATTTAAAGTGCTAGTGATAACCCACGGATAAGAGGGCAAACTGGGAAAGAGATAAGATTCTGGAAGCGAAGGACTGCAAACCACGAGTGGCCTTTGGTCTGCTGAAGAAAGGAGGGAAATGAGCAAACAGGCACCCTTCCCATCCCAGGCAGATTGCTACTCTCTCCTACAGCCAAGGAAACAGCCCTTCTCCAAGCTGCACAACACTTTGTTGCAACTGAGAAATGCAAAAATTTGTCTAAAAAAAAAAAATTCATGGGCCTGATTGAAGGCCTACTCCAGCTCTCTTTGGTCTCTCCTTGGGCAGAGCTCCCTGTGACTCCTAAAGAGGAATTTTGTAGAAGCACAACTTTGTGCCGGATTTTGATACTCTTATTTGGACTGAGTAGGAGCTTGTCATGAAAACAGTTCTGTTCCAATGACCAGGACAAAACACAACATAACACAGTACTCTGAACACAGGTCTATTGAAGCCAAACTGCATACACAGAATTCAAGATATAGTTTATTCATGATATTTTATATCTCTAGGGCACCAGACACTATGAAAAAAGCAGCAATTAATTTATGCATTCCTGGCAGAAGAAAAAAAAAAAAAGTAAAGCAAACCAGAAAGAAAATCCTACAGCAAAGAACAGTGACCATGGACACAGGGGGTAAACCCAGGATTTATTTTCAAGATCTCTTCAATTCCAGAGTTTCCTACGCTACACCACCTCATTAAAAGCAGCTTTTACAAGGATCTACTTTTCTTCTAAACCTAAAAGACAAGCTTTACTGTTAAACGTTAACACTTCATGATGGACATGACCTTTCATTCCTTTACCCATACATTCAGCTAGTAGATTTTCTTTCCAAGTTACCAAACACAGGTATTAGCTAGACCAGTTAAGTACGTGACAAAGAAAGATTCACTTCTGAGACACTATCTGTAATGTTTATTTTGTAGTTAGAAAAAAAAAAATCCTAACCATCCAGAGCAAGGGTAAAGCCAAATACACAGCCACAGAGGGTATGCAAGCTACATGCTCCAAAAGGGCTCAAGGGAGCTTTAATAAACAGGGTGCATTTTTTTCATCTCTGCACCAGTATTCACTGGGCTGCCCAAAAAACCTTCCATGAAAAGGTGACCATTAATTAAACTTTCTGAAACCTCCATGTGACATCAAGTGCTGGCACTATAACCTTGGAAAACTAAGAACCATTTTATTTATAAATAATGAAGTGAACTCAGCATTCAATCTGTATTTTACTTACCCCCTTCTTTATTTCAGGCTACTGTGCCAAAAAGGATTTTTAAAGTTCCTCAAGAATTTATCTTTTGCTGATTTGTCCCATAAAAATTTCTGCCCTCAAAAGCCACATTACCTTCTCCTCAGTTACAGTCTTACTGGAAATAAATTTCTGCCATGATGACTCTAAGACTTCAGGCAAGTAATTGTGATCACGTAATGGAATGGCTGTAGATAAATTATATGAACAAAATAAAGCAAAGTACTAAAAAGAACATACAAGGCCTCACCTTGACCCCTCTGTTCTAAACCATGTCCTTCCACAGCCTCCTGGCAGCAGTTTCTTGTTACAGACACTGCTCCCAAAACATTTTGTTCATCATCAAATGATACAGGGGTTAATCTACAGCCTGGATCAGGAGATCTGCAATCTATTGCTTGCCCTTAAGCATTATTTCACTTTTCGCAACTTTTTCTTTTACTTTGCCATGAAAAATATTCTTCATCTGTGACAGATAGTCATCTTTCTTTTCAAGCTCTACAAGCCCTGTAACCCAGATATAGTTTACTTAAACACTGATGATACCCTGACAATCCCAAACCTTTCAGTCCTGAGGAGGGCTGCAATCCAAGAGGGGCAGGTTGTAAGGTCTTTTTAGCTTCTGCATTCCACTCCTCTGAAACCTATTGCTTTCCTCTAAAGAGACCTTGGGAACATTTCTGAGGTCTGGCGTTTTTGCAGGTCTGTTTTTTTGTTTTGTTTCCCCCCACCCAAAGACGACCAGAGCCTGTCTGCACGTAATTTTTCAAACCTTTGTTTTCTCTGTGCCGTGCCTTCACATTTTGAAGGCATCTGTCTTTCTGTATCAGACCGGGTGGAAAGAAAGTCAAATAGGGGTGGCAGTGGTTTTGTAAGATGGAGTGTGTTAGACAGGATGCATACACCAACAGCCACAGGTACTGTGTGCTCTGAAAAGGGCTTTACCTTTGGGCCTTCTTTTTCTTAATCTAAAATTCAAATCATACAGACTGAAAGTGTACAGCTGTTCCCTGTGTGCAGAAAGCATTTAATTTCAAAAACTAAGAGAGAGAACCCCAGGCAATAGGACAAATCCTACTCTCAGGTGCATCGATACGAATCGATAGCAATTCTGTTGAAGAAACTTGATTCTTACTGATGCAAGTGGAAGCAGAGTTTATACCAGTATCTTTAGGTTGTTTTGTTTCTTTTTTTTGAAACTAAATGTAGAAGAAAAAAAAGCATTTATAAAAAATAACTGAAATCCAACTAGAATCCCAGGATAACCGTGTTTTCTCACACTCATTTTACTTCATCATTTTTTAATGGTCACTACCGTGCAGACTGCCTCCTCCTCCCACCCTGGCTGGTTCCAGCATGACTAGACATCAGCCCAACCTGGCAGACAATATTCCTAGTTACTGCTTCCTGAAAATCACTGCTGATTTTGCTGCTCTCATTTGAAAGTGAAACAAGACCTTTCAGTAACACAACAAGTCATTTCACACTGGAGGAAGGTTTTGTAAAGGTTTGTTTGTTTTTTTTTTTTTTCTGTTTT
>VYZM01016004.1:375069-420933 GCA_013398915.1 Dromas ardeola
TGGGGTAAAGGTGGCTCAGGGCACGGGAGGTAAGATCAGTACAGAAACAGATCTCAGATGTCTATTCCTTGATCAGGGCAGAGTGTTTGTGAATAAACTGAAATAGCCAATGGAATTCAGAGGTACTACAGAACTATCGTGATTTACACTATACTGTTTGTGCTTACATAGTGGAAGGAGAAATTTTCTTGCCTTTGTCCAGTACTCACTCTGTGATTTGGCGACACTCAGTAAATATTACCCAAGTACAAGAACTGAGTTCGTTTCCTCATTCGTTATTTTGTCAGCACGCTGTTGAAGTTAATAGGTCAAACTCTGACATTTGTACTCAGGAGAAAGCCCTACAGAAGACCCAGATCTGAAAAAGGATTTGGCTTGATACTGTATGTTCAGTACAAAATATCATACCCTTTAGAAAGGAAATTTTAAAGAAATGCCATTTAGTTTAAGGAAATAAGAGTAAAATGTGCCTTATCTCATCTTTTTGCAAGGCTACGACTGTAGTCCCAACTCCCCAGCCTTCCTCCTTCCTACACAATCTACCCACATGAACAGCTGATTGCGAGAGTCAATTAAATTGTAACAGGTTGATTGTGTGAAATACAAGCTGAAGGAGAGATAAGGGTGATGGATGTCTGTGACCAGCTATTACAGCTGTTGTCTGTGGCTGTTCTTCATGCAGGTGGAGGACAGTACTGGCAGCATATGGCACGGGATTTTGGGCTTGGAAGGCAGATACAGGAGACTACTGATAAAAGGAATTAAAACCAAAGCAGCGTGGTGGCTAGCAAGCCAGTCTGACAGATCGAATTCTTGACCACCTTCCTAGTTTCTGCACCTCTATACCTTCCCCACATCCCTAGGATCCCACCTCCATTCCCACCTCTCACATTTTACCTCTGCCTGCAAAGAGGGAGTCAGGAAGCCTTGGCCGGAAAAGGGCTAAATCCAATAGCCATTATGGTAGATGCATCCAGGCAGCAGTCAGTCAGTCAGTGAGGCTGGCCTGGCTGAAAGTTTCATAAAACACTATCAATACTGCTTGTTCCTTTAAAACCTTACCACAGCCTGGATAACTAAGTGCTTTAGAAAATGGTCATTTGGGCACTCTAGTTGGTCCGATACACAGAAGCATAAGGTGATGGAGGCCAGCGGCTGTCCCTAGAGTGAGACTTCCAACTACAGCTTCAACGGCAAGGCACACAGGAGTATGGCATCCCAGGTTTTAGAAAATAACAGGATACCCTGTACACCACAGAGTCATCCAGCCACTGCTGCCACCGAAGCCAAGATCTTAATCTCTCGCACTAGCTGTGACCTAGGTTCCTGTAGGGTTGAAGTTTATTGCCATTTCTTTTTCTCCTGAAGAGTTCTAACAACAGTCCTCGACCACCTTTCTTCTCACATGGCTCTCCTTCTTGTCATATCAGAGTTTAGGCTTGTTTCTCCTCCCAGTAGATTTCCTGTTTCATTCCTCTTGACATCTTTAATCATCTTCATTTAAGAAGACCCAAATTACACTGTAACAGGAAGGGTCTTCTCTGGAGTCTGGTAAAATCTCACGTTGATTTCACCATACACTTTGTGATATATTTTCTGAATGCTTACATTAAAAGAGGAGAAGCTGGGTTTAGTTGACCCTCTTGATACGCATATATTGAATAGATCATTAAAAATTACCTGCTTTCCCAGCCTTATTAATGGGCCTGTCTATGTCCACACATGATAGCGTAAAGAGTTAGTCTCTTCTACACCTATGCTATAGACAGACTATGGCCTTCAAGAACTTTTTAAAGGGCAACTACCAGCCAGCTCAATAGAAACTTTAATGCTGCCAATTTAAAAATAAATACATCAGCAATTATATAATAGTGAAAACAGAGCCATTTACCTCTTAGAGCACTGGCTTTCACAGACAAAGGAATGCACTTGAGGACAATACACATCTTCAGGGTCCAAAAGCTTATTCTGCAAATCGGTGTACAATGCTAATGATGCAGCCTTCTCAGGCTACAATATAAAGAAAGCTACACCAACAAAACAAAGCAGACAGTATATGTGGGAGCACTTCAGAAAAAGAAAATAAGGAATATTGGCATGGATTCCCTGTGTTTATAGCTATCTTGTGTTCTAGGTCTTCTCATATTGCAGCAGCGAAAAGACCGGAAAAGGATAAAATGCAATGAAATAGGACGTATCTACTTTTTACAACATTCCTGTTCGTTTCTGTGGAATCTCAGTGCTCCTCTGAATAAATAACATTATCCTCATATTGCTTCGTACCTCGTTGCAATATTAATAATTGAAGACTGTCCTTCAGAAAATGGGTACAGTTTTTTGGGAATGAGTAATACAAAGAAGTTTATGCTGATTCATCAAACATCACCCATGCTCTTGTACCAAAGGAGAATGCAGCATGTGACATAAGTGAAAGAAGCGCCAGACAATTCAAGTAACACCAGCTTGCATGCAGGGATAACCTGTACTATAGCTTTAAGGCTGGATAAAACAAACAAGATTGTGGTTCTGTATCATGATATCTTGATGGTCTTTTTTTACACTGGAACACAAGTTAACCTAATTACAGTCTCCCTAAATAGATGGGTACAAATGACAGCCTGAATGCACAGCAAAATCCTATGTCAGAGCTCTGAAAATTTCAGAAGGGGTTTGCGCAGCTTCTCATCATCAAGCCCCGTACACTAACAGAACTGTCCCAGTGCGTGAAAGGAGACCATCAGTGAATGGCCAGAATGCTTCAGGAAGCACAACAGCGGATTCAACATTTCATATTTGTTTGTCAAAGATTTCAAAGCAAACACATTATACCAGCTTTTAAACTTTTCAGAATTTCTGTAAAAACATGGTAAGTTAATTAAAAAATTACAGTGGTTTTATTTAATTACCCATATTTTGTTAGAGCATTTGACTTTCTAGACATATTACTTATAATTCCACTTGGTCTTTATTTTCATCCTCCCTTTTCCTTTGAAGAAAAAAAAGAAGCAGAAAAGATGACAAAATGAGATAAAGCAGAAATGTTCTTCCAATTTATAACTCTAAACATAAGATACTTATTTTGTCTGAAGACACGCTTTTCTAAAACTGCAACAAAAGTTGGTTTCAGTGGAAAGTGTTCAAACTTTAAAAATATGTCCAGTTAAAAAATGGTCTTATTATGTTTGTTTATTTATTTATACCTTTCCTTCACAATGAAATATGTGGATTTCTCAAATCGGAATTACAATGCAGAGTATAACCACTTTGAACTGGTAACCAGTGGGTTCTACTATTGTCTTAAAACCCCCCCACATCATTATAATCTTTTTTAGTATACAGTATTTACTCAGTGCAGCCATGGCTATTGTTAAAAATGTTGGCCTCCCTTAATCTCCCTGCCAAACTTTGGGCAGTGTTATCTCAAGAGACCAATAAGAAGAATTACTATCACAGGAGATAACACTGCCCTCCTTCTAATAAGGACTCTTCTTGACATTGAAGCATGTGCTACGTGGTGGCAAGGGAAAGTTTGTTGGGTATGTTTTATTCTGGAGTTTGTTAAATTTGTTGGTAGCTCAAAGAAAGGGTGCCTGAATGTAGGAGCCTGGCCATACTCTAAATGGGATATTAACTCTTCATAGATTTTTAAGTCAGTTTCACACAGTTGTTTTCTGCTAGAATGCAACATTTTTGTCTGCCATAACTACAGCAATGGAATAGGAGAAAAAGATTTTTAAATAATTTCTTCAAGCAAAGTAATTTGCATCGTACAGTGTTTCGGTGCTTTTAAAAATGCGTTTACGAATTCACTTTAACCGTGACACACTTTTTGGCTTTGAAGTGAACGAGTCTTGGATTTTTGGGGGGTTATTTTCTTTTTAATATTGCATGTTAAACACTTAGAGATGCCACCCTAATGTAGTGACTTCAGTATCATGGTCAGCAGTTAACAGCTCTGCAACCTTCAAGGTGGTATTGGATTCATGTACTTCCCCCAGACTTCAGAGCTACATTTCTTTCTTTGTGAAACTAGGTAGGTGGTTTCAAGAAGAAAAGGGAACATAAAAGTCTTGACCTCTTTTCTATCAAACACTCCACCAACAGAATGATCTGAAAAGGGAAGGAAGCATGAAAGAGGCTTTATTGTTTTTGTGAGAGAGGTTAATAGCAATAGCAACATTAAAGAAAGAAAAAGAAAAACTGGTGAGGGAATCAAAAAAACAGCAGCTGTGTCTTGATCTGGATCAAAATGACAGAGAGGAAGGTGTGCCAAGTGTCTCCTGTGAGGTGCCAAGTGTCTCCCCATTTTTCTGGATAATTTTTTAGACATGCAAGATATAATAATTAATTAGTCGGGTTTTGTTTGTTGTTTGGTTTTTTTTTTTTAAACATCCAACTGTACACAATAAGCAGCAATGCAAACTCCCTACATGCCATCCTCACTAGCCAATGAACCTTCTGAGAGGAATTCTGGGAAAGGGACTGGGATTCATTCTCTTTGCAGCCTTTCAGGACAGATGCCCATTAAGGAGCTCGAAATTATTCTTGGTGCATAGTAAAAGCAGACTATTTTTGTAAGATTTGCAATTTTCCAACCATTATCAACTGAGCTGAGGCTGTAACTCATCTGCTGGAGACTACTAAACAGCTACAAAAGAACTGGGATTTTCTTTTATTACCTGTGTGGATTGAGTTCAACTGCTAACTAGAAAGGAAGGCATTGTTTAATCCTGGCACCATTCCTTTGACTTCAGTGATGTTTATCTAGAAACACACTTGGCTTGAAAACTGTTGCTTTAAATTGATCCTCTGAGTCTTCTTAACCCTGTTAGCAGTAGAGGATTTGGTATACTGCATTATTTTCTGAGATTTACCTGTGGTTTATTTGCAAAAGCCACATTTCTATCATTGTATTGACACACAAATGGAACCTGCACTTAACCCTGCCACATTTTCTAACTGAACACAAATCAAAGATTTCCACTATTCATTGTCAAAAAGATGAACTATTTTCTGTTCAACTAAAACACAGCCCTAGTATATCCAGATCAGTCACTTTCCAGAAATGATGTAAGCCACAATATCAGGTCCTGACCACTAACTTCTCAGAGCATTTCCCTCTTTTGACTATGGGTTTATGCGTATTTTCCTTGCTCTGACAATCAATTTTGAGAAAAACATTCTGTAATTCCATCTGTATATGTCACTTTCTCTTTTAGGGCTTTACTCTGAGTAAGTTATAGCAGAGCACAGTTCTTTTTGTCTTGTACACTAGGGTTGGAACAATGATCTGGAATTTCTCCTTCCTGAAGAGCCTCTCATAAAGCTATGAAAAGGAAAAATTGTGGAAATAAAGGAGGAGGCAGACCCACAAAAGCATCAACACCATGTACCTAAATACTACCGCTAGCACAGATCAGTGCCTCTACTGGGTGTCTGAAATAGCCGAAAAAGAGAACAGATGCAATGACTCATGCTACTAAAGGTACAGTGCTTGTGATCAGAGCCAACTTTCCTAGACTGTTAGATCAGCAACTTTCCGAGTGCTGAATTAAATATGTTTTAAATGGTATTTCAAAGTTATAGCTGGTTACATTTGGGCATGCTGACCTTAACAATGTCATGTTAAATATTTCCTTTTTAATTAAGGTAATAGCTAAGTTCTGAGGACGAGTATTGTTTTTCACTTCATTAATTTTACTGTTAAATGGAAAATACGATATTGAAGCAGACTAGCAAGGCAGCAAGACAGAAAGGACCTTTCAGTTAGCCTGAACCATCACCACAATACTCATAGGTCCAGCCCCCATCAGCTTTGAATGCTAGGCAGGCTGTGTGCACAGGAGCCCCCATCTCAGAATTGCTCAGTGCCCACAGTTCCAAACACTGCTCGTAGGACTAACCGGCGCACACCCAGTCTGACATATCATAGTCGGACTCCCTGGTCTCCACAAAATACGGGTTAAGTTTCTGCATAAATACAGGTAAATCTTTTTTCTAGCAGCAGAATGGCAGTTCTACAACGTGCCTTTCTGTTGGCTGCAGGAGCGTTAACACTGAATTGTCTCCCAGCATGATAAAAGGAAAAGTTACCTATGCCAACAATAAATTAGGCAGCACAGACACCAATCAACGTCGGTTACCAAAGTTTAACCAGATCGTGGCATGATACAACACTGCTATCATGTAACATAATCCTACAGTTTCAAGGAATGTCTTAGATTCTTATTAGGAGCTAAAATGAGTAGAGCTATACAGAGACTTTTATAATAGGAAAGTCTCAAAAAACTTAAAATACTTCATTCTGGGAAAGTTTAAAATGGGAAAGAAAATGAGATATATACAAAATAATGTACATAACTGAGAAGGTAAGTCAAGCACTGGTAGCACATCACTGCCTTCTGCTCGCTAGGTAAAAGGGGACAGCTGGAGGAGTGTTTACTCCAGTGACTGTGAAAGAGCAAGTCATCTGTTTTTGTGAAGGGAATCATGGTTTAATAAATGAATTGGAGAGTTGCAGGTCAGAACATCTCAATCCTACCCCTTATGCTGGAAGGGACTTGCAGCGTAACTTGCAGGAAGCAGAAGAGCATTTTTGCCCCAATTTCTTTCTGTTTAAAATGAGAAGGACAATGTTTTTGTTAAATTGTAGACTGCTCAGAGATCCCAGAGAAGTCTACACAACTGCAAACTTCATCCAAGAATTGTCTGACCTCTTAGTGAAATGTTTGCAGATTTGTTTGCAGGCTGAACAGTTTCTGATAGCAGGGTAGCTTGTTTCGCTGCTCAGTCCACCCGTCCTGTCTGCAGCTGTTCTCGGGGGACACATATAATCATCACATTTGTCGCGACGGCAATGGTGATAATGATACCGTGTGCACTAATGAAAGCAAAGTACACATTTTACTTTCTGCGAGGGTTGGGGCTTGGGCAACACTGCCTGCCAGCTGTCTCTGTCCACAGCACAACCTGTAATTTAGTTAACAAAATGAGCCATTTCAGAGATCAATCATTTTCCTGCCTGTCTTTATCCATTTACTGTTGGTCCCTGTGATAAACATAGTAGGGCTGACAAACAAGGTCTTTTCGGGTGAAAAGGACAGAAAAATAAACAGAGAAAAAATTGGACTCTTGTCCAATCCAATCTGCCTATTCAGAGCCGTTTATTATAGTGCTGGAACTTTTGCTTCTTCTCATCTCTAAAATTAAGCAAAAGCATCTTCAACACAAAATGTATTCTCAAATTTGCATCTTGATACTATTACAGGGTTTTTGTGTGGTTTCTGACTACACAATTCTCACTAAAGAAATTCTCACTAAAAAGCTGACTCTGCTTTACATCCATCATGCGTTTTCAGATCCAGGTGGATGCTATGGTTCAGTTAGTTTCCTAGCCAGATGAACATTTAGGGGTCAAACAGCCTCAGTGGCC
This sequence comes from Dromas ardeola, assembly GCA_013398915.1. Taxonomy (NCBI): domain Eukaryota; kingdom Metazoa; phylum Chordata; class Aves; order Charadriiformes; family Dromadidae; genus Dromas; species Dromas ardeola. The sequence goes on from VYZM01016004.1 coordinate 382,502, forward strand.
CAAAGAAACAATGTTTGATGCTATTGATGTTTCACCTCCCATTCACATGAAAATTGAGGAAGTAAGTCAGAACCTTTCATTGATTTAACTTTTCCTTCTGTTGATGGAATAGGTATACCCAGACCCCTTTCCTAATCAGTAGTGGGAACACTGCTCACAGTTCGATATTAGTCAAGTGCAGAGTGCAATTCTGAGCATAAATCACTCCACATCATGGTCTACAACTTCAAGTTCTCACTCAATTTTCCCTCAGTGTTTGGTGAACATTTGGTATTGCATCCTCCCTTAATTCAGTTTCCATTTATTCCACTCCTGTGTCTCCATCAACCAAAGAGAACTTGTCTCTTTGAGAGGTGCAAGGATTTGCACATCACAAGGAGAAAGTGGGAAGGAAAGTCTTGAGGGCTTCACAGGACTGGCAGAAGAGCCCTAATTCATTTTTGGAGAAGGTACTCAAGTCTCCCACTGTTACTGCTGATGAGGGGCACACACACTCCCTGCTTTCTGAATGCAATCAACTTAGGTTCAGATAACTCTCCAGCTGATTTTAAACCTCTACAGTCATAACCTAATCACAAGGATTTCCCTCATTAGATTTGTTCCTGAAAATGGTAACCTGGAAAGAAAATTTAACCATCTTGAGTCTACAGTTCATACAGAAGCACTGCATTGGAGCAGAAAAGGTGGAAAAAGCACGTTATCAGGCCTGGCTTTTCCCTATTCATACAACATGAGTAATCATATGCTACCATCTCATGGGAGAGTTGTGCATTTTACTTTGCAAATAGTTGCAAAGAGTTGTGATATCTACTAAAAGATACACTAATGGTTAATGTACATTTTCTCAGATGTCCTGGTTTGAGGTAGAACAGAACCAATTTTCTTTTCAGTAATTTTACTTTTCAGTTAAGCCTCTTCTAACCGACAGGACATCAGAATAAAATGCAAACTGTGGTGACACTAAAAACAGTTACTTATGTACTTAATTGTTAAAAGTTAAGTTGATTTGCTAGCAACATTATGCAACCTTTCATACACTATACTACAGAGTACAGTCACTACAATACTAGAAAGTAATATATACTACCTTTTTTTTTTTTCTTTTTTTTTGAAGGATAAACATGATTCTTCTGAGAATTAGGTGCCTGCAAACCTTACTTCATTGTCAGGCAATGTAACAGAAATAAATGTCATAGATCATTAAAATATGATAATATAAACCCAATATTCCTTCTATAAGTAATCAAATGTACTAGGATTCTTCGGATCTACAAAGATATAACAAAAAAAACATATAAAAGAAAACAGATGTCAGCTGGAATTTCAAAGGACCTTTTTAAAAAGCACTCTACCAAAAGACACTATAAAAATCATAATAGGAGAGAAAGTGCTGTAAAGAATTAGAAAGTGATAAAAAAAGACAGTAAACAGAAAGTAGGAAAAAAATTCTGTTTTTTTTTCCAATATGACAAAGAAAACAATGGAGAAGTTCTGCTTAAGGAGCCCTGTCTCACATAATTGTCACTGCTGTGGAAAAGAAGGTAAATAACAAAGAAACAAATCTGCAGCTGGCACAAAATTATTTAAGTTATTTCTTAGTAGGAGCTCTATTAAAATGGTCTACCCAATGGCAAATTAAATTTACTGTTGACAGATGCTAAAGAAATGCATGCTGAAAATAACTAATAACTGCATACATACTGCTGAGTTCCAAATTAACTAAAAACACCAAGGAAAACGGCCCCTGTGCGTATCTCAACCTGTCAAGGCCTAAACATGAGATACAACATGGGACAAAGATCTTAAATGAGGGACACACCAAAACCGCTCAGGCATAAAACTTGAAATACACTGGGATTTATTGTGGATAGCTTTTTTTTCTGAAAGCTCTCCTCCGTTGTTCCCTATTTCCGATATAAGCAAGTTTTGATATTAAAATTTGGCAGACACTGAACTACAGCAGAACATAAATTAATCTGGCACAAAAAAAAAGTTATTTTCCTTAAAGGGACAGACTTTGACAAATATGTCCACAGATATGTCTGTACACGAGGAAGCCACTGTAGCATCATCCACCCTGGATCCTGCAACATGTCCAGACGGATCCTGCTTAGATGAACCACTGGTCTGCAGAATAATAATCTTGCCTATGGTATTGCAACGCAATCCAGTTTTGCCCTTGATAGTACTTTGTCAAGATGTACATAGGCAAGGTGCATATTCAACTTCCTTTCGTTTTTTATTTGATTACAAAGGAGTCATTACCAGACTCAAGTCTTAGATCTTCTCTGACGGATGGATGATTCACGTCAAATGAACCAAAGCCATGCACAGCCTTACATCAGTGCTGGAAAGATGCTCAAGCAAAGTGTATTTATTTCTCAAGGGATCCCATTCCAGGCAAGGCAAAAGAACAGCCTGCTTGGCTTTGTGGGCGACGAAAACAATGGAGGCAGTATTCACATTGCATTAAGTGTTTTGTAACAACTTGTGAAGCAGAGAATATGATCTGCCAGAGGGATGGAGCATGTAGGAGGAACAAAAAACTTCTGAAGATTTTGCCAGCATATCAATGGGTTAAATATGTAAGATATAAGAAGCAGAAAAAGCATTTAAGGAATGGAAGCTACAAAAAACCGACTCCTCCCCCAACCCTGAGAGCTCCCTACTGGCATAATTAGACTGAAAAACAAACCACATGGACAGTTAGGGCAGCAAACTCACTTTGGGATGTGATCTAGTTTAAGCAGATATGGGGCTGCTCAGAACTAAGGTAGAAGAGAGAAAGGCAAAGGTTCTCCTGTTTTTTCCTTGCCTTGCCCTTGTTACAAGCTTTTGTATTTGTGCAAATGTCATGAGTTTAAAAATTCATTCCTTACCAGAGCAGGATCATTACATTTCTATCTGCCCCTGCTGGGATAAAAATAAGGGCAAGGTGTCACTGGCAGGGTTGATCTCAGTGTGCAAAAAGAAGGAATATTACTAACATTAAGTACTGAGCCACGTATATCCCTCTTGGTCCTGCACACTGTGAGAAGACATAAAATTCAGAGATCAGAAAGAATCAACGAAAAGGAAAGAAGGAAAGAATCAATAAACTAATGAACGGCAGTTCTTCACGGCAGTTCTTCACTTCAGGTTCTTATTAACACATCTAAGATATAGGGAAATGGCAAGGGGAGAGGATAAAAAAGCCACGTAAGTGTCCCTAATCCTACCTCTGTATCCACTGATGTATATACACAATCCAGACCTGTTTGGAATGACCATGGGTTTGGATGTCCTTTACTGATCTATGTCCCTGTCAGCAGGATCCACCAATCTAACCATTTGCACAGTTTAAATAAAAAACAACCTGGTGAAATTATGATATGAAGAAAGAGGCTTGGCAGATGGTATGGCTATGGATGAGTTTAGTGGAACGCTAAGAAACAGGACATTTGTCATATATCTATATTGAAAAGAGAAAAAGGGCTAATAGCAGGCGCAACCACCTTGTCTCCTCTTCGCCTGTCTCCATAGCTTCATCCAAATCACTCTTGCTATTAATGTACCAGGAGAAGACTTTTCATGTTCACTCCTTAAGATCAACCTGACAGCTTACCAGCTGTTTCTGTACTCTTCTTCCCACAATGGCATGAGTAATCCAAAGAGCATTCTCACTTTCTCTGCCAGCAGCACGGTTACCTGCTGTTCATTTCTCCTAGTCTGCTCCCTGAGTACCATCTCTTTTATTTCCCACTCACTTTGCAAGCCATAGGTTTTGATATCATATAAGCACAGCTATTACCTCTATCTCATTCTAGAATAAGTTCTCATGCTGGGAATATAGCCTCCCATTTCCCATCTCTAACACTGCTGCCTCAAAGACACATTGGTCATTTCTTGGTGCTATTCCAGTACCTTGGCCTGAAGAAGAAATGTATGGGGTCCACACATATTTCAGCTGTTTCCTTAAATAGTATGGCAAAAGTATGAGCATGAATAAGGGATAAACACGGTCAGTTTGGGCAAAGGTGTTCATCTCTTATAAGCACCTATTGATGTTGAAGAATGGAAGATGGAAGTGCAGAGGGCACTGAGGAGCTATGAGTCTTCTACTCTTAAAAAAAACAAAACTCTTAGGAAAAAATGCTATAAGAAAATCACCACCTAGGACTTGAGCCAATCCTTGCAGATATTGGTAACCTATCCTAGGTTGCACCACATCACCCGAAGTCTGAAAGTCTGGGGAAAGTACATTTAGTATCACAATCAATAGCTGGAAGGACACTTGAAAAACAGAATGACACATATGCCCCAAATTCTCTGGTGTATCTTGTGCGTTAACACCTGCCATGTCCCATTATATGAGCTTGATGAAAGTTACGCGACCAGGCTGTGTGCAGCCTTACTCAATAAAAATTTTTTATCCCTTTTTTTGGAGATATTTTTCCTTTTCTCTGTGCCATTCACTGTTTTCTGAGTAGCTGTGTCTGTGTAGGTAAGAGACCGGTGGGATTTGTTTGCCCTTCTGGCAAACCACGCAGGCATGTCCTAAAATGGAGAGCCAGACTTCCAGTGTGTTTGCCAGCGTCGTACAACTGGCCTTTTTGAAATGCTAGAAAACAGAAAGAGAAACAGAGTAAAGGAGGATGGCAGTGCTTGCCAAATGGCGTCTCCTCTCATATGCAGACGCTGGTCTGGATAGCCACTTGGGTGCAGAAGTAAAAAGCTATTAGCACCGGGATAGAAACAGGCATCCAATTTCCCCACCCACCCAGATGGAGGAAAATAGAGCACCTCACTAGTAATGGTTTTCAGAGAAAGGGATACAAAGCAGGAAACAAAAGAGGACAGACTCCAACAACACTTTCTGTTTTCCTTTTTGTTTTCCCCAGCAGGTTCTTTTTTCCCCTCTCTCTCTCCCCTAGTGTCTAATCCCTAAAAGAATCTAAATCTCATCTTAAAAAACTCCCTCTGTTCCTGGATGCACTTTACAGACAATGCAGTATGAACAGAGGAAAGCACTGCAGTTAATAAAAAAGGACTTTCCTGTCTCATTCTCTGTAACGATATAATATCTAACATACCCAAAAAATGGAGACAAAGCATAGAAAAGAAAGAAGGCTTGGGATTCAAAATGTGGGGCATAGGCATACCAAGTTGCTTTGAAGCTTTTGACTGTCTCTCTGGAGCTCCCTCAAAATAAGGTAATAAACAAAATCACACTAATAATACTGATACCACTGACAGTAATAGTTTATCCTGCGGCAGAGCAAGAAGAAATATCAAGAAAGTGTCCCCACCACGATCTGTGATAGGACGGTAGTCGTAACATAGAGGAATTAATAGACGATACAAGTGAGCAACACAATGGGATGCAGGACAGGTAATTCTTGGTTTCTCTTCAAACAGGACTTTGTTAGCAGTTGATCAGACAGAGAAAACATACTGATGGAAGAGGCAAGGAAACACAGACTGAGACAAAGTATCAGAAAGAAGGAAGATGTAGAAAGGAAATGGATTAAATCACCAAACAATGGAGATGCTAGGAAAATTTCAGCATTTTTGTTCTCCACAATTTCTCTGAAAAAAACATAGTTATAGAATAACACATTGAAGTTCCAGCAAAGTCCATATTGCAGTACAATCACTATTATTACTGTTTAATAAAACTTTCTGTTCTACACAGACATAGCCCTAAGACCACCACAAAGCATTTTGAAGCACTTTGAAACCAGGAAATGGCACAATGGCTATCAACTAAATGAAGGCACAAATAAGGTTTGCAATAAAGCATGTTGAAGCAATTTTGGGCCTGGGAATTAATTTCCCACCATGAAGTCAGTCCACTTGAAAAAAACTATTAGCTTGGGGAAAATGCCATAATGAGAAAAAACAGGTTTACATTTTAGGTGCCAAGTGATTGCAGCCCCATCTGAACCGGGCCAAGGAAGCAGGGCTAGCACACCTTCTGCTGTGAAAAATATGCAGAGACATTTAAAGAACGTAAGCACAGTTGTTATGACAGTTCTACCATCTGTCTTAAATGGATCATCTTCAACAAGATGGTGCCACCCAACACCATTTTAAAGCCTTAATTTTGTGTCAGCTCTGAGACCAAGGCAAGGGGTGTTTAGGTTTTCCACCTTTAATGGATTTGAATGGTAGCTTCAGGATCTACCTACAGAATCTAGAATGGTCCTTTAGCTCCCTTTAAACTTACCACAGCTTGTTGTACAAAACAAGATTGTAGCCTAAACCAGATATCACATCCAGTATTTACAATGGGAATTTTAATGGTCATACTTGTAAGAATGTATCTGTTTTTTTGTAAAATTCTGTTAGATTTCAAGCCACTGGCCCACTGATTTACCTTTGACAAAGCACAGCTGATGGTTCCAAGAGATCTGAGGTCATTTTGCACTTTCTTATGGCACTTGGATTTTATCATAGATTAAAATCTCCACAGTTTTAACCAAGTGTAAATTTTAGAATTAAATAAAACTGCTCGCTTCATCTTCCTGAGATGGGTAGCTGTGAGAAATAAGAACATACTGAAAGTACGGAGATGACAACTGACTGATGCCCAAATTATTAAATTGTGGAGGTTGCTGTCGAATGAAAATTCAACCCACTTTCATAGAAACTGTTAATATTGATGTTAAGTCATCCATCTCCTTAAACGGTTCCAGAAATCGTAAAAAGTTCTTACTGTGGGAGTAAATCCTATATGGGAGATATGGTGAGAACCAGAACCTCACACCATGAATTGTAAATACCGTGCTTGCAGTATATAAGCATGACTCATTGATCTACCTGTACAGATGAATTGCACCACTACTGAAATGGAATGGAACATTATAGATCCTTAAAAGCACATAGCAACGTCAAACATCACTTTAAAACAGGAAATGCTTACCCAAGCAATGTAGAACCTAATTATAGCATAATCTGACCCATATGTCACGCCAGGATATTTATTCCAATGTTCTTGACTTCCTAGCAATTCAAACTAGTGCTCCATCCTGACCCTCACTGATACTCAATGTACTTGCATCTGCTTTAGGAATTCCCTATATGAACGCAAAGCAATATAAACTCTTTAGTTTTTGAAAGCTACCAAGATCGCAGACAGGCACGCACTGTCTACAGTTGAACATACATTTCAGTGTGATATGGAAGAGACGAACACAAGAACAGAGCACATCAGTAGTACCTCGCTCTGAACAATCTGATATCTACGACTGGACAGGTTCTTCAGTATCTTCTATACACAGAAAGATGGGGTTTCTCTCCCCGCCTTAGCCACTAAGATTCAGACATCTATTCAAAGGTAGTTCCCTAGAATCCTTCCACACTCAGTAATGAATAGTAGCACTTTAGAAGTGAGAGTCAGCCCATTTATCTTGATGGCATGATCTGCTCACTGGAAGCGCCTATCCCTCTTCGCTGGTTATAAATAGAACCCAGAAAACACCACTGGGCTAAAACATGTAAGATCTCAGATAGCTAAGGATATGTAAGCTGAATCTCGTATTACAAGTGAATTGTTTTTCTTTCCATAGCTCTTTCCCATTATTTCCTTCCCCTGACTCTATACCAAAAGATGTGTTAAAATCCATCGAGTCTTTCGGTCCGCTGTTTTTAAGGAAGATATGTCATCTCAAAATATACCTACAAGTGTTATCTTTTGCTAACAAATAATGTTGCTTTTTTAATTTTAATTTTTAATTTTAATTACTGTATTTGCCTCTACTTTTTGTAACCATCTTAAATACAGAAGCGTTTAGCTTTTTAAAAAATAAATGATTATGCCAATAACACCAGTAACGCCAAAATTAAGATGGACAGACTAAATATGTTGGGAACTATAAAGCCCCCTATTGAAATGGCAGTACTGCGAGTAAAAGAAAGGTGGTTTTGAAAGGTATTGTCACCAAATCTCCTAGCAAACAAGTCTTTGAATCTATTGTGTGCCACCTCCACCCTCCATAAGCAGGCATTACAGCACTTTCCTACCTTGTCTTATGCAAAACACTAGGACAGAAAGATAACAACATTATGGAGTATTATTACTGGAATATTTCCCTGTGTTTATTTTTTTAAATCCTAGTTTTCCATGTATTGCACTCTGATTAGATTCTGATGCAGTCAGCATCAAATTCTAAATGGCAACAGTAAATCTCATGAATCATGTTGGCAAAACCTTCCTTGAAGTGACTTTGAAAAGGCGAGATAACTTTTGCTAGCTTTGTCTTTGTCTTTTCCTGACTTTGAAAACTGGCACCATCACACACTTAGCTATGTCCTCCCCCACTCGTAAATGGAAACATACTCACAGCTAACTTCCTACCTCTTGCAGTTGGAAACTTCAAAAAATCACCTTCTTAATATGTGCTTCTAATTAAATTTCAGTCCCTAACCACAGCTGCTGTGATTCATGCATACCCCGTAAGTTTCAGTGTTAATTAATGAGGGCTCTTTAAATTCTCTGAGCCAGGGTGTGGGAGGGAAATAGGGTGTATGCAAGACATGAGGATTTCTCACAGTTGGTTGTGGGGTGTTGTGATGCCCCTCTGGGAGGCAGCTCAATTACAGTATGCATCCAAACAAGAATGAAAAAGGAGGTGGAGAACGGGGAACAAAAACCCACACAGTGTATTATTCATAAGCAAATATATAATTATGCAGCCTCATGAATTAGGGATCTGCACTTTTAAAGATAGACAGAAAAAAATGTGTCAGAATGTTGCTTTGCAGTGTATTGGTTTGATATTCCCTTCTTCCTATGAAAATTTAGAGAAAAAGTGGGACATAATCAACAGAACTCAGGGGCCTCCAGGCAATCCAGGAATGATCTCTAACAGGTACAAGCTGAGGGATTAACAAATTTCATGGAGTGTGGATTTCTACAATCCCTCTTGGGATTGGAATTCTCGACTGCAAATGAGACGACCCAGCAGTTCAGCATCTCTGTAGATAAGGAATTTCAAGGTAAGGTTCTAGAGCTTTGCTAAATAAGCAAAGCAGTCAGTCTAGCTCTCATGCATGTGAGTTCATAAGTGATCACATTATTACACATTTGTGTTACGAACAGGCACGCTGCTTGAGACACCACAACTCTGTCTTCAGCTAAATGTCTGCCAGTCTAGAAAATACCTGGTTCTTACAGTTTGTACAAAATATTGATCTGAGGAGGCTATAACTGGTTGGAGAGGAGGATGAGCATTTGACCTTTGTCATTTGTACTTCAGTATTTTCTTTTTTTGTTTTTTTCCTAATTGGAATATCTTGCATCCCTAAAGCTTTTTTCATTCTTTATGTGTGTTCTTAGCCATGCAGCACAGCAACTACAACAGTGCAGTATTAGGAGCAGAAATTACAGAATCACAGGGTTGGAAGGGACCTCTGGAGATCATCTAGCCCAGCCCCCCTGCCAGAGCAGGGTCACCTTAGAGCAGGTTGCACAGTAACGCGTCCAGGCGGGTTTTGAATGTCTCCAGAGATGGAGACTCAACCACCTCTCTGGGCAGCTTGTTCCAGTGCTCTGCCACCCTCAAAGTAAAGAAGTTCCTCCTCATGTTGAGGTGGAACTTCCTACACTCAAGTTTGTACCCATTACCTCTTGTCCTGTCACTGGGCACCACTGAAAATTAAGTAGCCTATAGCTAAATGAAACCTTATATGGGAAGTTTAGAAGAACAGAGTGGAAATTCATGAGGAGGGATTTGGCCTAGATGTTTACACTACTGCCTCTTACAAAATATTCTTTGGGATATTTAACAGTCCTGACTAGTCATAGCCTCAGTCTCTGTTTTACTCACAGACTGGTATTACAGGTGCATCAAAAAACTACAGTCCTCCAGGTAATGAGCATGGTGCTTGCAGTTGGAGTGGAAGCACATCTTTACCTTTCTTTCAGACTGAAGCTTGCAGTAAAGACATCATCAAGCCTTCCGACAATCAATTGCATGTTTGGTCCTCTGAGGACTTTAACTAGTGGTGGATGGACAATAACCATAAAGACTTTCAAAACACAGTATTTTTTCCTATTAGTATAAATTCTACATGGGATAAAAGAAAAAAAAGATTTTTAAATAACAGGAGGAAAAAAAATTCATTTTGTCCTGGTTTCAGCTGGGATAGAGTTAATTTTCTTATTAGCAGCTGATATAGTGCTATGTGTTGGATTTAGGATAACAATAATGTTGATAACACACTAATATTTTAGTTGTTGCTAAGCAGTCAAGGGCTTTTCAGCTTCTCATACTGGCCTGCCAACTAGAAGGTGGAAGGCACCCAAGAAGCTGGGAGGGGACACAGCTAGGACAGCTGACCCGAACCAGCCAAAGGGATATTCCATACTGTATGACGTCATGCTCAGCATATAAAGCTGGGAGAAGAAGGAAGAGGTGGGTGTTCAGAGTTATGGCATTTTTGTCTTCCCAAGTAACCACTACACGTGATGGAGTCCTGCTTTCCCGGAGATGGCTGAACACCTGCCTGCTGATGGGAAGTGGTGAATGAATTCCTCGTTTTGCTTTGCTTGTGTGCGTGGCTTTTGCTTTACTTATTAAACTGTCTTTATCTTGACCCATGAATTTTTTTCTCCTTTTTCTCCCTCTTGTCCCCACCCCACTGGATGTGGGGGCGAACAAGCGGCTGTGGGGTGCTTAGTTGCTGGCTGGGGTTAAACCACAACAAATATCTACCCCAACCTAGTGCTTACTGTTCCCTTGTTGCTGGTTTGGAAATCTCAACCCAGGGATACTCATTAAAAAAAACAATTGAGTAAGTACCAGATAATTTGACAATGACTTTTTCAAGCCAAGGGTTGGCTCTGCCTCTGCTGGGCTAGTCCGAGCTAGGTACTCCCTTTGTAGAGGGCACACTGCAGCTGCTCACAGCATAAAAAAATAAAAGACAGACAAGAAGTCTTCAAGCAAAGCTGGCATGTTGTCATGGTCTAAGCAAAATTTATTCACTGCCTAGACCCAAACATGAGCCAACCTCAGGACAAGCCTTAGACAAACTTCAAAATTTCCCCTAGGCAGAGGTTATCACTCCGTAAATATCCCCAGTCAACCGGTTTTCCTTTCTGTGAACGCTGTTTCAAGCTACAGATTCTCAGGTCTGGCTGATATCTTTTTGATTTTAACACTTGGGTCTTGACTAATAAATCCAGAAACTATAGATACACTGCCATTAGAGCCTTTTTTGTTATTAAGGATGGCAAGTTGAAGCCAGCATGGTGTAAGGACTGATGTAAGGACAGCATGCCTGTCGTTTTCTGGCTACGTCTGTGTCTCCAATAGGTGACAGCTGTCATGAATTCCTTCTCAGTTAATTTTGCCATTGGCAACCTCTTTCCTTCTCCCAGAAGCAATTATAAACTGGCTAGTCTGATTTCTTTAAGATACAAATGATTTATTGATACTTAGATTTTAAAAGACAGCAGAAAAAAATTTAACTTCTTTTCCCCAGTTTACTCATAACAAGATTCTCTCAGTCTGACCTCCTGGGAGGACAGGATTTTTCTTTCAGCTAGATTGAAGGAAGAGTCCAAAAACTGCATCAACACCAGTGATGCGTGGAACTGCAGTCTACATTGGTGATCCGTAAATATTATAGCAAGAGACACTTTTTTTAGCTGAAGCAGAGGCCTGGTTTTGCAGAGCAAAATGAGAAGGGCTCCAGTCCAATTCAGCTCTGTAATCTCACTTGCTAGATTTATCATGAAAATTTGTTTACATTCTGATTTATCCCAGACTATAGGCTCATTACAAGATGGGGCTGCTATTCTACTGAATATCTCTCTAAATCCTTAGCTGCTACTCTTATTGGATTGTAATGTGAATGCGTTCTTCTACCAGCCTCTTCGTCTGCCTTGCCTTTTTGCCATTACAGATCCACTGCCTTTCTAGCATTTTATCTCTTCAGAAACATCTTTTAACCCAGTCATCTAATTTCAGAGCTACAAGGATTCTGGAAAGAAGATGAAGGTTACACAAAGAGAAAACCAGATTCAAAACACTAGATAAAATACGATATGAGAAAACCTGCATGGGTTGGAGGTTTTGCTTCATCTTCATGCTCCTGATTCTCTGAAATACTCTCAGGTTAAGGCAGTTCAGATAACACAATGGAGAAAATTACTTGTGGCTTCTTCTAGGTCAGTTTTGGGTTTCCACACAAAGGCAAAAATTTTGCCCATAATATCACATAGGAGGGAATTGACTCAAAAGTGATTTTGAGAACATACCAGACTATGATGGAAGCAACATAACCCCTTCTAACACTCACACAGAATACTACTGCTAACTGTTCCAGAAAATTATGCAACAGATTTGACATTTTTCATAAAATGCTAAAATCTTTGGCTAGAGGTGGAGAAAGTTGCTCAGCCATAAACTGCAAAGTACCCATTCTGTTACTTCATTGAGGGCCACTAATATAGCATTTCAAAGTGCTAGCATTTATTTCAAATGAAATTGTAAACACATTTAAAATAAACTTTAGCACCCACAGATCTGAGTATATAACTCTGCCTTCATATGTGCTTGTCTACAGCACTAAGCAGCAACACACAAGAGAGATTTCCCCTGTCCTCTCACAGCCCTTTGGCGTCACACAGCTTTTTTCACATGGAGGGGAAGTAACATCAATGCTGGTAGGTTTTTTCTTCCAAGGCAATGAAGCTGCTGAACAGACAAATCCCCAGGAAAAAGCCCCCAGGCAAATGCTCTATTATCCCCCAAGACAAAGACAACAAAGAACTGACAACTCTCAATCTAATGTAATTATTTCCACCTTTAAAGCCATGTTAAGAGTATTGTATTCCACATTTCACTGGGCCATGAAATTTTCAGGATGCCAGACTGTTCTCTGTTCTTCCCTGGGGATACGTCCCTCCAGCCTTATGCGATCAAATGGCCACTACAATTACAGAGGGAGACAAAAACACCTCAAATTAGAGTGTCCAGAAAATCCTAGAAACTGATCTAACTTGTTTGAGGACAACTGTTGAAAAGAATGTTTGCAGTTCTTTCAATATTCTCCACAACACTGTGAAATAAAAAAAGAATAACTGCATGCCTGAAAAACTCAAAGAGCAAAGTCAATGTGTAACAAGTGAATTGAAACCTTGGCCTCCTCACAAAAAATGCCAACACATAACGAGTTTGTTTTTGTTTCTGGTATGCTATTCTCATAATTTTTACATTTGGAGAAAGGATTGCAGAAACAATGTAAAGACTACCTAAGGAACAGAACAGTTGACTTCCCACCCCAAATCACTAATGGCACTTCTTTATTCAGACTTGAGACCATAACTCTTAGAAGATCCTTATGTGAAAGTGGGATTAGGATTTAACACATCAAAACCTGCCTTCTAGATCTCAAAATGAACACGGCCATACTACCATGCATGAAGACATTATAAACAGAAGAAAGGTAAACTCTTCTAAGCTTTAGTCTTAATGATATGTTAATGGATGCAGAATTGAGAGGAGCTATGGCTTCATCCCATTACCATTACATTTTTTCCTGTCAAACTGTAATGATTTGTAGTTTTACAAAATTGCCACTTTTAGAACACCAACCAAATGTGCACGCAAGAAATATAATAGCATGATTCCTAACTTACCAGTAAATTTTAGTTCTGTAATCTATATTTCATAAAGATAATAGTACACTGCCTTCAGTACAACACCCTTTAAGAACTTAATATTGCCCATTTATAATCTTTAGCCATAAGGATGTTCAAGACATTGCCGTACGTCCTCTGCAGCTGTTGATAATTATAATGATAATGCAGCCTTTTTTTCCTAACAAGTTTCAAAGGCACCAAATAACAACATTATTTGTGTTTTCTCCATTAGAACACTGGTCCATAAACATTCCAAATCATTTGCTTCTCATTTGCTGACTTGGAAAGAATTATACACACACACACACATATATATATATATAGTGTGACTGATACATTTTTCTACAGTGCCATTCCCCACTCTTTTAGTTCATGCATACAGTCCTGAAGAGGTTGAAAAACACTGGTTCTACATTCCAACCTCAGCTCTTTCTAGTAGGTTTCCATAACTTCAAGTAGGTCAAATTATGTGATAAATGAGCAATTCAAAATCCTCTCACTTATTACTCAGGCCCCTAATACCTATGTACAGATTGTTAAAAAATAAATTCCTTTCAGAGTCTTTGTTGAGAACAAAATTAATCAAAGGAATAACTAGATTTTGGCTGAAATTAACGTTCATTTACTTTACAGAAAGCTATGCAAATCTTGCAATCTCCTCATCCCTTATAAATAAGACCATTATTCCACCAAACCAAAACCTTTTACAAAACTCTCTGCTTCATTTACAAGATAGGAAAAAATTGACAAAAATAATTTGAACTTTCTTCCCCCTCAACTACTCAGAGTTCCTTCTGTGTAGACCAAAGAGTTTTGCCATGAAACAACATTTTAAGACCTACTTTTGTAATCGTCACTGAACTCTTGCACAGCAATACATAGGAAGGATAGAATAGTCATAATTTGCTTCTCAAGTTCTTGAAAACAATGCACTCTTCTATTGCTTTTCTATCAGTTGAAGAACATTTTTTTCCATTCTTTTTAATATAGTTACCCGAAATTATTGTATCTGTCTGTCTTGACTTTTTGGAGATCTCTTCACAAGCCAGTTTATCTTTTCAAGAGGGCTGGAGAGCTGTGCACAGGAATAGCTCATGTAGATTTTTGTTCTATTTAATTAGATGAATTTTTAAAGTGTTGTGCAGTAGTCACTTTGAGAATCCTCTTTGCAATCCTCTTCAGTCTTGTAGTTATAGTTTGCCGACTTCCTTGATCTTCCAACTACCTAAAGCCCTTTTTAATCTTGAACTGTGAAAAATCTTTTATAGCTTCTATTGTCTCTTGTTGTTTCATAGTATTTTTCATTTCTGTTGAATTTCAGGTGGAAATACAGTCCGCCCCATATATAAGCCATGTTCTCTGCCTAGAGACATAGATTTCTCTTACCTAGTGTACTGGGAGCCTTGCAGAAAACATCGTATTTGAGGAGTTAGTGATCTTGACCAGGCCACGTCTGTTCTGTTGGGCCTTGAGAAACCTGTACATTAGCAGAAGTAGCCACCGCACAGGAACCTGCTGGAGTGCCCTGTGCCAGCCTGTGCTGTACACTAGTGGGTGTTATACAGAGATAACCTCCCAACGCATCAGGAAAAGCTACACAATTCTGTTTGCTACACAAAATAAAAGTACCACAGGACAGGAGGCAGATAGGAACCTCTCCACAGACAGGATCTGTGCAACGTGCTGTGGGAAAATGCATCTGGGGTCCATCCAGTGCTGCATGAAAACAGAGCTCCCAGGAGCTGAAGGACTATAAGATTTACTCACTATCCATATTCCTCTTTTTACTCTATCTTATTGAAACGGCTATTTTATTAAGCCATTTTTTGTCTGGCCTTCTGATTGAGACCCAGGAAGAGCCCTGCTTCTCTGACCTCACCCTCCTTCCCTGGTGCAGACCATCTAGCCAGTACAAGGGGCCCAAGACCTCACTGGAATAAAACAGATACTTCACCAGGTACTTTTACCTTCACCCACAAGGTCAGCGAATACTCCTCTAAAAGATATATTTGTTCCTCATACTAAGAGAATATTTCATTAATTGACATGACAAATACTAAGAAATATGGTCTGGGAAAACACACCATTAATCAATAAGCACTGGAATGAATCACATAAATTGAAAGCTTTGCAGCATCAATTGGCATTTATTTCATAGTTATGTTATTTGTCATCTGTGTTTGTTCAGGCAAAGGATTTTAGGGAGTATCTGTATCTATGTTACTGCCAGTATGTCAGAGGGTCCCTTGTCACTTGTGGCTTGTGAGGTGTCCTGGGGGAAGAGTGGGTGCTCACTGCGTGGAGGGGTTCAGAGACACCCTTACTTGTTCATTCACTCTGAGCACATTTTGACATACTGCAGTTTACGTGTGCCCGGGTAAGTGCATTTATGGATTAATTTATCTACTTTTAACTAAACTAACCCTCACAAAATGGATAAGTGGCTTAAAAAGATTCCTGCAAAGAAACCACAGACTAGGGATAAGATTGATAAAGCGAGCACCAGTGAACAACAAGAAAATGGCAGAGCTGACACTTCTGTTCCTAGTACGAACTCTTCATCAGCCATATTACGAGGTAAAAGCAGTGACAATGTAATCAGATCTGACAAGAACTTGGCCAAAAAAATGTGATATTATCAAGAAGATTAATTGAAATCTGGATTTTCATACATGGTCTTATAATGAACCTTGCCCTAAGTGTATCCTGAGCCTTGAGATATTAACTGATAGTACAAAGCCACCACAATCAGCAAGACATTTAAAAACTAAGCATCCAGAACATGAAGACAAACTTCTAAAGTTTTTTCATCAGTTTAAACTCTTGCGATATTCAAACCAGCACTTTACAAGACTTAATGATAACTGTTTAGCAGTAAGAGGTTTCTTAAAAGCGAAATTAAAAAAAAGCCACATACCACTAAGGAAACACTTGTTCCTCCTGCTATGGTGAAAATGGCTGCAATAATACATGGAAAACCACATCGCAACAAACTAAATGCTTTCCTTTGTCAGCAAATACTGTTGGAAGATGCATAGGAAACATTGCTGAAGATTTGAAGAAACAAGTATCCAAACAAATTATGTGGTGTGGGAGGTTTGCTCTGCAGTTGGATAAAAGTACAGATGTTCCTAACATGTCTCAGCTTATGGCATTTGTTAGATTCCATTTCAATAATGAAATAAAGGAAGAACTGAGTTTTTTATGAGCCACTAAAGGGAAGATATACCAGATAATATGTATTTTCAACAGTAAATAACTACTTTAATAAAACCAATATTTTACGTAAAAACTGTGCAAGCGTAACCACTCATGGAGTGGATGCTTTGACTAGAACAAAAAAAATAATGCATTGCAGGGTAAGGTTGCAGAGATAGCACCACACATGAAATTCATTTACCACAACACTCATAGGCTAACAATTGCAGCAAAGAAGTTGGAGCCAGAAGTGCTACAGGTTGTGATTGATATGGTTCATTTTTTAAAAACAAGACTTCAAAACAGTACAATCTTTACAACACTTTGTAATGAGATGGGGAGTGACCATGAAAATATTTTGTACCACACAGAAGTTTGCTGGCTTTCTTGTGGCAAAGGGCTTAAAAAAGCTGTCCAACCTAAGAGCTTAAAAAAAAGTCCAATTTAAGGAGGAGTTACATATTTTTCTTTTACAAAAGGAGGTGTGTTCCAAATTTGCTGACCTTTTCTTGGATGACAAGTGGCTGTCAGTGGTATGCTACCTAGCAGATATGTTCAAATAAATAAGCACACTTAATCTGTCCTTTCAAAGTAAAGGTGACATTTTAAGAATGAGTGCAAAAAAGTTTACTGTTCTGCAAATAAATAAAATAATTATTTTTTAATATTGTTTTTCACTTTATCTCATTCTTTTTTAATTAATTTTTAATGTACATTTTATAATGCAATATATCAGTACAATAGTGCATGTATATGACTTATGAATAAATAAACAAACATATATAGGGAATTCAAGCTCAAAAATTTTTTACTGATAAGGATGTGAGATCATAAAATCTTGGAGACCACTGCCCTAGTGTAGAAGGTCAGCAGTTAGAGACTGACATATGATCCATAGCATGGTATAGAATGAAGAGTGGAAATGGCATACAATAATGCCAAAAAAGGGAGAACTGGGGCATAGTGCCTTGCAGACAGACTGCAAGGAATAGTTGATTGAGTTGGTAGGAGCAGCTGGCAAAGATCAGCCTGTGACAGCGCTGAGGAGAAAGCAGGGTTAAAAGGCAGTGCGGACTGGCAGAGCAGAGGGAGTAGCCTATGGTATGTGCTTTATGGACTTGGAATCACAGACATTCATACATCAGCTGTGAAACGCAGCTAAAGCAGTGCTGCTTGTGATGAGATGCTGCTGAAGGGCATTTCTATGAATGTCCTTTGCTTACGTGACACGATGGCTTTATCTCTGCATATAAACATTGCAGCTGCTGAAGGGGAAATAAAAAGGAGCTTCTTCTTTCTGAGCAGTTGGAATCATATTTTTAAAGCATACCATTGCCTCTTTGGTAGGTCCTTGTGAGAGAGCTGAGGAATCATGACTGAGCTTAAAATACTTCCTTGTAAACTGCAGAATTTCGTCATTAAATCTATCAAAGTTCCATTTATCATCCATCCTACACTTGTAGTAAGACTTATTACCAGAGATGGGAAGCTGCCACATTCCTGCCTCACAGATAATCCTCGTATTTATGAACCACAACAGCTATTTACACACAATTGATCCTCTTACCACAGTAAATGCATCCTTGCCCTCAACGGCCTTCATGTTATTTGACTAAAACAATAGGACTAAAAGAAATCAAGGACTGAGTATCCAAAAAGAATGGAAGGTAGTATAGTTAAAGACAGTTTGTAAGAATGATTCTCACAAGTTTTACCTGAATGTGCCACCATCTATAAAAAGAGTATGGGTGGGGTTTTTTTTGTTTTTCCCCTTTTGAATAGTCTTTGAATATTCTCGATTAAACAGCAATCTCAGAGCAGAGCAAATTCTGAATGCAGTGCATGCTTTGTATGGCAAGAGGAATGAAGTAAGATCCAAAACCGTCCATATGTTTTTAAGTTAAGCTTTTCTATATGGCAAAAAGATTATTAAACCCAAAAGTACACAACATGAAACAGGAAGACAGATAATTTGGAGAAAATGCTTGGAAGCTACTATAGTATAAGATTCTGTTCGAGGTTGCTAAGAGCAACAAAGAGAAAGTGTAAGAACTATTGTATTCATAGCAATGTAAACTGAAAATACTAGCCAAATACAGTAATTGAATGGTTGAAGCAGTGAGGAACTTATTTCCTTACTGCCTTCTTTCACCAGCTACCTGCTTGTATACTCCTTTTCAGCTGACTAGGACAGCAGCATTCCATTTGGAATTAAAGTTGCTTTTCCCTTGGCAGCGTTACTACATGGCATGAAAAATTTGATAAGAATAGTCTTCCTTGATTAGTCTTGCCATGAGTGTCTCCTCCCTTCTGGCTTGTTGTAGTCACCACTGTAACACTGAACACCACCAAAATACAGGTAAAAATCCATAGCTCGGGACAGGTGAAACTGCTTTCATCTCCTCTTAATTGTTTCCACTGGGGGGTGTTACTAGTTGATCCTTTGTCTGGCTTTGACCCTCCTCTTCAGTTTTATGGTAACACAGGCATAGCTATCTGGGACCTACTGGCTTGTCACTTTGCACATTGGCTATTTAGACCTGCGTCGAAACATGAGTAAACTTCAGACTTGCCTCTCCATTCCCACTGGAGCTAAAAGATCCTTCCCATCAGCAGCAAAGGGCCTGTGACTCACTGCAGTACCATCATTCAAGTCAGAAAGGAGCACTAGCAGCTCTAGCACAGTATCATGCCCAACGCTATCTTCAAGGTTTTTTTAGAGACACAGTACTAATCCAGTCCCGCGATATGCCTCTGGTTTGTTTCTTGTTATTTCTCAAAGCACGGTTTGATTAACAGCAGCACAGATTCTAGAGGCAGAAAGGACTCATGTAGTTGCACATGGTCCAGTTCTCCCTTTTACAAGGTTCCCCCCTTTGGTATTGCCATAACGCATCCCAAGACCAGCAGAGAGGACATTCCCCTCTGAAATGAAAATGAAAGCATGATACTGTGCTTGCACCCTTGATCCTTTCCTCATGCTTAAATTTACTTCATCTACTCCATGCAATTTTTCTTCAGTGTTTGCATTCTTCAGCGAAGTCAACTGCAAGTTAACAGGTTCTTAGTAGACAGAGCTTTCTAAAGGATGACACCCTTGCTCTTGGAAGAGGAAACAACACATCTCAAATACCATGACAGCATAGCTGAAGGTAAATCTGACATGAGGTAGGTATTAGACTGACATGAGATTGACAAGCATCCACCGGAAACATGGTTATCTCACCACTGTACTCCCACAACTTTTTTCTAACACACACCTTTGTGAACACCACAAGAACCTATCAGTTGAATTATGTAAATTCTTTTCTTGTAAACGCCTAATAGCTATTTGAAGTGACTCTAATAGTTAAATTTCCCTGTTCAGTATTCAGCACATTAAAATTTCTGTTTTATGATTTGTTCATTAATGGCATTATAATAACTCAGCACCTCATCAGCTCCTCTAAACAAGCCTATTTTTTAAAATAATTAATAAATAATTCATAAATATTTATAATTAATAAATTAGCAGAAAGATCAATTGTTGTGTATGCTATATGAAAAGAACGTTCCATTAAGGCATCAACGTTGCCGTTAGCTGCAATATTAAAGAAGAGAGAAGAGCTGTGTATTGGTGGAAATGTAACGCCTTCAGTACAGACTCTTCTTGTATCGGATTCTGCCTCAGTTTTTTACATTATTTATAATGATTCAAATCTATGTTTCTACTAAATTTTTCAACCTGACCTCAGTCTAGCCTTCTGGCCGGCTTGTACATAATGTTTAGCCTTCTTGCAGATCTCCGGGCAAAATATGTCTGAAATTGGGCTCCTCAACTTACCTCCCCAAATCTTCCTTTTTTCACTATTACTAAAGAATTCTTACTACATCCTTTGCTATCACTTATAGGATTGTAACAAACAGAAGGAAGCGTTCCTTCTGCTCTCTCTGGCTATGTCCAAGTTGGGCTGCTTCCCTCCCTATTCCTCCTTCAGAAATACTCCCCCTGCTTCCCTTTGGACTACTATTAAAATTACCTTTCCTTCTCAGTTAATAAAATCCCTTCCTTTTCCAGACCAATAACAAAATGCTTTTCCCCAGACTATCTTTGTGGACCCCATCCCAACCATAGTCTCTTGCAAAGCTCCTCTGCCAAGTTCTCCTTCCTTTCTGGAAAAACAAACAAAACAACCCACACCCTTGCAAAGTGTTTCACCTCTAGATTTCCGCAGCTTGTCCCATTTATTCCACCTCACACCTGACACTGCTACTGCTTTATTTCATTCCTCCACTTTGAATGCCACTTTCTACTGGTTTATTATGTGCTTCTCTTACATAGAACTTTGTCTTCTCCGACATCCTAAACAACAAAGAACATAGCTAATTGCTATTGGCAGGAGTTCTGCGGGTAGAACCAGGTCATTAGCTGATTACTTGACCTTCTTAATCTTCATAAGCTTCCCATCCAATATGACAATAAACTGTATTAAATTTGGAATGCACAGACTACTGTATAAAGCATTAGCAAAAAGCCAAGATTCTTCTGCCATGGGAATGCAATTTTACCATCCTGATCCAAAAAGGAAACTATTTGGCTGAAGTTTTCTACTTCACTAACCAGTACCTAAATATTCTTAGCATGTGCAGCAGTGTAGCTCTTTTCACTCCCCAAACCCTCAGGTTTTTGCATGCTACAGATACAGGAGTCCATCACTGAAATGCAAGCATCTCATGGGTAATACATGACAGTTTTTCAATAAACTGCAATACAACATGCCGTAATTCAGGGCAGGAAGTAAAGAAAATTCCTTTAACTGAATTCAGAGAGATGATGATGTTATTTCCAGGCATAGATGTACTGGAATACCTAAAGTAATATCCTTTTATCTTGACTAGCATGTTTGGATGACAACATGTGGGCAAGTAGATCAGTCAAAGCAGCAGTACAGTGCCTGTATCCTACATTTCCTTTTCCTTATATCTACCTCCCTTTCAATCCTTCTGTCCTCTCTGCTGTTAATGGGGCGGGGAAGGATTTCTTGAAGCAATTCTGAAAGACTTCAGTAATTAAGCTTCAGAAAAAAAAATAATTTCCAATTATCTTTGTCACCACGGAAACTTCAGAAAAAAACACAAAAGCTAAGATATGCCTCCAATGTGCAAACAATCATCTGCCATCAGTCACTGCCATGGATCCTCTTCTGTTCTTGATTCTTCTGACTGATTGCACTAGACTTAACCTATTAAATGTTTAATTCCTGTCTTTCTTGGCTTCTGTACTCACCTTGAAGCCACCTAGTTTTGGTTTTGTATCATGGTAAGATTAAGTCCCTATGACTGTTCATTTTCTCATCTATCACTTTCTGAAATTATGTGGTCTTAAAAGTATTTATTTTTTTTCATGGTGCACTGGGTGAAGAACTGGCTGAATGGCAGGGCTCAAAGGAATGGAGCTGTATCTGACTGGCAACTGGCACCAGCGGTGTTCCTCAGGGCTCAATCCTATGGCCAGTTCTGTTCGGTATTTTGAACATTTGGCATTCATGGCACAACTGCCATTCTGCATAACTTATTTCTTCGCATTCCTAGTTTCATTCACCATTAAATCTCCTATCCTTCTGATTTGCAAAATACTAATCCTTGAGGCAAAGGACACAATGAGAGCCAAAGAACTGGTAAGGGAGCAGTTATAAAACTAGTTCTCTTTAACCCCTTAACAGCATGGAGATCTAGTATTTAAACCCCTTACAAATAGCAGTACTTACTGGCCTTTTGTTTGTTTAGTTTTCCTCTAGAACCTGAGGAAATAAGCTCATTATGGTTCTGTCATACATATCTCTTTCCCTCTTTACAACTCTTCTTTCATGTTGTCACAGTTTCAGCACACATCCGAATTTTTCTTATCTTTGCCATATCTACATTAGATTGTAGAAGCCTTCAGGCTGCAAAGGCAGCTGATTCATTGCTAAAAGCTTGTCTATGGCTCACTTTCCCTTCAACAGTACGTGCCTTTCAATAGCATTTTGAACAAAATACACACTACATAAATAAATGACAACCCATGAAAAAAAAAAAAAAGGAACAAGCCAGGTAGATAGGAGTTATATTTGATAGTTTTCCTTTAAAGTAGGTTTTCAAAAACTCTTCAAGAGAGTATGAAAACAGATGGGATACAAGTAATTGTAGTTCCTGGTCAAGTACTGACAACACCTGAGTGTTTCAAGAGATGCTTATTGGAAATGCAGGAAGCAGAATAGGCCATGCGATCTGTTAACTCCTGTTCCTTCTGAGACACTGGTTCTCTTCCCAAAGAGGGAGACGTCAACCTTCTGCTTTCTTCCTTCAAGTCCTTAACCTGTGTGACACTTGGTTTTGGTTTTTTGGGTTTGGGGTTTATTTTTCCCCTTCCTGCTTTCATACTTATTAATGAAATTCATTATCGATTTCCTGTTTACAAACACTGGATTGAAATAACAAGAATATTCTAATTAAGTCTTTATGTAAATGGTGAATCCCTTCTATTGGCTGTAGTGAGAACAGTCCACCTGCTCCATGCTGTGCACAGTGAAACAATTGAGCACAATCTCCTTTTGATCACAGGCTGATACTTTTGGAGTGAAAGGCTCAGAGGAATTCTGAGAGACACTACATAACAGTACAGTAACAGGAAGGTGGTGACTGCATAATACTAAGATCATCTTTACTGTTATTTTTAACTGTGTCTTTCTACACATTACAGTAACATACAAATTCTATTTCATAGCAGCAAGTGTGCCCATTTATGAAATAATGAGTTGGTAATAATACCCAAAGTTAATAACATGGAATCATAGAATAGTTAGAGTTGGAAGGGACATTGAAGATCATCTAGTTCCAACCCCCTGCCATGGGCAGGCACACCTTCCACTAGACCAGGCTACTCAAAGGCCCATCCAGCCTGGCCTTGAAAACTTGCAGGGATGGGGCATTGACAGCTTCTCTGGGCAACATGTTCCAGTGTCCCACCACCCGCAGAGTAAAGTATTTCTTCCTATTATCTAATCTAAATCTCCCCTCTTTCAGTTTGAAACCATTACCCCTCACCCTATCACTACACTTTGATAAAGAGTCCATCTCCATCTCTCCTGTAGGCCCCCAGCTGGTATACCATACTTAGGTACTGGAAGGCCACTATAAGGTCTTCCCAGAGACAACTCCAACTCTCTCAGCCTGTCTTCATAGGAGAACTCAGAACATTCAGAAGTGCACTGTATTTATGCAGTGTGAGTGCACTCTCGGTATATACTTCTCAGTACATAATAAGTATAAACTTCTTGCAGCAGTAAACATTGCTTCTAATCCTGTCCCCAATACGTACTGCTTGCAGGAATATGTGTGATGAATAGGAATCATTGAGGGGCAGGTGTATTAGAGCATAGTGATGAGCCCAGTGTGAATGTTACCTAGGGGTTTCTAAGACTTGGCTAGATACAGTCAGATTTGACTTGATTCAGTGTTGGTGACAGCCCTGCTCTGATTAGGAGGTTGGACTAGAGACTTCCACAGTCCCTTCTGCCCACAGCTTCAACCACTCTACTTCATTATCTCTTTTGAGTTCAAAGGATTCCATAACAACTTTACAACTAGGGACAATTTTCTCACATCAAAGTAGCCACCTTTGTCTGACTGCTGCACCGCACCCCAAAACGTCACAACACACAGCAGATTCAAGGCAGGAATCCATCCTCAGATGGAAGTGAAATAGAATTTTTAAGGCTGGATAAATTTTGCTTACTGGAAATACTGTGCTCCATGTCTATGGCTAAGAACATACTTTCATAGACTGAGATAGTAAGGACCTCTGCTCGTTTTTACTGTTTAAAAAAATATTCTGTTTGAGTACAAGAAAATGGTATGTTACGTACAATATGTAATCTGAAGGAAAGAAGATCATGCGCTGGAGTCAAACTAATCGCTGCAGTGTCTTGATGATTGCCAAAGGAAAAAAATACAAGAATACTGACCAGTTTCAGTGTTGGTTGGCTCTTGAGACAAGACCTTATCATTATTTCTGACATTAATGTCAAAAAAAGCATGTGGAAGAGCTAGGTTTTATCATTTTCTTTGGCCTAAGCCAGTATCTGCCAATTTAGCCCACACCCCATTCTCAACCAATTATCACCTGTTCCTGTCCTTACACCGTGGTGGTGATGGGGTGTTTCACACTTCATTTACAGTTATAGAACCCCTACTGAAAAACAGTGCCTTATTACTTAAGATGCAGTCTATATAATATGCATTTGCCGTATCACGTTTCCTTAGCCATAGCCTTATTCTATCGATTTTTTCTCCTGCAGGCCCTCATGCACCAGATAGTTCTTATTAGGATTTTTCCCTGGACAAAATGATTCAGATGCAACATGTAGATGGAGATAGAGCCAAATGACTAAATCCTAGAGATTTTAGTAATGAAATCCCACCAATGTATTATGGAAATCGAATGCAACCTGCTCACTGTTGCTATTTAATGTAACGTTTCACTGGGTACAGGAGAAGCAATTAGACTCTTGAAAATTGTACTAACATCACCCATAATTCAATATTGATCATCACCAGCAATGCAGTATGTGATGAGACTGATAATGATTTTTTTTGTGCAATCCCTGTAATAAACCAGAAGAGAACTGAAAAGAGATTGGAGGAAAGACAGTCATGTGAGTTGGTAGTGTTGTGGGCTTGTTTGCATGAAACAAAACAGTGTTCCACAGAACTGACCAGCTGCATCTGTCTTTTAGTCCTTATCACAAAATAGTTCCAGTTTTGATAATATATCGTTGGCATATTTACAGACAACCTAATTCACAATTCCTCTAATACTAACATGTTCCAAGACTGAAAAGAACACAGTCTCATCATTATTCCCAGCAAAGTTCCCAGGAAAGGGATTCCGGGCATTACAAAGTGTGTGAGAACGTGTCACGAGATGGAGTTGAGAGGACTATGAAAGAAAACAAAGCTGTTAAGATATTTGCAGCTTCTAGTTCAAAATTATACACCCTTTATACATCTCCAGAATTAAGTCAAACCAAACCAAATGCCTCGACCCAGGCACTACATCAATAAACATACAATATCTGAACAATGTAAGTGCCAAAAGTAACAACAGAAGGTCATCAAAATATACACAAGGAAAATAAAACTCAAGGCCTTCCAAGCAGCAATGCTTTGATGTAATACCAGATTCCCTGTAAATCATAAAGGATCTTACTACTGAAACGATTTGGAACAGCATACATAGGACAAGCAGTGGATTTTTCACTTAAATATTTTAAAATTAAAGTAAAAAAAAGACAAATATAATTTAAAAAACCCTCTAAATGACTTATTTGTGTTGCAAGAATGGGACAAAAATACTAAGAATCATTTCCAGAGAAACTAGGAAAGAACAGAAAAAACAATTTGCTTAAGATCTATCCAGGACGTATGTAGCAGTTTTGGACATAAGTGGATGGCATAACTAGGAAGGATTCAGGTCCCTAGTGAAGGCAAGATGCCTAGGCTGAGAAACACATCTGTGAAAGACTATCTATGGCCACTCTGCGCTCTAAACCTTTCTAAAGGTCTCTGCATTAACTGGTCTTTCTGTTTGCACTCATAAATAAGTGAGTAGCAGTCCTTCCGCAGCCGGATTTTGTATACACGCTTTCTCTCTGTGGCTTGTGTTGGAGTGAAATATTTATTTCAAACAGCTTCACTGCATTTCTTCCATCTGAAAGAAATATGAGCAACTCTGAAAGGTGAAAGTTTGAAAATCTGAAACAGGGTTCACTCAGTGACGCAAGACAAACAGTTCTATCATATTATGAGACAATTTACAAAGCATCTAAGAAAGCCATTAAAGCTAGTTATGGGAGAGCTAACTGGTGATTTCATAAATATCATACATATAGCCAAGGGACAAGGAAGCACGGGAGAGCACATGCAGACGCAGAAGTGTATATAAACATCTGTTCATATCCATTGCCTCCAGAACAAAACATCAGGGCATTTCTTGGAAAATTTTTTAAAATAAAAAAGTAACTATTTGTAGTATCTCTATTGATGGACGGCGTTGGATGCATGTTACTATGGAATTATTTATCTTGCTCCCCGGAAAGGTGCACACAAGCATTAGTGAAAATTTAGCCCTAGGGGGGCAGCTACACCAATTCACTGGGGTAATTACAGTTCCTATTTCATCACTTCTAGACCACTCTGTTCTGGGGAAGGTGCAAGAAAACTGCAATCAGTTATCTCTCCCTTGGGAATGCCAGTTTCTAACTGATCTCTAGATTTTAGGTTAAGTTACCTTTTCTCGTGGTCTTCTCAGACTTGGCTAATACGAATTACTATGCAGGAAAGCTGTCCAAAAAACAGTAACATTTGTGGTGACAATTTTCTAAACTAATACTGCATACATCCTCTTGTCAGCCTCTGCCATTTAGGTCTCCTACATGCACTACACACAGCCAGACCCCGAAGGAGTTCAGTGTCACTAACCATATAACAAAAGCTAGAAACAAGAACCGGGAATCAGAAACACATTAAACACTGTGGACTTTTTCATCCTTAACTGGGGCTTTGTATCATTCCCACTGTAGCTAGTAGCAAAGGTGACACTGACTTCAAAAGACAGGAGTTTGGACTGTTACTGGTATTATGAGCACCTGGAATTGGAAAATAGAGGAGGATGAAGCCCACCGAGACCTCAGAGGTGACTTTATTACTCTACGCGTTCTCTGTTTTTGTTTAATACTTCTTTTGGTGTGCTTTGTAAGGCTCACAGAAATATGAAATTATTAACCTTTCCCCTGGCAGCAGGTGGCTCCCAAATTCTCTGAGCTTTCCTGTTCCTACACACTAAGAATGAACGAACACAACTTTTGGTTTCAATGTTTCTGTTTCAGGAATATGCTCTTTTAGGGATGTCTGTGTACATTTTCCATTTTAATGATTAAATGAACATTTGCTGACAAAAGTTTAATAGAAGTGTAGCAATTCCTTGTATTTGCAGATCATCTTTTGCCAAGCATCTCAAAGCACTCTATGAATATTCATGACATGAGCCTTTTAATTGAATTTTGAAGGAGGTATCAGGACTATTTTGCAGAAAGAGGAAACTGCAGCACAGAAAAAAAGTAATTAAGACCTTTTCAGGCAATACGTTCAAAACCAAAAACAAATCTTCCAATTCCTAAATCTTGTGTTTAATTACCAATTCATTGTTCACCAACACATCAAATAGTTATACTTCATGTCAACTCTTCTTAGAAAGGTTGCACTGCAGTAATTCAACCAAGTAGCACTGAAGCATTATAACATCCCCTCCTTAACCTTTCCCTTCTCCCTGCCTGTCACTGATTCATACATAATCTACTGATGTCTCTTTCTGCCTTTTGGCCTCCTGCTTGACGAGCTGGTGTAACCCATGATTTTTAGCAGACAGACTGACAAGAAACAATGGGAAGGAATAAATATGCTCACTCACATTTATTAAGCCTTCAACATGACTGCTTTATGTGAGGGCGAGGAAGGTTCAGAAACATCAGACAGAACTAGAGCCTCAAAATAGATCTGCATTCTTAATTTACTGCTGCCATTGACACAAAGGCCATGGTAGTGAGGACCAGCCCTGCACTTAAGGGTCATGACAGAATCTCAGAAGTTAGAAATGAGCAGATGTAGGTAGTCCATTATTCTAATGGAACAAGTCATATAATTCCCCCAGCTCATTGCTTTTTCGCAGCTTTGTATCTTAGAGCTTCAAATAACTATACTTCTCATACCATACCTCTCAAGAGCTAAGTTCACATTTATAGATGAGGAAACTAAGGCCAGAGAACAGCCAGCTGTGACAGATGCCCAGAAGAACATACTGCAAAACAGTGGCAAAGATGGGTCCGTTCAGGAATGCTCGCTCACAGTCCTTGAACCTCAGTCCACTAAACCTCGGTGGATTCCTCAAACTAAAAAAAGAGTAGAAAATATATACTACACTAAGTTACTGAAATAAACACTAAAAATGAGACTTGTCAGTGAAAACTCCAGCTCTTGATGAATACACACCCTATTTCTAAGCTGGTCTAGAAGACAGATCAATGTCAAAATCATTTCTGTGTTAAGGCTCCTGTTTAGTTTTCCATGTATTCTGGCAGCACACAAGCCTTCCACTAGTCACTTTTCGCATTAGAAATAGATTTCCAGAATAACTGGGATGGAGATTTGCCTGGTGTTTGCAGCCGTAGGATCCACTGCTTAGAAAAACTTTGGATAATTTTCAAACCACTTCTCCTCCTCCCCCTTCAATTAGTCTTAATTTACCTCTGTCTTTCTTTCCTATACTCCCACTCTTTTCGTTCCCCCACCACAACCACTTTGGTTTTGATTAGGTGGTGATGATGGAGAGAGTACGTCTCTGCATTTCAGCAAGACAATTTCGCTTCAGGTAACAAAAAGACATTTGCTAATTTCTCTCTTGAGTGGGTCTTGGAGACTTTCCAAGGCTCAAACAAAGAAAGTCTCGTTAACTACTTTTACAGCATACAACTGTTACAAAGCTTCAGCTTAGAGTTCAAGGCATTTTTATTACCCAAATTAGGCAATTCTTCCATCAGTTTGGCACGATCTGCAGCAAGAACTCCAGAGCACGTTTCTCCTGCACACCTCTTGTTCCAAGGTTTGATGTAATAGCTGGCATCCTCTTCTTCTCTTTCATGCCTGCCAGTAATAAAGGTGGTGCACACATGGTACCCTTCCCCCACCATCACAGTCCACCTGCCACAGAACAAGGCTACTGCGGTGCAGGGCTGCAGACACAAACACACCGAGACCAACCCTGACAAAACAGGGCCAGCGTGGGCATCACTGTCCAGAAGCGATTGCTGTTCTCAGAGCAAGGTGGAAGCAAGCAACCAAACCAGCTGCTCCCTGAAGCATCCTCCAGGCCTCAGCTGTTTCCACACATGCACCCAGGATGTTGAATTTGAAGGAGCCGCAGCACGGGCCCCGACAGCGCTGCCCGAACACACGTCACTGATGTCTGTTCTATATTTGCATGTGCTCAGCTCGCTGAAGTCATGCATGGCGTTCAGGAAGCTAGCTGGATATTTCCTACTGACTTCAGTTGGATCTGAATCGTGTCCCTGCTGAGCAGTATCGCGGTGGCAGCCTTAGGAAGAGCAGTGCCAGGATAGCTTTTAGCTGAGATGGTGAAGCCCTGCGTATGACATGGAAGGACAAGCTGGGAGGACTGCTGCACTGTTTAAGTGATGTGCTACAGCTGCCAGCCTGCAAACAGCTCACATGTCTAAGCGATCAAGAAACATTTATCTATTTAAATAATAACTGCCACCCAAGGATATTCCTTAGCAAGGGTAAATACATCCTCACTGGCAAGTCCTAGACAGGCTAACTGATGCACCATGAAGACAGGAGCTAACTCACTGCTTGCGCAAGGCAAGGTTATTGTGTCATTAGTCCAGACACATACAGCTTCCATAGCCTTAACTATCCACTAAAGACTAACTTGGAAGAGAGAGTGTGATCTAACCTGGATCCTGCAAGGGATAATACAGTGGTCAGAAGAGCTTCTTGCTATTTGTAATGGAAATTATTTTACCTCCATATATAAACTTCTTTCATAGCATCATTAGATGCACCTGTCTTTATTAAATGATGTTTTTCAACGCTCTAATCCTACTTTAGGCCTTCACAGAGCACTGAGGAATGAGAACTTTTACCTTAGTCTTTACTATTCCTTTACAACTGGACACCTTCCTCTTTTCCTTTCCTCCCTGGTCTTTTTGTTACTGTGCATCAGCAATAGTAAATCTATCAGTTTTGCTGTATACTGTACATACTGCATGTGCTTGGTTTGCTTGGAGTTTTTTCTATTGCAGGATAGGAATTTCTCAGCTTGTTGAAGAGGTCCCTGGTAGTGCAGCAGAGAGGGAAGACTGCTAACAGAGCCAGAATAGGCGGGTCCCTGGACAGAGGAAGATGGTTCCATGACATGACAGTCCTTTTACTAATACTTTGGCCTTCAATTTGCATTGAGACAGAAGGAATGTGCTGTGTCTTTTTGCTCTCTGCAGTAAAGAGTCTGTCTCTGGTCTCTGCTCTGTCAAGTCTCTGCCTGAAGAGTCAACTGTGAAGCTTTCAGAACTCTTCATATACCCTCCATAATTGATAAGCATCATCCTAAATTGTCGACAGCAAGCTTGCTCATCCATGCTCGTAAACAAGACTTGCCTAAATTATCTACTTTCTCCTATGATGCTCTATGACTAGAAGGAAAAGCAGAATATTACAGGAGAAGGAAGCACTCCCACAAAAGGGAGGGAGGTCAGAATTTTTCTCTTCTGTTTTACACATTAACATTACAGGGGAATCCCCTACCTATATCTCCCAGAGAAGACAGAAACATTCAAACATTCCCTTGGCATTATAGAGGTATCAGAGTAGAGCTGAATGTTGCATATCAGACACCGACCATTATCAAAGACAGTGCGTGTCATTGTAATCACATTTTTACTCTACTGCTTTGTAATGAAAAACTGCCAAGCCATTTCTACATAGGAGCTTCTATTCACAATTTATTTTCTAAGCTCCACATTTTTTCTTTTCCGATTCTGCCATTGGATTATTTAGCAGCATCACTAACTGCCTTAATGGAGATGTGCCCTTTCAACCACAGCATCACGCACAGGAGGACTTAAAGTTCAAATACCTCTCCCACACACACTAGCTCCTACAAAACTGCCACACGTGGCCGCCTGTTGCAGAACAAATGAAAATAGACAACTATTTTCCCTCAGCTTCACTCTCAAAGATGGCTGTGTTACCTTAACTAGATTTTTAAAAAATAATTTATCATTGAAAATTCTCCCTCTAACGCTGAAAATCACTGAAAGTATACAAGACTGAAAACAGGACCTTAAAGTGGTGGTATCACAACTTCACCTAGAAATGCTACACTTCTCCCCTGCCTTCAATATGCCTCAAAGCCTGATGAACCAAAGGACATCTATTTACTTATGAAGATGTTATCTTTACATTCCCATCAGCTTTAGCAAAAGCTGGAAAATGACCTTGCAGGTCAACTCCTTAGGTCTCCTCTTTCCACAGACCAAACCCGTATCTCTCAAGAGTAGCTGCAAATGTATTTGCCAAAATGTAAGCAATTCCCTTTAAGATTATCACAGTTGTACAATGATTGTTTCTTCAGCACAATTACTTGCTCTTTCTAAGAGTTCACAGCAATACTGAGTCAGAGATCAGCACCGCAAAAGGTTTCAGGTAACTAACCTATTGAAAGAACATTGGCTATGCTAGAAATGAAAGAATGTACAAAGAAATTCAAGTTATCTTTGTCAGGACAAGAGCGAGTTTGCAAAAAAGAACTAGAGGCAAGACAGGATCAAGCAGCATTTACTGATATGCGAGATGACAGAAATACAGCTCTGGCATCTATGCCTGTATCTCCCACCAGCAGTTCAGCATTCTCTAGAAGCAACAAAATAACAGTAACTGCATCTTACACTTTCAGTGGAATTTTAGCCACAAACAAACTGACCACTATCTTTGTTCCCCTGAATAGGAAGGAATGAAGACTGAGTCTCCCAGAGGAAAAACCTGGATGCACAAAAACTAATGTAAGCCATTGATCACCACTCTGATGGCCTTTCCTAATGAATGTTCTTCAGGTACTGAAAAATAACATGACAATGTAACACATATTTTGCTACCTTGGTAAAGTACCTCTGACATCTTCTCTTTACTTTAGCTATAGAATACAGGACAATACAAGATTAAACCATGTAGTACCTTCTCCAGAGTGAAGCAGATTTATTCATACAAGGTCCTCCAACAAAAAATATTTTATTGGAGCTAAATTGCTGAAGGGAACAAAATATTAGATGCCTACAAGGAAAGCACTGAAAATTCTAGCCTCTGGCTTACCAGTTCCAATTTGATCTATATAAAAAGAGGCTGAAATCCACCACTATCTATCAGATGTTCAGTGGACTGCATGAAACCAGTAGGTGGAATTTAGTTCAATTGCCAGTGGCCAGATACGTCCATCTCACAAAATCAGTGAAGTGAGCAATGATCACTTTCCCTTGCTTTTGACACTTTCACCAAAAAAACCCCAGCCCCCAGCCATTGACTGTCTCATAGACCTCCAGAAGCCACCCAATCAGGCGCAGAAAGCTGGGGATACAAAAACTTTTCCAGAGATCATGTCTGTGATATAACTGCTAATCAAATTAACAGGCACCATCATTAACCTTTTCACAGACACCGTTAGGACTAAATTCAGTTAAAATACTAAGAAAAAATATAAAATCATAACAATGGCAAAATCTAAAAAAAAACCCAAACAACCCAACCCAAAACCTCCTAGAACTTTTCAATTAATATTGCCTCTAAAAAACCCACTGGTATTTGATAATGACCCACAAACATGGAAAACTACCAATTAGTAATTATTTCTGTGAAAGGTTCATAGGGTTTGGTTTCTGCTATTGTTTTGCCTGTTACTACATTAATTATTTGCGTGCAAATTTAGTTCAGAATTGCACATTCACACGCCCAGCAGCTCAAAGAGTTTGATTGCTGCTGCAATCCCCCACTTCCTGGCTGTTTTGAGCAATGAAGCTGTCCAGCCTTCTGCGGTGCCGAAACAGAGATTCAGTAAGGAGGTGATGGCATCAGATTTGATTTGTTAGCTTGTAGCATGGTTTCTAGAACTCATGAATCCTTCTCATTAAATAACCATCCATCCTCTTGGAGATGATTAACTTCTGAAGTCAGAATTAAATCAGCATTGAATCTGCACTGCTATTAGCACAGTTAATTTTCTGTTTGATGGCTGATATGCCAGGTGTCCATTGTTCAATGTAACTTGAAAAGTGAAAAAAATAATTGCGTGCACATGCTCTTCTTATTTCAATAATACGCTGGATTCAATTTTGTTTTAAAGAGTGGGTGAGAGCAGTGGGAGTTATAATGGTATTGACCTTCCCCTCTGTGGAGGATGCTAATGCTGCAAAACAATCAATATCCTAAGAAGACAACCTAAAAAAACGAGGCCACATTTTTCCCTTTCTTCCTTTAAGATTTTTATACTGATGATGTGCCAGGAAACTCATTTTACATTAGACCAATAGTTCCTTCTATACAAAGTGAGTGTTACATTAGTAGTTGACAATCCATTGGAGTCAAAAGAGCCCTCTTGAGAAGGAAGGAAAGACAGACAGGTTGAAGAATGCAGACTTTCACTTATTTAATGAATACGAAAAATAAAATTCCCCATACAATAATTACCTGTTACAAACAAATACCTAGATAACGCAGCAATACTCTCCACTTTCCACTGAAATCACAGATAGAAAAGTCTGGGCTGTTTTGAAAGGAGGAAAAAAATCCACCAGCTTGCTAGATGAGCGTTCTTCTTTCTGTTGTTGTCAGTGCTTTCTGAGCAGAGTTTATCCTTCTGTTTGTCAGGTAACAAGGTCTCTGCTAGATGGATAGTCAGAGCCAAAGTTTTCACAGTCAGGATTTAGGAAATTAGCTTCAACACAAGAACAGGAGATAATGAGCTTATCGTGAACTCTTCTCCTAAGAAAAATACTGAAGAAGCTGGATGTCCTGTTAATGCTTCCGTTTTGGGCACAGGGACGAGGTATCCATAAAACAAGGCATCAAGTTAGCTGTAGGTATGATGGAAAACAAACACGCTACTCTGTGCAAAGGCCTAGAGTCTCTTCTACCTTGCAATCTGTCTCGCTTTACTCTCTACTGCTAGGTAAAGTGATGCAAGTTTGCTGCTTTTACGAGTCTACCTCAAACATTTATACAGCTGTTAACTGAGAACACAATTACTGAAGCCAAATGGGCACCTTCATGCAAATGAGATGAGAATTGATACCAGTCGGAAGACAAGAGAAGCAACATGATACAATTAGCCAGTTTCCCCCAGGTTTCAGCTCTCTTGTAGTACCTAACCTCAGGAGCACTTGCCTTGTATCCCTCTGCCTACACAGTGCAAAACAGGTTGAAGGACAGATTGGGTAAAGCTGCCAAAAAGAGACAGCTGAGAAAGGGGTCATGTCATTGGCATACACCTTCAGAGCTACAGCCTGCCTGGTTAGGAGAACACAGCGTCCAGCTATCTGACCCGTGGATGAATGTCACCCACTGAGAGACATTCTCGATCATCTTGGCAGCGAGCATCAGAAGGTTATGCAAATCCAACCTATCTGCAGCATGGAATTGCCATCATGAGGGAGAAGGACATCTTATGGAGGCCCACTAGCCTTCCCGGAATACACGTAGAAGACAACTGTAGGAGCAAGTTGATGGGACAGCAAGCATTAATGTAAGCTATCAGACTTCGTTTTGGTAGGTGTGTTTTTATCATGGTGATCCTTTATTAATTCAATATTTAACCATTCAGAACTTACGAGCTGTACACATCTTCGAGTACTTAACCACACAATTGTTTTAACTACTTCCTACTACTACTAATTAAATTCATTTGTCAGTCTGGGCACCAGTAAGTTGTCAGGGCTAGGGACTAAGTCTTACTGTGTTTTAGTTAGACACCTGGCATAATTTAGCCTTAATACTGAGTGTGTCCTGTAGTCACTGCAGTATTAGGAATGGAAGACTGGGAGAAACGTAATCAGCTGAAAAATCTCAGTTTATTCAAAGAGATCATAAAAGACCATACAGAAGAGAAAGGACTTCAGAGAACAGATTCCGTGGTGTTACTTCTCCCACCCCGCCAATTTCCTGGGATTTAACAAGGAAAAGAGTCTAACAATTTGCATATGTATAGAATCTGTCCCCTTAACCTCTTTTAAAAGCCAAAATCAAACTACATACCTTTCCTGAAAACGAAACCAGCCTTATAGCCAACGTACCAACTCAGCTACATTAATGGAACTGCTTCTCAAACCCAGTCTGGCATCCACACACCAAATATTCAATAGCATTTACTTGATTTTTATTACAGCCTTCTGCCATGCCATTGTTGTTATTTTACTGTACAGTTGTAGGCAGCTCGTTTTCACCATCAGGGACTCATTAAGAGTGAGCAATTTGGTGCTTAATGAGTTGTTAACCCTGAGTAAATATATTAAAATAATAGAGTGATAAATTCAAATCGAATTGCATTGGGCTTGTTTTTTTGTTCAATAACGTCTTCTGTAACAAGAGAAAGTACCATTTAAAAAGCAATTTTTGATAAAATATATTCCAGATTGCTCACACTTAACTTTCAACATACTATTCATCTTTCTTCTCTATGGTTTTCACTCTTCCAGTTCCTGGGATTTCCTTTTGGTTTATATAGTTTCTTAAGCCATGGTGTAAGCTCTGATCTAGAAGACATTTGGCCTATTATTAAACACAACTTTCAAATAATTTGAATTCCATGAGCCATGAGCGTTCCATGAGCAATGTGTCCTTGTGGCCAAGAAGGCCAAGGTTATCCTGGAGTGCATCAAAAAAGAATGTGGCTAGCAGGTCGAGGGAGGTTATCCTCCTCCTCTACTCTGTCCTAGTGAGGACACATCTGGAGTATTGTGTCCAGTTCTGGGTCCCCCCGTTCAAAAAAGACAAGAAACTACTGGAGAGAGTCCAGTGAAGGGCTACAAAGATGATCAAGGGAATGGAGCACCTCTCTTATGAG
This sequence comes from Dromas ardeola, assembly GCA_013398915.1. NCBI lineage: Eukaryota > Metazoa > Chordata > Aves > Charadriiformes > Dromadidae > Dromas > Dromas ardeola. Next base: position 419,032 of record VYZM01016004.1, read on the forward strand.
GAGAGGCTGAGACCTGGGTCTGTTTAGGCTAGAGAAGAGAAGACTGAGAGGGGACCTCATCAATGCTTTTAAATATCTAAAGTGTGAGTGTCAAGAGGATGGGGCCAGGCCCTTTTCAGTGGTGCCCAGCGACAGGAGAAGAGGCAACAGTCACAAACCGGAACACAGGAAATTTCATCTGAATATGAGGAAAAACTTATTTACTTTGAGGGTGATAGAGCACTGGAACAGGCTGCCCAGGAAAGTTGTGGAGTCTCCTTCTCTGGAGATATTCAAAACCTACATGGATGTGTTTCTATCCAGCCTGCTCTAGGTGACCCTGCTCTGGCAGGGGAGTTGGACTAGATGATCTCTGAAGGTCCCTTCCAACCCCTACCATTCTGTGAATAATAATCTCCCCTGTGTTGCAGTTTCACTCCATTCCAAATAAAATATATACAGGTTTAGAAAGGATCTGCTCCTGTTCTTTCGGAGGATTTGGATTTATAAGCAAAGCCATGTGAAATGAAAATATCAACATCCAGATTGTTCTTCTATTTGGATTTGTGTATACCTAAGGACTGCTTAGTCCCAAGTGTTCCTATACCACTACCTTTTCACTTATGCCCCAACAAGAGGCAGTTATCGTACTCTAGCTTGTTCAAATCAACTAGGTCAATAGAAGAACAAAACCAACAGCTGCTGGACACCTGAAAGTCTTAGTCTTGGTCCACTGGGTAAATCATTTCAGTGTCTGAAGCTTTAAAAGGAGCTGTTTGTAAACAGTTCGTATTTTTGCCTGCTACAAAGCTCCTATGGACAATTCAAAACTACCTGTGGACAATTGGGAATGAGGTACGACTGTTATACACCATCAGCTTTCAAGCGCTGTCTGCAGGCACGGAAGTTTGAAAGGCAGCAAAAACTTCAGGTTATATTATTCTAATTACCACCTTACTTTTTGCTCTCCACTGCACTGTTCTCCCAATTTATGCTGCTACCCTCTCAAAAGTATGATCAAATACCAGAAGCTTTTTTGTTTTATTCAGTAGAACTATCCATGCTTGAAAACGTACAGTTGGTGTGTTACACACCTGTTGGAAGCAGCTCTCAGAGTTGAAAAGGAATGAAGTCTGCTAAACATTACAGTATTTTTTTTCTACAATATATCTACTGAATCTACTGACAAAACTAGTGTTGAAACCATTAACAACATAACTGCAAAAATATGAGCTAGACTTTACTCTTCTTGTACACCGGACAAGTTCTGAATATGATATCAGCTGGGCCAAATGCTGACATCCTGACCCCAGATCAATCCTCGCTATTGTTAATGGGATCATCAGCTGAATAGGTTTTCAGGGCTTACAGGAAATAAATGCTGTAAAGGTAAGTTGTAAGAAAAGATTAGGAGTGACAGGCTGAAATGTGAAATCAAACCTTACAGGTAAACTGAAGGTTAAATAATTTAAACTATTTTTATTCCCTAAATTTTGTTTGTTAGACTTTCAAATTTACAGAAGCTGTAATTGATTTGGATCCTTAAAAGGCTTTTTATTTATTTATCCAAAATTCTGGCATTTGTACCTAGCAAGTTCATATACCACCCTCAATAATAAAAAGCAGAGGGAGCACATATACAGATAAGTCTTGAGTGGAAGAGCTTAAGATTTGCTATAGCTTTTTTCCCCCTTATGGTTTTACTTGACAGATGTCACATAAGAGAAAGACAAAAAACTGTCACTAAACACAAGCAGAAAGATGCCTTCTTGGAGTCAAAGAGCAGTGTTTAATTTTGTAGTTGCTTGTTGCTCAAAAATAATTTCCACAAAATAAATGAGATTTCATGATTAAGTGAAGAGGGTCTCTTTTGGATCTCTTGTGAACCGTGGGCTGCCCTCAGTTAAGCATTACACTTCCCTC
>VYZM01016004.1:426257-476569 GCA_013398915.1 Dromas ardeola
TATGTCTATAGCAGTCACATGAGTACTATCTCCACGTAACTACAGCTCATGAGCTTTTAAATTCACTTGCTTGAATAACTCCAAAGGAGCCTTGAGGAAAGTGACTTTTTAAATTAACTACCTTTCTCTTTCCTTCCCTTTCCCCCTTCAGTCCAGATCAAAAGTTATAATGTAGCGCCAGAGTGCGACAAGTCTTTTTCCAACATTCCCAAATTGAAACAATCCTACATGCCTTTGCTTTTTTTCTTAAGACTGGACATAAAAGAATAAAACTGGTTTTGCACAATTTCCTGCTGTGTAAGTTTCTTCCTCCTTCTCCTTTCTGGCAGGAAAGGTAAGTCTGTTGAAAAAAAAAAGAAGAATGAAAAAGGCAGCTTTACTGACTGATCGGTTTCCCAGCAGACAGCCTACTGTACCTGAATCACATCTACTTGGACTGAGTGAGTGACGGAATGATGGACTGAAAACATTTGTTAGTGACTGTGAATGGGAAGTCAGTCTTCCCCCATTTTTGAATAGTCAAGAAGCAGGATTTTTTCCAAAGGTATATTTATTCAAACTTTTATGCAGCTGGATACATGTCTGCTAGGGATGAGACTCAGAGGTGCTTTCTTGGCAGAAAAGATCAAGGATATCAACAGCTTTCCTAGATGATGGAAAGAGACATGCCAAGTCCTGAAAAGATCAGCACCCATCATCTCCCCTCTTCCAGCCTAGCTCTGACATTTTCTTTTCATATCTGGTCAGGAACATCCTCTCTCACTACCTTCAATTCATTGCTCAATACTGAGGTGTAGTGCCTCTGTGCATTGTTAATCTGGTTTTAGAGGTGACCAAATTGTGAGATGATTCATGTCAATACAAAAATCTTAAGGTTCTTTCTGAATCCATCAGGATGACAGGATCCTATGAGTAACACTGTTAGAAGAGTATGGGTAGCATGTTTGTCAGCACAACATCACCTGAAACTCTGGACTTGGCTGCAGCACCTAGAGTAGTGGAGAAACAAAGACTTGTTTGGGAATTCTGCAGGAGCTGTGAGCTGCTACCTATCACAGAGTTCAGGCACCTCTGTGATTAAAAAATGATTACCTGATTATGACCAGGTGTCCCTGCCCTACGGAAAGGTGTTATGGAGCTCAAAATCCCCAGGCCTTGGACTCTTGATTTTCTGAGTGGAAGCAATCCTTGAACCAATCTGACCCACATTACCTGTAGATACACAACAGGGACAGATACCACCAGTCAGCTACAAATTGCTTTTATGGAAGGAAGTGGAGGCCCACTGAGGTCCTGGGGACATGAATGCCCTAGCATGATGGCACAGCAGTGTTCAACAGAAATTCCACAGTGGACTACCTGGACAGAAGAGAGCATCCAGTCTGATGAGGAAGTGACAAAGGATTACAAGTCAGAGCGTGCCTATAGCAGGCCTCCAGGCCAACCTGATTAGCTTGACTTTAACCCACATGTCTAGTCCAAAAGCAACGACAGCAGATGAAAACACTGAAACTTCTTTATGATCTGCTTCAAAAAGTGATTAGCAAATAGCAGAAAGGATGCCAGTGTGTCACTCTGAGTCCATGGTGCAAGAGACAGGGTTCAGTCATACAAAAATCATTACTACTGCTCCTGCACATGCTGTGACACAGAGAACATAAGACGCCTTACTGAGCAACTTCAGTACTGGAAAGAGCAATTTATACAAATCTGGTGGAGCTGAGAGGAAATGTGCAGAAATTCTTCAAAGGAGTCACCTCAAGGAATTTTAAACAGTACAAATGGGGAAAAACACAGAGCAGGGAGACGTTCTATAATGTTTGTAATACCCAGGATCAATGGCTAAAGACAGACAAGGGAAGTGTCTGTCACCCAAACACTTTGAATTTGTCATCCGGAATTCTAGCTGATCCTGGATTTAAACTTTTTGCTTATGTTTAAGATGGCTGTGCTTGACCTCAAATTCCTGGTCTCCACTTTGAGAAGAAGAAAGAGGCAGCATTAGAGCCAAGTAGTTATTAGAAAGCAAAAGAGGGAGGAATTTACTATTCCAGTCCTCTTTTTTCTCTGTCACTCACCTACAACCTAGTCCTCACTCTTCCCTCCCAAAGCCACTAACCATTTTTAAGACGAAACTGGAGGAAAATGGCTGTGATGTGCTGTAATTGTGTATGTACATCATCCTCTTAACCTTTCATTGCAAGAGCAGCTTACCATGAGCAAGAAATTTTGACAAAGTTCTGCGAGATTTTTTTATGGTGATGAGGTATTATTTTCTGTAGCCATTTACAGCGTGAAACAGTGAGGAATACAAGACATCTTGCAGGAAGGTCTACTGTAAGATTTTCAGCCCTGGTTATACTCTCAACTGAACAGAGAATTTGAGTCTGGTCTTCAAGCATCTCCACTGAATGTTGTGATGATGAGCCAGAGCATTTGGCAGCATTAAAACTTTATTAACAATGCATTATGGGCAGTTGGCTATCTTTGTATTTAATCTTCTTCAGGTTTTGCTATCCCAGACTCACCAATTTCCACAGCAGTCAGTCACATGCACTCTGACAATCTGTCAGCTTATTTAAATGTCGAAGCATGAGAGGTTTCTTACTAAGGATAGAAATGCAGGTCTATAACCTTTAAAAAATACTCTCGGTGATAAAACATTGGAATTTGGATAAGTGATTGAAAACAACATGCGAAGACCTAAATGCACTAGGGAACAGAACCCATACACACCCTCAGTTACTGTAAGGCAAGCCAGAATGAACATACATCAAGATAAAAAATGAACTATGGTTGCTTACAACTCCTTTTGGATTTTGCAGTTCTACCTTCTGTTTTCTTTTTTTTTCTTGGGCGTGAGGAGGGAGCTATGGCAATTGTTACCAGCTATAACTTTTGAGACTTCTGTTAATTTTGAAATGGTACATCATGAACTGTGACACTTTTGTTTCAGAACTGACCACAGTACAGTGGAAATTGTATTCTTTATTCACTGTGCTTACAGTGATGCAAAGTCTTTATTTATATTGGTTTAAGAAGCAGGAGAATCAGCTCTAAGACTTCAGTGATCTCTGCGTAAATCTGAACTCATTCTTTTTTAATGAAAACCTTCTAGTTATTCTGTTTTAAACACGGTAACAGCAAGAAAGAAAGTCTTTCTCTAACTGTTGTGCTGAGGATACAGTCATTGCAAAGGACAAGCATCTGCTCAGCTTAAGATATACGCAAATGTAAATCCTAAGTGAAAAAAGTTACATAGGTTATTTCATTGCGCAATTCTTTCTTCCCTCCCAACACTTTGAAAACACCAAGGGTAGCTGAAAAAAAATCACTGTCACAGACAGGAATACAGCTCCTGTGATAGCTCTAAGGTTTCCCTGACATGTTTTTCACTCTAAGTTGTGGTGCAAACATTAAGCTTTCATTAATAGGAAAGAAAAGAAACATTTTTTTATCTCTTTGCTTTGGAAAGAAATAGCTATCAAAACACAACCAGATCTTGTGATGGTGTCCTGTTAACCCAATTTTACAGAAAACTCTCTGCAGCCAGACAGCAGCAACCGATAAGATGGAATTCAGCCTCCATCTGTGCCTTACTTTCCATTATGGACCCTTTAAATGTTAATATTAACCAAGAGAAATTTTGACTAAAAAAAAAAAAAACAGACAGACAAGCAATATAATAAAATGCAACCCCGCCGAAACATTTACGCAGCATTGCTACACAGTAAAAATGAGAAAGTGAGAGTGGTGGTTGGGGCGTTGCGTACATTTTTCTGAAGTGTTATTTAACATTAGTCTGCACCTGAAGTAAGGCAACTTAATTTCCTCTACAGAAAAAGTCATTTGGTTTTCAAGGCATAGCAGTTTCTATCCATGTTAAGAGAGTGGGTGTTGTGAAAATCAGACACAGTTGCACAACAGGAGGTCATATGTTCCACCTTTGTTACCCTAAATATTTAGCTAACAAAATGGAAGTTAAAAAGCTGTGCCTTTTTCCTATCCATAAATTTCCCTGAAGTGAAGAGGGGCAGAAGAAAAGAGAAAGAAAAGCTAAAGGATAACACTGGCCCAAAAAGAAATGGCTCTACATGGGCTAAAAATATACTATGGGATGGGCATTAGAAACCATGACTCCTCATTACAGGACTCAGGTTCTGTAGCAGCATTTCAATAACACAGTACAAGAAGAAATCCAATGAATTAAGAGACAGACTAGTATTACTATTGAGAGGAATTAAATGACACAGCTACTTGCAATAGCAATGGCTTGGGTTTGGTGACCAGCCCCAAGGCCTATACTCTTAAGGAAAGAAATTAAGCTACGTCAGTAAGAAAAAACACTTAGCCTATCACCATCTAGATCACAGCGACAATGTTGTACTTGTGCTTCCCGCAGCACCGATGTGCATTCCTGCAGCCTTGGTGAATGCTCAGGCAAGGAGCTCCCACCTGAATCTAGGCCCCTACAGAACAGGACTATGCTCAGTGATAACACCAGAGTTCATTCCTGTGAGCTAACAGAGTTGCCAAACACAGTCAGGGAACTAACTGGAAAAATTTACTGAAAAATGGGGAAAAGATACTATACTGTGCCATTTATTTGCTATGAAAACTCATCAGCTGGCCTGGAAAGGTATAATCTTCCTAGACAACCCAAAGTAACAGCAGCCGGACAATACAGATTCCCTGTCAGAATAATCGCTATCGTGCTATTATATAGCAAGCCCTGTGAACCCAGCTGTCTTTTTAGTGGTTGCAGCTCAGGATCTTGCTGTGGGAAACCCATTCTCTCTCTCTCACTCCCACACATGCTAAATGCCATTACAAGCCAGCATCCCCCTATTAATATCACTCCACTTCTACTTTACATATGATGCTTATGTGTAAATAACACCCTCAGATACAGTGGGAGCAATCTGAGCTTTCTGATGAGACTGAAAACTGACTGCAGATTTCACGTTTTTCATGTAATGACTTGTTTTCCTCAATCTCTGCTGTACACAGCACTTCTGGGAGAACGGCTTCAAAGTTTCTGTTTTAGTTTTACAAAAATTAGCATTTCAAGCTTTAATATACTACCTTCCTGGACTAGAATCATCTCCCAAGCACACAAATGTCTGCTCTAAGTAGCAAACCCTACTAACTAATTTTGAGACTGTGTGTAAGGAAAGAAGAAAGAATGTGAGGACATATACAAGCGTTGCACAGCAGGACCAGCACGGTTGCAGGACAGCTTGACTGTAAACATCTAGGAAGAACAGCATTCTGAAACTGTTTTGTTGCAAAGGCATTGGAGAAACAGTAGATATATACAAATTTTCTCTCTCCCATGACACTGCACCTACCTGAAACCTCTCACCTGTTTATACCACATGCTGCCATTCCAAGTCACTGAAAAAAATAACAATCAGAAGATGCAGAGCTGTCCACCTGGCATCCCCCTTCTCCTTTAAAGCTTATCAAATTTTTCCTACCTAAAAGATTTGAGTTCCATTTTGGTTCAGGCTGGATGCTACCTTATCCAAACCAAACTATAGCAGGAAGCATCTGCTAAACACTTAGAAGAAAAGGCTAGTGTTCTGGACCGGCAGATGCTTACACTCCTGCAAATCATTTGTGGCATGTACACAAATGAAATCGTGCGAAGAAACAAAAAAACACTTTTGTCTCATTTAGTGTTTCATGTAGCAAATCACTTTTTACTCCATCCATTCACACTGGAGTGTGCATTACCTCTCAGGGAGCACAGAGACAGTTTCCCTTCTAGCAGTTGTCTACAACACAGGAAGGGAATACTGGGGGAAGCGGCTTTGGTTGGAGAATGACATCCCAAAGTCTATCCAAGCCAATGCATAAAACCCATGATACAACTCTCCTCATGCTGTACAGAATGTACCCTTAACAGCAAACCTTAGTTTGTATCTAGTGGGACAGTATCAAAGGAATTCATTTGTAAAACCTTTGCTTTCATCATAAATAAATCTTGCAAATCCTGGAGAGTTCCAAATCCAATGACTTTTGTAGACTTCAAAAATATCCTAAGAGAAGACTGTGTCAAAGGAACACCCGTTATAGCATTTGTTACTAAATTACATCTAAAACTTGAGAATAATAGTCCCTATTATGCAAGGCTTATAATTCAACTTTTCATTTGACATCTCCTTTGTATTATATCTCTGAACCAAACAGGCTGTCTTTTCTGAATGGAACAACAGTTCTCATTTCATATATCTCATTGAAGCAACATCTCTATAGAAAAGATGGGTGTCCTTTGCACTACACTCTATGAAAAGAAGTGTCACTTAAACACCAGGCATTTATTACAACTGCAAATGGAAAAATAACCAGCAAGGCTTTCTGATCCCAGCAGAATCTTTGTCTGCTTGCTTCTACTTATATGCAGTTGCAGGATGAAAGTCTGAGGAAGAATAAAGAAATAAAGATAGCTAAAAGCCATACTTATCCCCCCAGCTTGTTACTTCCTTCCCCTGATGTTAGCTGGGAGATAGTGATGGGTTGTGTACATGCACACATGTGCCTATAAAACCCTTGCACAACTGTAGAAGAAAACTTAATTTCAGGAGTGCAGCTAGCTGCACAGAGGAATTCAACAAAAAAACTATATCTGTACATAATCCCACAGTGCTCTCAACAGCTCCAACGGTGTTTATTGGACATCTGTCCTGGTAGCATAACATTGCAACATTTACAATCCCCAACCCTCTTGCTACTGCACAATTCAAGAAGAAACCAAGACGCTACTTAAGCAATTGGTTTTTGTATGGCTGCTGCATGATGCCATCTGGGCTACAATTTTCTTACCCCATGCTATGAAATCAGGATGGCACAGAGCTATTTTGAAGGAGGGCTACTACATACCAGTCACAACTTGAAGCCATTTTCTTCCACTGATAGAAAAGCGAAAGATGCTGAAGTAATGCAGTTTGCTTGTGGAATTTACTTTGGCTACCTAACTCTAAATTACTATAGGTTGCCTTCCAGTTAGAAAAAAGAAAGGGGAGCAGAAAGGCACTATTAATGATTATGTTAGCATGCACATGACAGCTGGAAAAAATCCCGTGTGATAAGAATGAGGCACTTTATAGGTTCTCAAAGGTAGAAGTGCACAGCACTGACAATTGGTGTAACACCAAGAACAGGCCTCTCTGTTCTGTAGAAAATAACAAATACACAGTTTAACTCAAAACATAACATCAGACTCTCAAAAAAGTTCAACATACACATTGTACAAGTTAACTCTATTTCAACAGAAGGAATCATCCACAAAAGCAGACATTCTCTTCAACACAGAACAAACACGCAACTGTTGAGAAACAGAGCTGAATTGCCAAGCATACTGAGATCCACAGGTTTCTAATGACAGATGTCCTTCAAGGAAATATTCTGGAATACCCACAGGTCAGTGTGCTCCTTATCTACCCCTTCTTCAAGGGTAAGCGTGGTGGTGCTCAAACTGTGCTAGTTTCTGCAACTGCATCAAGCATAAATGTTTAGGCAGCTGGACTGTCTCTGTGGATATGTAAGACTTCAGAAAAGATGACTGGCCATTTTTATGAACTAAGGAACAGATGAAATTTTCAAACAAAGCTTAAAAAAAGTTCTGCTTTTTCTTAATAGAAATAAGTATTTCCCGGATTAGGACAATGCTGGAGGTAGAAGTCTGCAGAAGGGTTTGTCAGAGCTAGATAACCCCAAGTTTATGCGCTGGTATGTCCATAGAGAGGAGAAGGAGCGTGTAAAGGAATGGACAGATCAAATCCAAATTAGATTACGATGACAACTTCCTGAGGGAAATACATTCTGATGAGATTTCTAGCCCACCAATCTCTTACAGATCTTTATACGAGAACTCTTAAAAGAGCTTCATATCAGGCTCAGTACTCGATAGTCTTCTCAGTTGTCACTGTTACAGGAACATGGGCTGCAGCCGTAAATCAGCCAGAGAGGAGAGGCTGCTTGTGGCTAGCACACAGCTATGCTGGGGCTGTGATCTCTGCTCTCTGGCAGCTGTGTCAGCTTTCCCACACTACACAGTATCCATATCCACATAAGACAACCTGTCTTAGCTCTCACTGTGCTAAACGCTACCAAGCTCAATGGCACAAGTGACCTTTTTATTTCAATAACATAAGCAACACTGCTCAACAGACACCTACAATTGAGACATTTTCATTTGCTTAAAGGACATAAGCCCCTATATTCAGCAATGTTTGATACAGGCACACTTACCTATGAAGAGGAATTGGTTTAGATCTAACAATAAGAGATTGTAACAGTCAGCCTCTCAGGCCCTTTTATTACATCTTGGAAGTGGGCAGGTTGTAATGAGTGTATCACATCCTGCATGTGCTGTAACCAGGAAAATGGTTCCTTCCATTACTGTTTTGTTTCCCTTACAATGGGAACTGTACTGGCGAGGAGGTTTTTGTCAGTAGGAGAGCTAATGACAATGCAACTTTGTCACACCTTGCAGGTAGATATCCTCCACTTTTCTCACTGTCCCAGATCGCTCAGACCCCATCCTCTACCTTCATTTCCTCTAAACATACAAGATTTTATCTCTTTTCCTCCTACTACTCCACGCTACACATTCCTTTTCTTGTTTTATTTAAAACTAGTAAAGCTGTTATTCAGCAGCTGGGAGAAAAGAGATTTGATGAGACTCATCTTGTTGAGACCATGCTGACCTGGATCTTTCACTCTTCTCTTTCTCTCCCCAGTGAGCTGCAGTAATAAGAGCTCAGCCGCTCTAAAAGCAATCGATACAGAGATGACGTGGGCAATTACCAGCTGGGACAACTCAGAGGAATTCCAGTGAATAAATAAAGAGAAGACAAATAAATTTTCTGAAGCCAAAGTATTCCACCAGAAGCCTTTGTTGGGGTGGAGAGGCACAAGGGTGTGGGGAAATAAATCAAGGTCTAAGTCAGATGAGGAAGACTGCAATGAGAGCATGAGAAATAGTACACAAACTGGCACAACAGAAAGACAAGGATCCAAAGACACAAGGACCAAACCTGAGTTTGCTCCAGCGATTCGTCTGCACCATTATAACTCCACTGACTACAGCAGTACAGCGGAGGAATCGGAATATCTTCAGAGAAATTAGCAGAGTGCAATAGCAGGGATAGCACATGGACTAAGAAAATTGATAATTCAAAAACCACAGAAGTGCAGAGTAAAACATATGTGATTTTGTATTTATTATGGGAATTCAAAGAGGAAACAAAGTGCCACTCTGACAGTACTTTCTCATAGGAAATTGTGATTCACAAGATAGGCATACCATAGCAAGATTTTTTGCGTGCTTCTGTCCCCATCTGTTGGACAAAAATGGCTTGTCTTCTGCTAAGTTCAACTGCACAGCAAGCCAGAAGAGAAGAGAGCCAGCCAGGCTGAGAGTTGCCTCAAAACCTTGCAGCTATTCTATCCACAGGTACAAAGAAGTACCTTTAATCGGCTAAGATAATTTCATAGTACAATTAATTCAGGAAATCTAGTGAATACGGGTAAATTCATACATGGCAATATCTCTCCACGTACAGCAGACCTCAGATGTAGTAATGATGAAATTCATTTCTGCAGCAACTCCACTGAAGTTACTCCATCTCCTCACTTGACATGCAGATTTTGAGAGACTGAAAGCAGACGGTCAGTAAATCAGTGACAGCTGGGAACATGCTTTGAGTTTCTAGTGTCACTGCTGCCGGCAACAGAGAATGTTGCCTTCCCAGCCGAAAGAAGAACAAGCTCTTTCCACCAACCAGTTACTCCTCTTGGACCCTTCGAGAACTGGAGCTGACAAACAAGTAGGTCTATGAGGTCACTACTTGGTACTTGGAGCAAGAGGAGGTAAAGTGTTGCCACTGGCCAAGCTGTGCTACTCCCACTGCTGGAATCAAATGCCATCATTAACATCGTGTGTTAACAAACTCGGAGCCATACTAAGGTATACCTTGAGGACATATTAACATAGCCATTCCACTTCTCCCCTCCATTTCAAACCCCACACAGAAAGCCTGCAGCATCACAGCAAGCAGCCCGTACTTCAACACTTCCCTTTCTCCAGGGCCAAGACTACATCCATCTCCTTGAGGAATGCTGAGAGGGAGAGAACTACAATTACAGCAGCATCCCAGGTTCTCCCATCACTCTTCAAGATGTTAATATAATCCTGAAGTGCCAGAAAGCTCAAAACCCTCATATTCATCATCTCACTAATGCTGTACTTCCACCAGTCCCATTAACGTAAAATAGTGCTTATTGAAAAGAATTTTTAATGGCTGCCCTCTTGCACATTGGTTGAAAGAAAAATTCTCCCAGATCAAACTGTTTGCATTCGTTTTGCGTGACTGGTTTCTTTTGCTTTCCCATCTCCCCCTTTTTATTTATATAGGCATTCCTTACTCCTTCAACTATCTAATTTCCTTCCCTCCTTTTACCCCTCCATCTCTGCCACAGAGCGTTTGAGAAATCTGAAGCCTCTCTCTCTCCTATCAAAACTGTGCCAGAGGCGGCAAACGAGATGTCCTGAGACTGCAGTGCAGCCCAGCGGAACTGTCTATCTCAGCTCGCAAAGCCGTTTCGACACATGGTGCTCTACATCAAACAGCCTTATACCAGCCTCCTGCACCATTAGGGCATTCGTCCCAGCCTTCAGTGTCAGCAGACAGGTGGTCTGGAGAATGCCTGACTCTTGAGTACTTACTGTAGGGCTGGAGGTGGGGGAAAGGAGTATAAATATTTCTTGTCTGTCAGTGACAACAGAAAAGGGAAAATAAGTGGCACCTGCTGCTAATGACAAACCATGAGCTCAGGTTCAGATAGGCTCATTCACGCTGCAAGCAGATAGGATACACGTGGACTCTGAGATTCTAAGCAGCTTAACACACTGGCAAAATCTGGATGAGCGAAAAGAGGAAGATGACCAGGACAAAACAGAGGGAGCTGCAGCCAGTGCTGTCTGTGCCGGGCTCAGGACCTTCACCCTGGCATGTTTTCCACCCCTCATCTCACAAGTTCCTTGAACTAAAATTCTGGCTGCATACAAACACTGGATGCTCAGCTGTTGGTAAGAGATCCCAGTGTTGTTTGAGACCTGTAAAGTTCAAGAGGCAGTGACTAAAAGTGCAGACTGTTATGCTATTAACTGAAGGGTGGAGGCTGGGTCAGGATTAATCTAAGACGACAGAGACAAGTGGGGCCTTAGCCACGGGAGTTCTACTGTCAACCTCCAAATATGGGGATTCTACCTGTTCATTAACACCCACGTATGATCCTGGCACCTCTGCAATGATGGAGTCCCCAGTAGTCATCAGTGTTTCTGCGAAAATGCTGTGCCCATGTGCCTGTGCTGTGCCAGGGACATATGCATCTGCCCCAAGGCAAAAAAGGGAGCCAGGTCACAATGGTTCCTATAGTAATGAGATTCTCTAAGGGGGCAGCTATTGCACCCATTTTTGCAACATCGACCCTTCTGCAGTAGCAACTGGACTTGCGCACTCGCTCATTTGTCACTGTTTTTTTAAATGGACGGCCATTAAACAGATGGCAGCAAGAGGGAAATAGTACAGCTCACTACCCACTAGGGCTTAGCTGGCAGCCTTTGGAGACTGCGCATCATTACATAGATCATCTCCAACGCTTCTTGGAGACCATTCAATGGACAACAGTTCCTCATACCTATGTTCCTTCCATTTTGCTGAATCTGAGGCAAAAGCAGCAGGAATACTCTTGTGGGTTTTTTCAGAAGTGAATCATAAAAGCGTAGCTTGACGACTTAGGCTTGGATTATCGACAGGAAGGTTGATGAATAGTCCTGGCTTGAGTGATAAACTCAGATATCAGAGAGTAAATCTAGTGGAAAAGAAAATCTATCTGTCATTCTTGGTCACAGCTGCAGAGCCTGATTTGGCAACTGGGATTTATTTTGTTAATTCTGAGCAACTCAGAGCTCTCCTGTGACCCCTTGTATCGCCCCTTAGGCCCCATAGATAATAAACACTAGTATGTTTCATTTTAAAGCACAAAATTTCACCTTGAATCACCCTCCCTCCCAGTTTGTTTGGGTTTTTTCCCATGTTTTTTTTTTCCCCCTTGTCTACATTTATCTCATGTATTGAGACTGCCATGTGCATAGCCTACATCCTTTGGCCAAAATCATAGAGAGGGGCAGCTGAATCCAGAAAACAGCGAGGCCAACTGACACTGTGCACCGGAAACCCCAGACCAGGTTCCACTAAAAGTCTGCAGAAACACAGCTGGGTCACTGCAAGTTTTATTACAGTATAGATTGTAGGAACAGTCCCAGAGTATCTACTGACATCTTAAACCCTTAGCCCTCCTGCTATGGGGGCATCTTGAGTTATACTTGTTTATTAGTCTTAGAAACATATCCTTCAATGGCAGGCACTTGTGGCAATAACTAAGCAGCCTAACTTCAGGCACCTGAAAAACAACAGTCACGCAGAATTGGCCAACAACCAGGGATTCATGGACACTTAACGCTATCACAGTTCACCAACAGCATGCAAATACACTGTATTTTCTTTCACAACTTGCTACCTATCCCTTGGCTACCATCCTCAAGACATTTGCTATAGACTACTTCAGGTCAGGTGACCCGAAGTAAAGTCACATTGACTGTACAAAGCATTAAAGATGGGTACAAGGTAAGTATCTCCAAGATGCATGCCATATAATGGCCTAGTGTAAAATTGGATTTGCTATGGTTGTGCTTACATTTACCATTTAATCTAAAACTAGCAGTCAGAATTGCTCTATTGCACAAGGAAGTTTGCGTGGTCTTAATTTTGCAACAGCAAACAATTTTGCAATGTCATACAGAAGTGAGCGTTCATTCATACAATGTAGGGAATGAGTGACCAAGCCACAAAGTAACATTCGGAATAAAAACACAGGTTAAGGAATGAAAGCCCCAAATCTCTCCTGCAAAGTAGAATTTTCATCCATAATAGTTGTACAGTATGACCTAATTGTGAGTACTTACTGTAAGAATACATGTTGGTTAGTAGTTAGGGAATGACTAAAAAGAGAGGCAAAATCTATCAAAAAGTTATCACACATGTCAACACAAAACTTTTAGTTCAGCCAAAGTAGTAAAGCAGTCCAAGAAGGGCATCTTGAAGCAAATCATCCAATTGTCCCTATTTCTGAGGATCTGCTTCAAACCACAGAACGACTGAGGTGAAAGACAAGCTCCAACACACCTACCATACTCCTATGACGGACAGCGATTTGCTCCTCAGCCCCATGTTAGAATTAGCCTAGAAGCAGTCCATGTGGACACTGCATCCTCAGAAATACTTTCACTTTACAGATATTCTCCCATTCTGCCATCCAACTCGATAATGTACACAACGCTGTACTGTAACGTACACAATACTTACTCTTTTACATCAGAACCTGCCACAATTACCCTGACATGTACAACTCCCCAGTCACGCACTAACTTTAAAAATACTGGCCAAGCACTTTGCCACCCTTTCCCAAGAAAACCCTTCTCTTTGGCATGCTGTAACTCTCTTCCCCTGTAACTACTGCTGTAGGCTTTTCCCCTTGCCCTCCCTAAACAGATTTTTCTAACTGTGTATCAAAGATCCACGACCTATCTCTGATCTGACACAGTTGCACAAGCTTGGATCAAACAGCTGAGAAAGGTAGAAGAAAGACCACAGAAAGGCAGGAATGGTCGAAGTTACAGTGAGAAGTAGGACTAGCAAGACCAAATCATTTGTATCTCAAGGATTCAAGAGGGAAAATACCAACATGAAGAGCTAAAAAAATCCTAAAGAAGAGCAACAAGCCTGACTGGCCTATTGCTTTTAACTGGACACCATTCAAGAATACGTACTCAGATCAAACATGCTAAACGTCACCGTCCCCAGGCTGCTCCCTACAGACCCTGGACTTTATTCGTTCTGCTTTTAAAGTACATTCAGTATTTCCAGGACATTGGGAACTCTTATAGCACTGATGCCCAAACATACATCCTACAAGAGAGGATACACAGTTGCCAAAAGAGTTGCCAAAACAGTTCTGCTTAACAGTAGAAGCAACAAAGAACTCACCTTCAAAAACTATTGGCTATTACCTCTCATAATGGCCATTACCATGCCCGTTGTCTCTGTGCACCCTGGTGCACGCTCATTCACAGACATGAAGTGTGTGATTCCTTTGTTTCCTGCATCTTACCCTATGCTTACATCAGAAGTTCATCGAGGCAGGCAATATCTCCTGCTGTCTTTCCAAGGTGGACAATGAACTCCTAGTTTTATTATTATGGTTCCATTGCATTACAGTGCTATTGATAAAAATGAATAAAATTATCCATGTGGCTCAGGTGAGTTAGTGCTGCCTCATCACAAATTTTCCAATAAAAAGTAAAGTTAGGGTATCTTCACTGAAACATAAAAACTGGTGTGGAAGAAATACTTCCAAGTGTCTTACGATTGTCCTGAATGTCTTGCCAAGCGTAGAAACCCAAAGCTGCACACTCTCTGCTAGATTGCACACAACCCATGGTTTATTCAGGTTGTATCCATCTTAAATGATGTTTAAATTTGATTCTGTGTTTTTCATCATCTTGCAAACACAATCTCACCTTCTCCAATCATCTTCTGTTTCCTCTATTGACCTTGATTATCTTCTAAAATTCTTCATTCCCAGCATAAAAACTCTGTTTTCTTCATGGCTCCTCATACAACAACGCCCTCAATACGCATTTCTGTAAGCTGTCTTCAATGTTCACTGCCCTTTATAGACCTTTTCTATTTCAGCCATTTCTTTGTGATCAAATGCCCATCACCCAACCTTGTTTGATTCTTGCCCCTAATGTATTTAATAATTTTTAAAAGCAGAAGCACATGGGTGCCCTTGATGACCTGCAGTCCTAGGCACCCGGACTGAAGTGGGACAAGGCAGTGAGAGAACGAAACACATTGGCGCACGTACCCTTAGGAGGTACAAACACCCCCAAGGTGTTTTGCTGCAGAACACTACCATGGGGTAGGAGGTAAATGGAATAAAAATCCTTGGAGAAATCACAAACATTTAAACCAAATAATGCCACTTCTGTAACATATGGACAGGCTAATAGGGGAGAGTATGACAACATTAATAAGCTGAAAATGCGGGTGACAGCAGGGAATAAGCAAATCTGTTCTGACATAGCAAGATTGGATCTGAACTTCTGCCACATTAATGATAACTAGAAGAAGCTTGGTAACTGGTTCTTCTTCCTCCCTTTTTTTTTTTTTTTGTGTGGCAGGGGCAAAGGAGAAGGTAGGGTATGTAATATGGAAAATATGACTGTTACTTGTTGTCTGTAGTCCTCTTGGAAAGACAGATAAATCTGCTGAAACAATAAAATTTTCAGCTTTATGTTTCCCAAACATCAAGGGATAAGCATGCTCTCTGTTGTTACTGTCGTTAAATATTTATACTGCTGCAACACAGAAAAGACCACAGGTCAGGACACAACTGCACTGTGCAAATATTACAAAGGATAGCCCAGACCCAAGGACATAACAGTAAATCAAAAACAAAATCAAAAGACACAGAAGGAAGAGCCAAATCATGGGTCAGGTAAGAGCCTGCACTGAAAAATCATTGTGTTCTCTCCCTTTTAATCAACCCCATCCTCTCCCCACCACTGAAGAACCTGATTAGTGTCCTGTCATCATAAATCTAGAGTTCACTGCCCCACCGAGGGGAAAAACTTCAAAATCCCACTCATGCCACCTCTTCCACAAATTTGGCTTTTTAGCATAAATCCATTTATGCCCTCTGTCTCTATGGACCTAAATTCCACTCTCCAAACCAGCTTTCAGTGTCTTCTGCCACAGGAATGATCAAGACTCAGAACTGTCTGGGGGACAAAACAGGTGTGTGAAAGGAAGGTGTTCAGAACAGCGGAGAAGATTTCTGCTACGGAGTCCTGGCTACTGCACTCTTCCTTTCTGGCACTCGTCTGACTTGCACCCCAGGGACTACTGGGCTTAGACGTTGTAAAACATCTTAGGACTCTTTACATTCCAACAGCAGACAAATATTTAGATGTTCATTTGAAACAAATGCACTACCACACCAGGATATGCCCTGGATTCAGAAGAAAAGTTAATTTCAACTTTGTAGGGGAAAAATCAAGGCTAGGGAAGGGGAAAAGGAACATAAAAACCCCACCAACTTCACCATGACTTGTACAAGAGCTTTTGTAGACATTAAAAGGTATTTTGCTTTACAAGCACAAACACTTTCCTGGTGCAAAAAGTATTTTCCCCTCCCTAAATGAAATATACTTCCATTTTCCCTAGATGCCTAAAAAAACTGTAGAAGCCTTTTCCAAGCATCTCTGTGTGTGATCCTTTTGTATTTCATGTCACCGGAAGCCTCAGCCTGAAAGAAATCAGGAACTTAGGAGTCTGTAGATCTCCATGCTCCAAGTTCCCAAGTTGTCAAGAGTAATCATTATCCTGTACCTCCAGAACATTTCCAAGCAGTTTCTTTAGAATACCAGAAGAAAAGGGAAAAGAGATGGCATGCAGACACCTGAATTGGTGCCCTTCAGAAGGCTAGGCAGATTTCCATTCAAAATCCACTTTGTTTTTTTCAACGACGTCTCCAAAACAAAACACTCATCCGGATATTTTTTTTTCTTTTAGGAAATTAACATTTCCAATTAGGAAATTCTTGACCCAGATCCAGTGCTCATTAATCAGTGTATATTACTGACCACAGAGGACTAATACATCTGTGCACATACAGACATGCACTTCCTTCCCTGAAGCACTTTGATGTCCAAAACAGTGGGCTACAATATTTCAGAGATGTACGTGTGGCACAGCCTCAGACGTACTGCACCTGCTGAAAGGGTTGGAGAACTGCCAAACATCTTTCTTTTGGAAAAAGCATTTGCTTTAATATCTGCTAATTCCAGGAAGGGGGCTGTGCTCTTCTTGTTTAGCTATGTCTTTGCATTCACAATGAACAAAAGGAAGGGACAAGGCAACCATCTGTAGGTGTTTCAAAGAAAAATAAAACCCCAGTGGGCTTCCTATTACAGGGAGGAAAAGAGAAAGGATAAGAGATAAAACAAGCCGAATGCAACAAGCTGAAACCCTGAGCTCACTTCTCTACAACAGGCTTGTTAAGCATTCCTGGCCAGACAACCTAGAAAGCCTTTGAAATAAAATTTAAAATCAAAAGCTTTCCCCAAAACATCTACTTTTCCTTCCAACAGTTTTGTCTATCTAGTTCAGAGACAGGGGATCCTACCCATCCCTACACATTTCCATGGTCCTAAATGGAACATAGCCTGGCCATCTGCCAGACTTCAACAGTCAGATATATTAAAGGCATTTGCATTTGGCAACTGAATATGCTGGTTAGTACGCGGTGGGATTTTGAAATAATACATATGCACCTAATTAGAAATATTTAGTTGCTATTCTGCGATCAGATTCACTCAGCATCACCCCTAGAATTCATAACATGCAGTAAACTGAATTTTATAAGTCCCTTCCCTCCACGTGTTATGCTATCTGTGTTCACAAATAACACAGTAAGTACTAGCAAAAATAGCACAGCCTGCCTTCAAGTATGGTCTCACATCTCTTAACCTTATCAGCATCTCTAGATTATTACTAGCACGAGCCAAAATGCAATGCTTTTAGTATAAAAACTAAGGCTTCACACTAAAACAAAAGAGTGAATCAGCAAAAGAAAGTGCAGCCTCCTCCCCATACTGAACGGTGAAGTAACAGCCTTTTCTCAGGAGGTTTCCAGTAATGAATTCCTGTTTTAATTGAAGCTGCAGCCAATGTGTGAGCTCCAAATGGGCCTCCCTCTCCTTCTCTCTCTAGGTGATGCTGTGGAGGAAAGAGCTTTTAAATCAGTCAGTGAACATAATGAACTTCAATTTCCCTTCGACAAGGACAAAATTACAAACATACACTTCACTTCCAGACAATTAATTAATTTGTTTACACAATTTCTTTGCTTTGTTTTACTTTCATGATTTTTTTCCCCTCCACTTCTTTAAGCTCTTTAACTCTCTAAGGTGTAGGATTAGCTTTTCACAACTCATCCTCTCTCAGGCGTGGAGAAGTGAAACTACAACGGAGCTGTTTGCAGCAGAGGAAAGAAGCCTATGCAATTACCTTCAGGCTCCCTGCTAACGCCCAGTGACAATGTTAAAGCACACTTGCAGATTCTATAGATGACAGCATTAGCATTTGCCCGTTGTTAGCAAGGCAGACATAGTTGTTGTCACTTGGAAAGCGTTTGCCCACTTATCAGCATGAAAAGACCTGCTTCTCAAACTTCTGGTGTCTGAAAAAAACAGAACAGACCAGAATCTGACTCTCGGAGACTAATGGAAATGACTTGCAGGGACAAAATTCTCTGACATTGAAGTAGCCAGCCAGAGCCAGCAACCACCAATACTGCACACAAGTGCGCACAGCTTTGCCTCCCAACACTGTTCTCCCACTCCTGTGGGATAAGGAAGCCAACCTCCAAAGCACTTGAGAGGAGCAGTAGTGGGGAAAAGGGAAAAAGCAGGGTGGACTCGGTGAGGGTAAATGGATTGATAGATTTGAGATAGTGAATATAAATTATTTTTTTCTTGTAGGAAGAATGTTTATTCTAGATAATGCCACAGATTAAATCCCTCTAGCAATATCAATACTGTCTACATTACCACAGTGGTGCATGTTTAATTTCATTTCTCCTGCTACAAATATAGGCCAATAAATTTGACAACACATCTGTTATTTACTTGCACTCTACTCTGAAGCATATTCATGACATATACTTAGCCAGTTTCAAATTTAACAGCTTTTCTTATATTTATATCTACTTAGTGTTAGTGAAAAGTGCTCTGGTGACTTTCCATATACATGCAGTAAGTGCAGCACACGTAGCAACACTAAAAGATTCCCTTGGCTATGTACCATTACTGTACACATTTATGATTACATAGAGCTAAAATATTTGAAAGTGGTAGAAGATCGTTGCATCCACTCATTTTGAATATAACTGGTAACTGTGCAGCTAAAACATGCCTGCAGTTGTCTCAACAGCAGAGACCCAGGAATTCACTTCACAGTATTCACTCAGTTGTTGACACACAGTGAGGTCCTTCACAGACTTTGATGTACACACAAACAAGCCATACCATGAAATACTGGCTCATTGTTACCCTCCCCACCCTTTCATTATTCTGTTAGATCTTTTGTTAGAGAAAAATGCGAGTAAGGGCTTAAGAAGTTGTGACCACAGATAAAGGAAACACCACCCAAAAATATTACACAGCAGATGGTCCTGAGCAGTGTGTCTGCTTTGCAAAGGCAGCACAGAGAGGCGGGAAGTGCATCTAGGTCAAGAAGGACAATCTTAGCACAGGAGCACTGACAGAGATTAGTACCTCACACATGCTCGTGCTGCTGACACAGGAGGAACCAGGGATGGGGACTGAAGAGAGAGCACCGCTAGATTGCCTTGCTCTTACACTGCCCCTGAGATAACTTATCTCTCCCCTGTGGTTGTCAGTCTTCTGTCTCCAATATCATAAATCCAGTATTACAATGGTTAAGGCCATATAAGATTGTGAATGGAGTTAGACAAATTACAGAAGACCGAGGAGGAAGATGAAAATTCATAAAGCAGTACAAGAGTGCAGACACGTGAAATTGCAGCAGAAAGATGACTTTTCCTCTCTGACCTCCAGCTTGCCATTCTCTGCATTTTGATTGCACTACAACTGGAACAATCAAGTTCACTGACATTTGGAAAACCTATACAACTACTATGCATTCTTGTAGCTTGTAGTGTGGCCTTTTTCTTTTGGTATTAGTTGTAGTTCTTAATTTTACAAAGCTGACCCCTTAAATAAAAGATCACAAAGATGTTAGAACAACTGAATAATTGTGCTATGCTTAACAACAAGGCCCTCGGCCCATGGTCAGACTTCACAGTTCCCTCAGACTCAAGTACGGTCTGTTGCAACAAAAACATGCTCACAAATTGAAGACCATACTACAATAATCTGCTTTTCTAAAATACCGTGTATACAGAACCATGTACATCGATACACTCATAACAGTAGGTCTACCACACACGCAGTAGGGGGTCTTTTAGAATCTATTTTGCAGCTTTGCAGAGAGAAAGAATAAACAGTGCAGGGAAACCAAATATTTGTCTATTGAGTGGATGTGGGTACAGCAGCTACGCTGCAAGTGGGTGTGTGTCTCTGTGGGGGAGGATAATCGGGGGAAAATGGAATGGGCAAAACAAGATAAGGTAAGATAGGCCCTACTTCCCCCTCACCCCCCAACCTTTCTGTCTTGCAGGGATCAGGTACCTGTTTCCTGTCCTGGAGAACACTTGTTAGCTCAGGTGGGGACACTCAGTTGGCTCCCAGCCCTATGTTTCCATCATTAGCAATGGGATTTCTGCTTCTCCAAGCCCCGGTTTCCACCAAGTTTGAGATGTCAGAGTGACCTCCATCCTGCCTTACAACTTGGCGATTATGCTACTAATTCTGTCAGATTGATAAATGTACGCTACAGTCTAAATCATGACTCTATCAGCCTCATTTCGCTTGCTTTCTTTTACTAGGTTACAAAAATTAAATGCATCTTTTATGAAGAACACTGCAGTTTATATAATGCTGCCTTGCACACTTAGGAGCACACACACTCTAGTAGCAGAACTCAGCATGAACTATGAATTCTCTCATTGCTGCACGTATGCTTTTGGCCTTGCACCGCTGCTGACTGTGGCAGATACCAGGTAAGAACCTTACTGATTAAGCGAAACACACAAGGTATCATTAAACTACCACCATCAGCCTCATCTCATAGATAAGACTTTAAGAATTATTCTTTTAAAGATTTTTTAAAGAATTTAACTCATTGAGAATGACTCTCCCATATGATAAAACTGCGAAAATGATAAAGCAGTGTTACACACTGAAGAACTCTGTGAACCATGCCACCACCACAAGCTCCCCCTTTCCCTCCCCACCCAAACCCCGTTTTTTCTCCCCTCCTAACTGCCACTTAATGTGCTTTCATATTCTGGGAAAAGAGCAAGCAGGACAGACAGGAATCCACAGCAAAGCCGTTCTGTGGCTTCCAAACAGTTACAAAAACACTTTCAAGGACTTCCAAGAATCAAGTACTACAATCCCATAAATTTCAGAATAAAGTACAGAAGTCAGAGAGGATCCATCACTAAACGTTTTCTAGGTGCTTATCATAACAAAGGTTACAGAAGGCCTTGCATATAGGGCATACATTTTGAATTTGTTGCAGAACAGAAATTACATTTTCTGGCCACAGAAATTACATTTTTTTCCACTGATCGTTATTCTATTTCCTGCCCTAAAAAGAAAGCATGATGAACTGTAGACCACCACCGGTTTTGGTTAAATAGCCTTTGGCTTCATTAAAAAGATGCCTGAAGAAAGCAGACATCTTTGGCAAACTCATTACACAGAGAATCTACTGCTCAAGAAAAGGTGAAGAAAAATCTGGATGTTTTGGTCATTAAATGGTCTCCCAGTGACTCCTCACTCCAAACCTGTACAAGTTAAAGCTCTGCTAAAGTCACAGAATACTGTAAAAACAGACAATACCTTTGCATACTGAGAACAGCTGGCTTAGTTAAAAGATTTTTCTGTGGTATTGTCACTCATCAGTACAGTTACAAGGCCATCAACACTACCCTGCTGATGGGCAAATTTCAAGGGTCAGAGCCATAACGCAGTACAGCAGAGCCTTTATCTTAAGGATGACACTGCTGCAAATGGGTGCTCCAGCTCTCAGAAAATGTTGGTTCATATCAGGCCCATAGGGACAACCTCTGAGGATGACAAACCACCTTTGCAAGCCAAATCTCCATATTAAGAAAGAGTTTTCTAACAGCATATTCTGGGGTGGGGTATTTTTTGATTCAAATACCGAGCATCATGGTTTCGACTCAAGTTACTTCTACAGCTCTCAAATGGGCAAGGGAAGAATTTTGTTGTGCTAGCTAGGATAGCGGAAGTCTATGAATGGCCATGGATGCTTCCACTGTTCTTTTCTCTGCATGATAAAGCTCCTTCTTCTCTCCTCACACCATTCTATAGTCATGTGACTATATGGCTTTATGGTCAAGCTAATTTTGATTTAGATTTGTACAAACCAATGCCTCTACAACACTAGAGGTAGCTAGAAAAATAAGTTATTAAAAGAAACATGACCCTTAGTCATTGCTGTTTCAACAAATCCCTTCCTTCTTGCCAGAAGGATACCTTATAGAGAGTTACTTACATTGCACTGGCAACTGCTGAATTTGTAAAGTAACAGGAATAACCCCTGTTCCTCATTCTCCCTTCTTTTTCACAAGCAGTTTGTCTTTTCTTCATTTTTTTGCCATCTCCTTCTCTTTCTCATTGCTAAGACAAAATTTGAACAGCCCATTTCTCATCACTTTGTACAACGGCAACCACTGCAGAAAAGCCTGTAAAACTCAGCACCAGTATAAGAGGGGGGAAAAAAGCACCATTGCCTGTGTAGGCAATGTGTTAAAGAAAGAGAAATTTGCTCCTTAGCTAACTGCCCAAGAGCAATTTTCAAGAGGAGTTGAAGGAAGCTTGGAAAAAGAAATGCACAGTTACAAAAAAGCAGTTTAAGGCTCTGTCATTAGCTGAATGTCATTCACACACAAAGGGCTATTTTATTTAAATAATCTATCATTTTTAATTTGCCTTTCAAACTCAAAGCCATTTTTCAGTTAAAATTGGATCCTGGCATGATGGAAGCAGTCAGGGAGCGCGTCATAGAGGGCATATGGAATCTGGTATCAGATACAATTACCAGTTCAGCCGGTTCTCTGTGCCTTTCCACTAGTTCTGCTCCGGCCTCTTTAACCACTCTCTGCAGTGAGTTAAAACAGTTTTACAAGTTTGTCTCAAGCTTAGTTTGCTGCTTACACAGCTAACCAACTCAAAAGCTTTCCTGAACAAATGTAATTGTTTTAACTCACTTAGTGTTTACATCACAGATTATTCATTTCATTCCCTTGCAATCATGCCCTCTTTGAGCCAGATCTTTGAAACTGAAAAAAAACCTGAAGGCATTCATTGTGTCATTCGATCCCTTTCTAGAAACAGTTTCTGGGGTAAGTATTACCAAAACCTTAATCCTGGAGACAGCTGTAATTCAGAGTTTGTTTCCAATAACAGCCTGGTATGATCCTCTCATAGTTTCAGCGAAAATGGTGTAAGGCAACTGAACTATGAACCAGCGCCTTAAAGGCACAGGCCACTATACCCCATAGTATTTGTGATACACCATAGAAACTTCTTTCAGGACAGAACTCTTTTATGATCGTTATCTCCAAAATGTATAAATTGGATACAGCTTCTTTCATTTCACTGCGGACTGTGTCTCTCCAAAGGCTCTGTAAGAGAGAGTGAACTCAAAAGACGTATGGTCCTGGTAGCAGGAGCAACCAGCACTTTTTCCTTGAGCCTCATCTAATGCTGCTGGCTGAAGAGAGCATACCTAGACTCTGTTCTCATTTTCAGTGGTGTAAATCCAGGCTAAGTCCTCCGATTTCACTGGAATCACTGCAGGTTTACACTAGGCAAAACTCCAGGCCTACATCTCTAAATAACTACATTTGAGAGTCAAGGCACTTTAGGTATTTAAAGTTCACAAAACTTAGAGTAAGCAACAACAAGCGAGACTGTCAGATTTACGTGACAGATACATTTTTCTTGCAGAGCATCTTTGAAAGGTGTTTAAGATCATCCAAATATTCCTTCACCGCAGCTGAACAAAGCTGGTTGTTCTGAAGCTTTTCAGCAGTATTAACATTTGACCAGTGCTATTTCTGAGCGGGTCGCAGCCCAATGCTAGGACATGCTCATCTGTAGAATGGGGGGACACCATTCAGCTCATTTCAACAAGGGCTTTTGGTACTGTGCACAAAACAGCAGCCAAGTCAGGTCACTCAGAAGCAGGAGGACTGTAATGGTCAACTTTATTTCCAAAAGACTGATATTTATGCCACCAGTAGAGTATTTTAACAACAGTAGGTTACATGCCTCTCAGAACTCCTATTAGGAGTATGAGCTAGTCTGTAGATGAAAGATGCAAGTTAAATTATCTGTCTTCCCATTCCCAACAGGTACCTGTGTACATTACAAGAAACAACACAGTCATATTCAATCAATAGTCAGATGCCTTCACCTTGCTATTAACATAAAACTATTGCCCATATTTGAGAGAAACCATAACTGATCCAAATTCTCTGGTAGGTACTCAGACAATCAACATAGAAATGAACAGCCAGCAGAAACTCAGACTGTTAGGGACATTTAAAAGCTCTTTAGACATCAATAAAGCTTAGGGACTTTTGAGAGATGCTCCCAAGAAGAATTTTGATTATACAACTGAAGCAACTACAACTGAAACAGATTCAATTAGGAAGATGCTTCAGCTGTGTGAAACCGTGTGAGCTGCTGTGTCTTTAGGATCAGGGTAGGTCTTACAACCCAAAAAGCTTTGCTGTTGGGTTCCCTGAGAGATTACAACAGGGGTTATAGCTTCTCTGCACAGGCTCTGGAGATGAGGCTGCAGAATTTCCAGCCACATGAAGAAAAAATGATAACGGGAGGAGAGGAAGATTAAGGACACTGATTCCCTGTCCTAGTAACCCCAGCTGAAACACTCAGAGTTACTCTTACTAGGTTTTGGGTGAGGCAGAACACATAAATAATTAAGTTATTACACCCAGACCTGCAAGCACATAGAAGCAATATACATGTACCAATTACCAAAACGCATGCCAGTGGCATAACCATCAAGAAATAAATGCAGCTAGTCTTAGCAATACATTTTGAGAGATCTGGACGGGCCAAGGCCAATGGTATGAGATTCAACAAGGCCAAGCCCCGGGTCCTGCCCTTGGGTCACAACAACCCCACGCCGCACTACAGTCTTAGGGAGGAGCGGCTGGAGCGCTGCCTGGTGGAAACGGACCTGGGGGTATTGGTCAACAGCCGGCTGAATACGAGCCAGCAGTGTGCCCAGGTGGTCAGTGAAGCCAACAGCATCCTGGCTTATATCAGAAATAGTGTGGCCAGCAGGACTAGGGAAGTACTCGGCATTGGTAAGGCTGCACCTCAAATATTAGTTCAGTTTTGGGCCCCTTACTACAGAAGGCTCATTGAGGTGCTGCAGCATGTCCAGAGAAGAGCAACAAAGCTGGTGAAGGGCCTAGAGCACAAGTCTTATGAGGAAAGGCTGAGGAAACACCGAGGGGGCTGGGGTTGTTTAGCCTGGAGAAAAGAAGGCTGAGGGGAGACCTTGGCCTTTTCTACAGCTATCCAAAAGGAGGTTGTAGTGAGGTGGGTGTCGGTCTCTTCTCCCTGGTAACAAGTGATAGAACGAGAGGAAACGGCCTCAAGTTGCACCAGGTGAGGTTTAGACTGGATATTAGGAAAAATTTCTGCACATAAAGCTTTATCAAGCATTGGAACAGGCTGCCAGGGAAGTGGTGGAATCACCATCCCTAGAGATATTTAAAAGACATGTAGATGTGGTGCTTAGGGACAGTGGTGGACTCAGCAGTGTAGGTTTAATAGTTGGACTCAATGATCTTAAAGGTCCTTTCCAACCTAAATGATACTATGCTTTTCCTCAAGGAAAGATACTTATAACAGGAAAGCAGAATAAGTTAATGCAGGCAGGCGTAAAACAAAACATGAAATTTCCCCCATCTGCAATTTCTACAATAACCATGGGATTCAACACATCTCAAAACCCTTCCTCATAACCATTAAATCAATTTATGCTTCTTTCCCTATCCCACGCAGAGATCAAGGGAAAAGTTGAGCTGAGGCTAACCTCATCTCACCAAAAACCAGGCATCACCATTTCAGATTCTCACAATGAACTTTGAACACATGTAAGTTTACATCAGATAACACCACACTCCATCTGATTTACTTCCCTAGTCAGCTAATATAAGCATCACTTCTTTGTGGTAATTCAAAATGCCACCTTCCCCCAGACCACTGCCTGGCCCCACATTTAAATCTAGAACTGACAACCTCTCTAATGCTAGGGAAAAATTTCAGGAGCTCTGAGCAATCTCAGCTTCTGCTTTTGATCTGCCTTGGGTAGATGGAGAAGACCAAGACTATTTCATGAAACCTGGCCCTGGAGATGCAGCTACTTATCTGCAGCCAGCACGTATGAGAATATTGTGTGATTTCAGTGGCTTTTGCCACATTGTTCTTTTTAAACTATAAATTGTCTGAGCTTCTACCTTTGACCAATGCATTGTGCTGCTGGCACAGCATGACTGCCTAAGTGACTCCTACTCATGATCTAATGTTGATTTTACTGACACTGAAAGGGAAACAGTAATATCTCAAGGGACTGTATTTGAGCTGGGTGAGGCAGAAAAATTTGGGTTTATATCATGCTTTTTAACCTCCAGATATTCCAAAGCATTGCACAAAACAGTAGATTTGTTGTTTGAAGTGCAATGGCACCTGGACAAGGAGACAAAAGGGAGCAGCCGCGATGCATTTCAGAAAATCTTCCTCAGTCTCAGGGGTAAAATCTTTTCATACAAGCTGCACCAACACCTGTTTTGATACTGGTTTAAGTTCCAAGATTTATCTGGGTATGCCTAGTGGGACTTTATGCCACCTTTGGTCACCAAGTAATTGATATTGCACTGTAGCATCAGCAATGGGAACTACAACTAGGAAGTTTCTCACTCATTAGCTTGTTGGTATGATCAGTTATTTTGTGATCTTTCAAAGATCCCAAGGAGGAAGAAACAGAAAGAATTTTGGGTAACAGACTTCAAGAGAAAAAGAGGAGAGGTGGGATACTTTTTTTTAATGATACAGAAAGCCAGTAAGTGCTGTGATCCCACAGCTGCCTGCAAGTTCATTAAATAAATATAGTTTGAGGCTGGCCTCTACTTAAGTGCCTAAAGAAAAGTAGAAGAGAAAGAATTCTTCATCCAGCCTTATAAGCCCACTGAAAAATCCAAATGGTTATTGCAGTATTTGATTTTGCTTCTGCTGCTGATGTCATATGAAAATCTAGACTCCAATCTTGACCCGTGAGGCTGTCTTGTTGGCATCTATGGTTTGCATCATTACGGATAATGCATATATTCTGTATAATGCTACTGCATAATCTTTAGTGCATATATAATGGTATTCTTTAGAGCCACAAAGTGTTTGAGTTGTTTATACCTGCATGATTCATACATAATACCACTAAGATCTGCCTAAGATTCCTCTTTCCCCAAAATGGTGACAGCCACCATTTTCAGAGACGTCAGTCTTAACGCTCACCAAAATACTATTGTCAGTGTAGGCACCCATGACGTGTAGCAAAGATACAAAACATAGGCAGTCATGGGACTGCTGACATGTAGGGTTTTCACAGGCATCTCCTTATGTTGGTACCTACAGGTGAATAAATTCACTAAGCCCAAACTCTGGTTTCCTGTGCTTTGTAAGAAAAGCCAGAAGATGACCTTGATTTTGCTTGACACTAGACAATGCTTTGTTTCAAGATCTCATATACCTCTGTAAACAAAAAGATAAAATGCAGAATAAGAATATAAGAAATCAGTTGACAAAATTCATCTGATTTTAAGAGTTCTTATTACAAAAGTTTAACAAGCCACTAACTTTTACGATCTTCAGACAGCTGCAGATACAACACTCATCTCTGCTAGCACTTCAGAACTATCTATAATGCTGCCACAAAGATTATTTTCCTAATCTGTCACAGTGACATGGTCACACATCACACTCACCCTAGCTCTTCACTGATCCACAGATTCCCCCTCTCGGTCCAACATACGTTGCCTGTCTTTATTTTCACAGCCTATCCCGTCTAGTTTTTCTCTTATTAAAAGGTCACCTCTGATCCTCCAATGATCAGTCTCCACTCAAATCTACATGCAGGCATCTTTTTGCCAGTCCTCTTCTTCATACTTGGGAGAAGCTCCCAATTAAATATACCTGAAGTACTCTACTGCTCTCCTTCAATTTCCAGTTAAAATTCTTTATCACTCATGAAGCGTGGAGACCACCACTCATAGCTGCCTCACTGTTATTCCTGTCTTATTCCTTATTCCCGTCATCTGTCTACAAAGGTATACCTGTCGTCTTTCCTGTTTCCTTAGGTTACTAGAGTAGCACTATTAGTAGGATAACATATGCTTTCTTTTACACATAAATTCAGCTACTTAAAGAACACCTGACACTCAGTTCTGAGTCCTGCAGCTCAATATCTTTTAATCGTTTTCTTTCAAACCATACCTTCAGTGTTTTCTTCTGGGTAAATAACAGGTGATAAGCACAGAAATGAAAAGAAACGCACTAGACAGACTCTTCTGAGCTAAGTTGAACTTCACACCAATTGTGATTAGGGATAACTTCAAACTACTAAATCGTCTTCCTCAAAGCCTACAGCCAGCTAGGTTGAGCAGATTCAACCTCCTCACAAGTGAATAGACACATACAGCACAGATTCCGCAAGCTAAGATTTCCCTCCACTCTCCTCCTGTGTGTGTGTACTCGTAGCCAGCCATCCTATCAAAGAGTAGAACTGCATCCTCCACTAGCGATGAACTGTTCCTGCAGCTGTTGGCACAATGTCTCCCATGGGAGTGCTCTGAAGTGTTAACAGTTCACCATAACTTCCACACCACTCCTTCTCACAGTTTTTTTTTCCCAATTCTATTTAAGAAGTGAACTATAAGATAGGCAAAAAGGACAAATATCTTCTTCTACATTTGGGTTTTTAGAACTCCCTTTGGAGAAAAGAGTTTCCTCTTTACAGTTTCTTCTGTCTTAGAAATCAAGCCCACTGAGAAGCAGGCATCCAAATTTTTATTTATATACATATAAAAAATAACCACCTTAAGATTCGCTGGGTTACTTAAAACTGAACGCCTCTGCTCTAAGCAGCTGGGGACTCAGTCAGGAACATACAAGCAAAAATGTGCAGGGGAACAGTCTCTCTGCTGTTGCCTGCATTTAATTACTCCTCACCACTCATCTATCATACTGCATAACCTCAGTACATAAGAAAAGACAATACCATCCTCAGCTGGCAACATAACAAATCTCAAGGGTTTTAGTACAGGCTTTCAAACTCTCTCCAAGCTGGCAGAGGAGAGGAGACTGGCTAGCTTTGCTGACTGACCCAAGTTACATAAACATGCTTTTTCTTGAAACCCTTTTAGCAGTAGCATTTTTCAGGCACACAGGGGCACACGCAGGGTGGCTTCAGACAAAGCTCTGCAGTCCAGTAGTTAGAGTGCTACTGTTTGATACCATAGGACTCCTGGATTCTCTACAAACAACTCCCTGTGTGACCTTGTTTTAGACAGCTCATGCATGTGAGATTAATTTGCTGCATCTGTAAAACAGGTATAACAATAACCGTCTAGCTATTTTCCTATCACTTCCTATCAAGACATTTTCTGAGGATTTCTTTTTTATTTTTTTTAATGCACGCAGCCCAGCCCCTGAATTATCCAGTAGGAGCATCTCTCCCAGTGAAAAGCACTAACTTGTGAAACGTTCTTGCCCAGATTGCATTCACCCCTTCTTTCACATGCTGAGATACCAGATCCAAAGCTGAACACCACCCCTTTTAATTTTGTAGTTAGGGATATTTCTCTTGGAAAGCACCAATACAAGCCAGAACTGCTGCATTCTAACTTGCCAGTGCTGTGCTGTGATATCTAAGGAACTCACTCACCCCTCCGCCCTATTTTGCCCATATTTATTGAATAGAAGCATTTCTGTTTTACTGGCAGTACCTGCAAGGCTCTTTTTAGGGTCAGCTAGATACAGCTTTTCATTACCTCTAAAAACCTCAAAAACTAAGCAATGCCAACACACCAAACAGCCTATTCCAATGGTATAGTACCTTCTGCAAAAATGGATGTGTGATTTCTTGCAAAGAAAGGAGAAGTGGTGACACTAGCTCTAGATTAAAGCACCATCTTTTAATGACCAAGTAACTGTTGCCAATTGTATATTTGAGGAAAGACTACTCATAACTAACTGAGGTCAGATGGAAGAGCCCCTTTTTGAGTATATAAAACAACACACTTATCAAGCAATAAATAAAAGTAAAGGGAACAGTTTTAGCTCATGTACTCATTCAGGCATACCACTAAAAGAAGAGAGGCTAACGAGTGATTGTCAAAAGAGATTAGACATGTAATATAGAGAAAAATAATTCGAGGTATAGTTCAAATGGCCATCAAGACAGAAATCAACAGAAATAACTGGAGAGTCACTATGTACGTATGGATTGACCTGTGAGCACTTGGAATTTCCCTTTATTATAGGGATCCTAACTTTAACAGGAATAGGCAGTATTACAGAACTTTTGGTCGAGGGATATGACTAAAGGCATCACTGCAGCATAACAGAGACCTAAACTACGCTCATCTGTTGGAAGCAGTTCATGCACAGCATGTAGACTTTAATGTTGCCTAGAAACCCCCTCTAAGCTTAAATACACTTGCACATTTTGATACCACAGCACAACTGTCAGTAGTAGCTGCCTTAAAACTAACTCCTAACTGTTTATTCTAGAACTGGCGGCCACAGTATTCACTGAAGGATAAGGTGATCAGTAAAGACGGTGGAGATGCCACAAAGGGCATAAAATTATGGGCCATATTTTTTTTAAAAACCTACCATGAAGTATCTGAAGCTCCTCTGTATATATGCCCCGGCTAAAAATACCACAGTCTGTCTCGAAGCACCAGAGGAACAGACAACTTCAAGACCGAAGACAAAAAAGAAGAATGTGTGATTTTATCAGGACTGGTTCTGGAAATAGCCAGGATTGCTGATGTTACCCTTGTGTGGGGGCATTGGGAGCTTTTCTGGTTTGGGTTGCGTTTTTTTGGGGGAGTGATGGCGGGGAGGGTTAATTACCAGAAAGTTTTGCTGTAAACTTCAGCTGAAAGATGGCAAGTCCAGTTTGTTATGTTGCTACAGCCAGCCACAGGCTCAAATCTGCCTGCAAACTATGTGAATCCAGATGCTACCTTCCATCACATTTTTTATTACTGAAAGATTTTTAAAGCAAAAAAAACACTGAATCAGGAAACAAAGGTGGTGGGATATGCTATTATATTAAAAAAAAATAATGTTCCCATGATTTTAAAGGTGTGGTGTTCAACATCTGCTCTTCCTTTGGTGATAATTCTCCATGCATTTTAGGTATTGCTCATTAAAAGCTACACCAATTACTACTTTCTCTTTTCAAGTCTGCATAGAAATGCATAATCGTAGCAAGGAGGGGTTTTCCTTCTTTCTTTCTTTTCTTTTTCCCTTTCCTCTCTCTCCAAAACACAGCTGATCTTTCTTCACTTTACTTTCAGTCTTTGTTAAACGGTAAAACCTCCCCCCACTGCTTCATTTTTTTCTCATCCCTAATGCCTGAGTGTTTGTCTTGCACAAGCTTCCCTCAAAAAATCGACAATGAGAAAGCCCACAAGCAGGATTTTGAAGTTACAAATTAGAATTAAAGACAAGGATCTGGTGCAGTTAACATAAAAATATTTTTTTTCTTTTGAAAATATAATTTTCCCCAGATCTGCAGGCTCTTTCTCCCCAAATCTCACCCACACCCTTCTGCACATATACACTCTCCCTCCTCAAAAGCCTCTGCATAACAGCCTCATCAAGGTTTTAACTGTTTTCTTGTTAAAGTGATTAATTCCAAATTAATCTCAGGTGAATTATGTACCAGGAAACAGACGCATTTGAGCCTTTATGAAAGGCAGAAGAATAGTTTCCTTTTGGTTCCTTGTAGATAACATTGGCACCACCAAAAATCCATAAAAATTACCAATAGAAATTGATTCCTGAAGTATGAATGTCTAATGCAGCTGTCCCCCCAGCAGAAAAAGAAAATGGAAACATATTGGAGCAGACAAAAGATCACAATAAGAAACCCTACCCTACCTTGCTATTCATACAACCATCTAGGTGATCAATATCGATGAGTGTCTTTATCATTAATCACTTTACAGAGACTTACATATTTTTTTCCCCACAAATAGTTTGCTACTGTATTCAAAAAGATGATACTTTGAATGAAAGATAGAGGTATTGAAGAGAGGCAATGTATACAACATAAAATGATCTGGTTACAGCTACAGTTAGACTTCACATCCATGCGCAGTGTTACAATATCCATAGTGCTACAGGGGAAAAAAAGGGATAGAAAAAAACCCTTCATACTATCAAATTCTGTCTACTGACCATATAGGTTGGCTTTCTCGGGTATTCATTAGCTGACCCATTTTGTGTCCTCCTATATATACCATCTGTCTTTAAAGCTCCTATGTTGTATGTGCAGGCATGCACCCAAGCCAACACAGACAAGTAAAACCACTATGGTTTTGAGGGCGAACTGGCTAGCCCTATCCCTTTTATTTAGACTAATAGAACATGTGCAGTTATTGAATTAATAAAACTTGGACCATAGATTGAGTGCCTTGTAGCATCTAGCATAAAGTGGTCCAAATTTTGGTAAGGGTATCTATAATAGGAGTGTTAAGCATATGTGGTTTTACACAAAATCACATACACACATCGATAAACTCTAGCCAAAGCTAGTCACTGCTCCTTGGCTGAGATGCTTGCTTGGAGTCATCACTCGGAGATACTTTGTGGCCTATTCACTAATTCTATTTATGTATTTCTAACAGGCATTTCTGGTATATTTCCAAATAGCTTTATTCATTTATTAACAATGCGAACTGGGTTATACAGATATTTTTCTCTGTAGTTCCCTGGAGAGCAAGGGGCACAAACTTGCATAAAGTAAGAGCCAACAAATGAAGTGAATGAAATATAAAAATCCAACAGAGTAAATTAAAACTGTGAATAGAAGGAAAAACCCAACCAATTGCCAGATATTGAAATTATTGTTATTGAAAAGAATAGTTACACAGCCTCAAGGAATAACCTAGCAGTTTAGCTTCAAAAATATTCAACCAACCTCAGACCTTCTGTAAATATATAGTTATGAAAGCCTCATTTAGATACTTCTTCCCACTTCTCTGCCTCCTTTTGTAACACTAATAATTAGCAATGTGAAGAAATATCCCCCTGCCTTTTTGTCATCATGCTGTTCAACTTGCCCGGTTTATTTGATGGCATAATTCAGTGTTTGACGTATGACAAATGCTTCTGCAAGATCAAATTATGATGTAAAACAATATTATCAAGCAACCTCTGAAAAAGGACTACATTAACGAGACTCAAAGCCTGAAATGGGGGATACATTGAATAGAAACAACGGGTCCTTTTACTACATTAAAGACTATTACAAAAAATTCTTCCTAATAAAGATGTTTGACATTCCCCATTAAAATAACTTATTTCAAGCTATCACAATTACAAAATAAAAAGGGCTAGCCTGAAGTTTCCAATACTATGTGTCTACCTTAAGTTATTTTCTTCGCTAAGTTTTAGCCCCAAAAGAATTTCTGCTCTTTCAATACTGTTCCTCTTCAGAGCCAGGAAGAGCCCCCAAGTGTTCGTGAACCACGACATTTGTATTCTTTAAACAAATATTTGTGAGTGACTGATCCAATTAATTCTCTCAACTCACTTAAGTGATTGCTCAACACAAAGAATAACATTAACAACCTTGGGAAGGTTTATTGAGTGAGGTGACACCTTTTATTAGAACAAACTGATACAGCTAGAAAAAAAATGAAGTTTTAGGGACATATAAGCCTTTTCTTCATATCCCAAAGGAAAAAAATATTGGTTTACTTTCAAGAAGAAAACCGTATTTCCCCAAAAGTTTGTTGGCATTCCTCTGCTAGCTGGTCTAGTAAAAGTTGTTGTTATCAACCATACAAATCCTGCTTTGATCTTTAGGACATCACAGCTATGACAAAAATAACAGTATTCCCGTCAGTTTCTGTGTGAGCTCAAGTAGCAAAATTAAGTGCAGTTACAGCTACAATTCCAGTCCTGTTATGACCTGGAGATATCCCCTGGTAGAACCTCAGTTTTTTGTTTGCTTGTTTTGGTCAAAGCCAAGGAACTACTACTCACACAAAACTGTTAGAAGAGTATTTTCATGGTCAGATACTCAAAATAGTTAGAGTTGTTTTACTATTCATTTTTACTTGCCAGCTACAGGCCCCAGGATATGATTTGCAGAACTACTGATCATTCTCAGCTGCAACTTAAAACAACAGGATCTATGCTTGAAAATATGAAATACCTTCCTGTACTAAAACAATTCTCAAAACAATTTGTCAAGAACAATTTAAAATAAGGGTAATAACTTTGTCTCCAGGCCCATGGAAATACTTGACTTTAAAATTTCTGATCCCTAATAATGATCTTCCAATATATCTGTGTGCATTGGTGCTGACAGTAGAGATGGAGATACACTGTCAACTAATGAGTGCTTGGCTCACTACAGTAATGATAAGCTTCTATCCTTGGGAACAGTACATAATAATACTAAAGCATTACTCAATCTATAATGTTTTATTAACAATTTACAAGCAAGAACAAACTTTGCCCCAAACATCTAATAATCTCCATAAAGAGGTTAGCTAGGCTGTAACAACAGATAGTAGCATTGCATCAATATGCAAAGAGAGTGGTTCTCAACAGCGCTCTGTGATGTCCCAAAGAATGACCTTGCATCATGCTCCCGAGTCAATAATGATGGCAATGCCACAGTAGGTATGAGACTGAACGCTTATGTTGAATCAATGATCACTATGCTGGGTCATGGCACTGCATCAATCTGAGAGAGTTTCGCATTATGATGTTGCATCAACTTGCATGATACTGCAAGGTCAACCTGCATCAGTTCACTGGTACAATGACATGATGTTGCGTGAGTATACAGAGATACTTTCCTGTGACAGCAAATCAGTACAGAGGTATGCTAAGTTTTGACACAACCATCACAGCGTCATCATGCACGATACCAACATTGATGAGTGGCGACTCACACGACACAAGGTCATTTAGTTTTCTCTTTGCAGGACAAATTCAGGTGAGTGCGAGTTCTAACTTGGCACAGCTTTGTTAATAACAGCAAAGGCATCCTTTTACCCAGGACTGTCCTTCCACATTTTCACTCCAACCTGCATGGACAGCAGGTACTTTGTTCTAGTACACTTTTTATCTGCTCAGCCATTTGACTGAATATGATTGACCTCACTGCAACCCACGGAGAGTAACAAGATTCGAAAGGAAACCACTGTGACAGGGAAATGGCCCAATTATGCTGAGCCTAGCTTTTTCCCTGGCAAAACAGATTCAAAGCGTGACACATCAAGACACAGAAGGAAGCAGGCACCCAGCGATTGCTGTCGAAGGAGGAGAACAAGAAGATGGCAATTATTTTAATCATCTTCCAAGAGGTGGCAATAATGTTTCTTATAATTGCAAAGAGAAGCAGAAATGTCAATAGTTCCAAGCAGCCTTTCTTTCTGAATGGAGCCTGAATCAGCTTTTCCTATAGGCTACTGAAGCATCAACTATTTTCCATTAAACTATCCTTGGGTCAGTCTGTTTTGGTCGCATTCAGCTCAGACTGAAGTTGAGAGTGATAATTACCGTAAATTCACATCACTTTTCTGGGGTGAATTTGTTTCGATTTGTTGATAGTATTTTCCCATGTATGTTTCCTTATATTCCCCTATTATTGCTACAGGGATGATTGTTGTTGAAGTGGGTTTTTCTGATCTCCATTCCATGGGTTTTTATCTTTAAACATAGCAGAGATTTATACCAATATAATAAAATATAACAACAGAGTTGTTTTTAAACAAATACAGAAACAGCCCAGTAAGACTAAATGACAGATGGTACAGCAATTACTAGTTCTTTTGTCCTCAATTTCAATAGCGCCTAGTGAGCAACAACCCAAGTTAGCAGTAGACCTTGAACTCCTCTGCCTTTTCATATGTGTGTGTGTACTGGGGTTGGAACAGGGGTCTTATCTCTTAAATATCAGCCTGAAACTGGCATGTCAACTGATCATGCATGTTTTGGGGTATATTGTCCTCAGCAGAAGTGCAAAAAGTACTAGTGAGGAAGAACGTATTTCCATGCAATGCTCTTGCCTCAGGCCGGACACAGGGACTTCATTGAAAGGTTTGTGCACCCCAGCCCCTCTCATGTTGCATACAAGGCTCTTCAATAAAGGGTTCCAGGACCAGTAAACATCCTCGCTTCTATCATTTACACAACTGCTGTGGCATTACAGATGGACTGAACCAAAAAGCTGATATAATACAAGTGTATGTAATGAAGTTGGCATACAACAGTGAATTTTAAACAGAGCTTTTCTCTGTCTCCCAGTAGTGTGGTAGCCTGCTCTGGAGTTCCCAGCACATCACTTCATATTTCATTTTGATAGTTCAGTGTATCCCAGCCTGAGTGCTTGACCTGAAAATGTAGATACGTTTCAGATGAAACAGAAGGTTAATTACAAAGGCTGAAGCCATTAATGAAGGCTATCCATTATTAATCAGTTGGTCCACTATTCTCTTTTCCCATATCGAGAAGAATTTATAAGCCAGTGACAGGTTTTTAGGGTTGATGACATCTCTTAGCAACTGTGTTACTTTGGTTGTATGATTAGACCCTACAAGCAAAGTTGGAAAACATCACATACATTTTTAGACAGGAGGCTTCTACAGCAAAAATCAAGGTGATGGAAGACAGAAGATGAAACTACTTCCCACCACCAAAACCATCCTGATCACTGCATTGCAGTGGGCTCTGGTCTTGCATCTGAGTCACTAAGTGCTGCTGGCAATGAAGCACTGAACCATGGGGCACAGAAGGTCTTTATGTAGGTTTTGCACTGTTTACAAAGAAAAGTTACAGCAACACCTGATAAATTTTAGAGTAAATATATCAGTCAAAGCAATATATGCATCCTAAGACACTAGAGGACCCGCCAGGTGTTTGCCACAGACAGGTATTTTTGAATAATCATAGACAACTTTGAAAGATGTCAGAATATTAGCAGGAAAAGTTATCCTCAGAAAAGGAAAGCAGAGCTCCTATTAATTGTCCTCGTATATATGAAATTTATTTCCCTTGCAAAATAAATCCATCATTGAAGAATAATGTTTAATTAAGAAGTATTAATAGAAACATGCCTTTTCAACAATTTATATTAAGATTTTATTACCACGTTAAAGATGAAAGCTTACTCAGTTGTGATATCATCACTTATACAAAGCAGTAAAATCCTCATCACTTGTTAACTGTGGAGTAAGGGAAAAAGTCTTGGGAAATGCAACACAGAATCTGTCTTGAGAGGAAATAATGATTATCTTGGTCTTTTCCTACTCCAGCATTCTTCATTACTGCTAGAAGCACAGTATCTTTCAGTTGCAATTTTTCAAAACTTCAAGATGCTTTTAAATATTATTTGGGTTATTATTTGCAGCATTATAGTTAAATTGTAATGTGTAACTGATGTTATATAACGTCAGATACTGTAGTAGCTATTTTCCAATAACCCTGTAGATGATATAGTCATGAATTGGCAAAATGACATCATATTCCTCCCCCCTGATGTCACCTAAAAATAATCTAAGCCTACCTAATCAAAAACCCCTATTGTATGGGCACTATTTATCTTTCTACTTCTGAGAAATTTCTACTCCTTTTTACATCAGAAATCTAGAGAACAAACTTTATCTTTAATAATACTCTGCATGTTCTAATCTTCAGCTTTTATCCTCAGGAGACAACTTTCCCTGAGGTAATTCCACTGCTTGATTGTTCAGCGTAGCCTGTAGACCATTGTCCAAGGCAAGGGCTTAGAGAAATTTTACAGAAGATATCCAACCATCATATTAACCTTATATCCCTTTTTATCCTACTTTCCACTTTGAATAAGTTATTGCTTGCAGCTACTTTTCTGCTGGCCTTTGGGACTGTTTTACACCTTTATTCTGCTTCATTTAAAGTTTAAGGAAGGTCTGGACCATTTTAGGTATTAACTTGCACCTCATTCATCTATACTCTATCTATACTAATTTATACTTTTCCTCAATTTGGCACCCTTCAATGATGCCATGAGTCATGTCAATGAGCTCCCAAGGTTTGAAGGAGTCCCCCAGCACTCCAAACCTGGGGACAGAAACTGAAAATATGCTTCCACATGCAGTTCTAGAGAGATTACACTACATTCAGAAACATGGACTAACGTGATACAGTATGCTTCCTCGTGCTCCTCTTATCCATGCTGAGGTAATTCTGTCAGTTAAACACAAAGGACGTAAGTAACAGAGACATCTAACAACAAAAACTACCAGGGTTGTTAGTGAGACATTATCATTACAAACCTTCAGACCTAATATCGATCTCCAGAAAAATTCTCAAAAGAATAGCCTATCAAGAATAATCAAAGCACTTTCAGAGAAGTCAGACAACAGAGATGTTTATATTAGTACAATAAAGCACCCTTTTACCTTCAAACAGTATTCCTTCCATAATTTGAAAATTAATTCCAGGTCTTTTGAGGGTTTCTAAATTCTTGTAAGCCACTAAACTAGTATAGTTATGTTCCATAGCCTTATTTAAATTTGCTTCAAATCTAAGAGTCGGTTTGCTGTTCATCCTTATAAAGACACATTTCCAAAACACCATCCATCCTCTATTAACAAACAGCTCTGACAAGGGAAGGGAGGCAGGACACACAGATAATAAGCACCACCAAAAACCCAGCCAGCATGAGACACAGTGACGAACCTTTGAAAACTAAATTTACCGTTTTTAAGGCAGACACCTTTAGCTATTTTGATCTATTTCCACCCCCATTTAAAAAAAAAAAAAAAGGCACTTTTAGATTCAAAGCACTTTTACATTCTCGTTCTTTCTGATGAGGAGAACAAGAGCAAGAAGGCTCATGAGTCAAGATAAAGACAGGGAGATCACTTACCAATTATTGTTGTGGGCAAAACAGACTCAGCTTGGGGAATTTTTTTTTTTTTTACCAGTTAATATATTCTTACTTATTTACTTATTTGGTTAGCGCTAAATAAACAGGCAAAGATTAAAACACAAGCAAAAGATCTCTTCTTCCCCTTTCCCAGGCCCAGCTTCACTCCTTCACTGCAGACCCTTCTCCTCCCCCGTTGCTGTTGCCACAAGTTACACTCAGTCCCTCAGTGGGGCAACAGATGTGCAAAAAGGGCGAAGGGTGGTGGTTATGGCCAGAACACAGTGGTTTCTCTCTGCTGCTTCTTTCTTCTTACACTGTTCCCCTGATCCAGTATGGGCTCTCCACAGGCCAGTTCCTTTGGGAATATCCACCTCCTCCAGCATGGGGTCTTCCATGGGCTGCAGCGGATATCAGCTCTGCCATGAAGCACCTTCTCCTTTTCCTCTCACCTTGGTGTTACCTCTGCTGTTTACCACCCTTTCCCCCCAACTTCCTCTTCTTGGCAGTTTCTGCCTTTTCTTGAATATGCTTTTACAGAGATGCCACCAGCTTGGCTGATGGGCTCAGCTGTGTCCTGCGGTAGTTTTGGAGCCAGCTGAGTCTGGCATGGGACAGAGCCCCTGGTCTTGTCCCACAGAGGTCTTGTCCCGGAAGGGACCTCCTGCAGCTACCACCTTGCCATTTACATCCAAAACATGGTTTTACATACATGATATGATACAATCAGATGGCTGCACAGCCCCCTCTCTTGCTTCTCCCAGTGGCATTTAAACAAGCTGCGTTCACATCTGAGGACACACCACATTTGCAGCAGATTACATTATTTTTGCAGAGATTTGCCCAGTTATGCTAGAGTTTATAATGCTTCCTGTCATCTCTGGACCTAATTTATACACCCAAGACTATGCAGTTTGACAGCAAAGCGGACCACAGGCTCTTCAGTCCAGGCAATATAAACCAAAAGTCCCAAATTATGCAGGGAGTAATTTTTTTGTTCTTATTTTATGTTAGTGACAAGAACAACTGTTCTCCCTTTCACTCTTCCATTGGCAAAAATATAATTCCAGTGAAGACAGGCAATGCAACTAGGCATCACACTTGATAAAGACAGAAAGCAACAATCCCATCAGAGAGCACAGCCCTGCAGATAAACTCATCCTGCCCCATATTTGCCTGGTTTCAGGAACTTATCACCTATTCCAACAGGGACGAGGCACGAAGAATTTGTTTTAGGTACACTGCTGTCCAAAAATGATATCCAAGTTAAAAATTAATAACTTTTTAAAAAGCGCTGAACTATATCCAGCAGCTAAAGCTTTGACTAGCTTGAATGCATTCTTTGGACCTGGCCTTGCCTGGATGATACAAGTGACCTCCAAATCCCCAAAACACTTACTGTGCCAGCAGTTCTGGGAAAGGAGCAATGCAACTCATCCTCCCAGGAAAAGGGTGGCTTTTGACAGTGGTGTGCAAATGTGAAAGGCAAGAAGCTCCTGTGAGAAGCTAAATTATTTTTTTCCTTTGGCATCCAAGGAACCAGCAACTATCCGGTGACTATCACCAGTACTGAGTGCAACCTTCATGGGTATCTCCAAATCAGGAACTTCTTTCAGTGAGCACTGGGGAACATGCATAATGAGCCAAATTCTAGCACGACTCCATGAATGCTAGTGGAGGGATTGTGCAGTCATAATACCCCTATGGAAATCAAAATTTGTCTCAATGATAACACCCATGATATATTTAAGTCATTTAAAAACTAGAATTTGCCACTTTTGCTCAAGCCCATGTTTATTCGAAGAAGCATGCATTGAGAATCAGGCACCATGTACATCTCACTATAGCAATATTAAAAAGTCTACTGGATTATCATCACTTTGGTCACAATGATGTACAACAGATTAAGACCAGGAGTTATGCGGAGAATGAAACAACCATGCAATATGTAAATCACGGAATCTTCAGAGTTGGAAGGGACCTCTAGAGATCATCTAGTCCAACTCCCCTCATCTATGAGGTGGGCAAAAGAGCTCACATTCCTCCTTTTTGCCTATTTCTAAATTTTAAAAGGCAAAATACTCCTTCTCTGTGCCTCTATAAAGCTCTCATTTTCCCAGGTATTACTTCTGTTCACAGCCAGTTTTGTAACCTAAGTTTTTCATTAAGGAAATTAAACGAGTCTGCTAGCAAATGGCTCTTGTGAGAGAAGCAGGATAGGAGTAGGGCAAGCAGGAAATGCATTGTGCAGCTGATCAAGGGATGCTAAGAGATGGCCAAAGTAGATCAATATTGGGTGCACCGCTTCAAAATCGTGTGCAACAAGGTATTACCCTCTGTCCCCAAAGAGCAGCGATCATCCTTCAGTGCAGCTGCTCACATTACAAGTGATGTCTTTTCAATTATCTCAAAGGCCAGATTTACCATGCTCTATTCACAAGTTCACAAGCCCATTAATAACCATCTTGGGAATCACTGCAAGGCTCCAGAATACATATCACATGACGTCCTCTCTGATATAGGTTATATAAACTGAGTCAACATGTCATCTAATGTGTCAAAATGCTTATTTCCTAGACTGATAACAGGAAACCAAGGACAGCCCCTCTCCCTTCTAACCCAGCATTATCATTTAATACCAGCTGCCACTGCAAGCTGGAAAAATATCAGCGCTCAGAGAAAAGAATTACACACACAAAGTGTTGAAGTTATGGTGAAGAACAACAAATTGGATGAGAACTTAAAGCCTTTGGTTGACAATGTGGCCTTTAAACTGATCACACTACTGCTGTAAAAGGATTTTGAAACAAATGTGATTGGATGACATCTGTGTGCAGATGCACTGAGCGGCGTCTACGCAGCCAACCAAGCTCAGAACCAAACATAAGGTACAAAGATACCCAACGAAGCTTGCAAAGACCCAACTTGGGTCTACAACAAAGTAGCAATGCTTATCTGGTGGTGCAGCTGAGTGAATAAATCCTCCTGAACATAGCTGAACATTCAGGTGCAGAGGCAGTAAAATCTGCCTGCAGCTGCAACTTGTGGACTTGTATGTGTTTGAATTTGCATTAGCCCTGGGGTGTCTTCATGATGTCCCATTGT
This sequence comes from Dromas ardeola, assembly GCA_013398915.1. Taxonomy (NCBI): domain Eukaryota; kingdom Metazoa; phylum Chordata; class Aves; order Charadriiformes; family Dromadidae; genus Dromas; species Dromas ardeola. The sequence goes on from VYZM01016004.1 coordinate 468,440, forward strand.
GCTACTCAGCCCAAAAGAGCCTGGAGGGATTGAGGGGGAGCTGCTGGCACTAAGCACAGGTAACACAGTACCTCTGTAAATGCAGCCGGCAGATAAACATCAAAACCAGAAAGGAGCTGAAGGACAATATTGGCACAAAACAAACAGAGTTTAAACTGACATACATGAATACATACAGATGGGAAAATAAGTTAAACTTTAAAATTGTAGGAAAAATTTTATTTTAGAACAGTATTTTAAGAGCAATAGCAGAAGCAGAAAACCAGAAGGGATGAAGTAGATCTGATACAGCCAGAAAAGCAGCAGCAATGGTGCAATTGCCTATGAAGGTAGGGGACTGCACTTGGTGACCCAGATTGTCCCCTCCCTGTCCTGTGCTCCTCTACTAAGATGCACACCCAGCAACTCCGAAAACCTCATCCATTTGTGAAGCTCCAAAACTAAACAATAGTTTTTTCCCCCCATCAAAAAGCCAGCACACGTTTGTTACACAGGAAACATTTAACACATCCCAGGAAAATCCTTTCCACGTAACAGAACAATGAACTAAAATTCCTCTTAAAAAACCCTCCTGAAACTTTAAGGGTGCAAAATCAAGTCTTAGTGGTGATTAAGGGCAGAAATTCTGTAAAACTTATCTGCTGAAAGGTGCTGACAGTCTCACAGCTCCCCAGGATGTTGGATGCTGCAGAGTCCAAGCTTACAAACCCAACGTGATCGGATTCTCTTCTTGAAATGACCCATCCTGCCTCAACTCTTCAGTACACTTGTACACCACCACCCAGAAAACCGCACCCAAAGGGAACCTCTACCTCTCCCTTGCTGCCCCTGTAGTTGCATCGCTTAATTACCTTTCAGCAAGTTCCAAGTTGTTTCCACACGTTGCCTGGTTCACTATATGAGCAGATCCAGTCGCTGCTACTGGAACGCTGTATTAACCTCCGTGTTTTGTTGTGGAGCTACTTTTACTTCAGTCTGCAATGCTGCAGTATGTGTTGCCCACTTGGATTATGCCAAAAGATCACTGCCCATTGAGGGCCTAGTCTCTCTAAATATATTTGGGATACAATATACTATCTACGAAAGGATAACCTGCAGATAACAAGAATGTTTGTAAAAATTGTTTTAGTGACGCCACCAAAGACGGGCTAGATCCTTTTCACTTAAACAAGTGGGAAATGCCTGCAAAGTTAGAGGACCTCGTTCCGATCGCTAGTTAAAACAGTATACTAGACGCATGACGCGGTTCCCTACAGAACTGGTTAATACCACCATCTCTTTAAGGCTAAGCAGCATCATACTAAAGGGTTTTACATGATCCAAAACCTGAAATCCTGTATGTGGTCCTGGCTTTCAGATGAGATTGTCTAAAAATAATAGAATAAGAGAGATATGATAAGATAGCAAAGGAAGCCTGAGTCAGTATAAGATACTTTTCGTTGTCATGTTTAATGATTTCTATTACCCAGCTTCCAGACACTGCACTCCTGACATCAGTAATTGACAAGAATAAAGAATAACCTAAAACAGGGATTGTGTGCACTGAAAGTAAATTTGGACAGCCAGAGCGAGTCACATACTTGGTTATAAGGTATAGACAAAACCACGTTCAGCTGATGCTTTACACTGGCCCAAATTATACCAGCTATATGAGGCAGCCTGTCTCTTTCTGTAGGCTGCAAATTGCTTAAACAAAGCATCAGGAATTTAAATGTAGCAGAAAAAAAGATATGCCAAGATATTTAAAAGAACTTTCACACTACATAAGCTTTACTTCAACTAGGTTTCAGACTGCGTGTTTTCAGTCTCCCCCATCCCATTTCTTTTACATAAGGAGATGGAAAATGCCTGTAACACATATTTAACATAAAAGCCTTTCAAATCAGCAGGAAGCCTTCAGTTCAATCATGCTTTATGTACTGAAAGGTTAACTAACAGGAGAGGCTTATTAGCACAAATAATACTACCTCAGCCTGAGACCCCAACAACACAGAAGCTAAGTAAGTTCAGGCCCCATCAGCATTTAAATGGAGAGAAAAAACAGACGGCAACAAAAACACCACACACCACCTGCTGCTATAAAATCAGTCCTCAGATGTTGTGGGCAACAGCAGATGTTGCGGGCAACAGCAGCTTTCCAAGGGCACTACCCTCGCCCCAGCTGTTGCTATTGAACCACTCCCTCAGGATGGAGAAGGAAGCGCTGTGAAGCCTTCTGATTTAAGAAAAAATGAACATTCACAGCCAGACAGCTCCAATTCGGAGGCTATAGCTCTAGGTGCATCATTTAATCTCTAATGCCTCCGTTTTCTCATTCTACAAGGACGCTTATGTGTACCTTTCGAAGAGGTATTGGGATGTATTGTGACTGTATAGATGGTTTAAAATGAAATGCACATATATGTTTTAAGCATCATAACAACTATTAAGGTAATTTTTCTGATGAAGAACTGTGCTCCTTTCTTGAAAACTCATGGTCAGAGAAACTCATAAGAACTTGGATGTTAAGACTTCTAGACAAACTCCAGCTTAGTGCAATTTCTCCTCAAAATTCTCTCTGCAGTGTCCTAGTAGAATGGAAAAAGCAGAATTTTCTTTCATTTCCTATGTAAAACTGTGCAGGATTAGTCTTATGTTCTCTAGAAGAGCTGATTTTCATCCCAGAACCGACTGCATATCAGTGATCAAGTCATCTTCTCCCTGCACTGGGTTTTGAGATCCTCTAAAGTTCAAGTCATAGCACAAACAATGTGTAACGCTGTTTGAATTAGATCAAGTTTATGTTTTGCAAGTAAGATTCAACAACACGTTCCTGTTTAAGATGTTATTCCTAGAGGCTTAATAGAGAAACAATTAATTTCGCTGTAGCTGATGTCGTACCAAACAGTTGTTAACCTTTGATGAGAAGGTTACATCAGATACCAAGCCAAGGGTAAATTAAACTGACAATTGCCCTTGTTTAATTGCTTCTGAGTAGTACTCAGTGTGTTTGAATGTGCAGTGAGTTGTTATCATACCCTGCTGCTATCCATTAACACGAAGATGAAGAATTTTATTTTACTTTTTTGATGCAACCATAGAGAAGGCGACAAAGGCTTTAATTATAAACAGATTTAATTTAGAATCTATTAGTGCAATTTATCCAAGCATACAGAAGTAAGACGGGTTGGTCTGAACAAGCGTGCAAGTTTAGTGTTTCCTGTAAAAGACAAATATATGTATTGCCAACCGTTACTATATAGTCTACAAATATAAAAGATTTTAGCCTCTTTCAGAATGAACACTAAAAAACCTCATGCTTATCTCCTTCAGGTCTTGCACATTTCAAGAAAAGAACTTAATTGGAGGTTGTTTGTGTTTGTTTCTTTGACCCAGCTGGAAAAAAAAACTCACACTGCTTCACTCCTTTGTATCACGGAATCTTCAGAGCTGGAAGGGACCTCTAGAGATCATCTAGTCCAACTGCCCTGCTAAAGCAGGATTGCCTGGAGCACATTACTCAGGACTGCATCCAGGCGGGTCTTGAAAATCTCCAGAGAAGGGGACTCCACAATCTCCCTGGGCAGCCTGTTCCAGTGCTCTCTCACCCTCACCGTAAAGAAGTTTTTCCATGTATTTGAATGGAACTTCCTATATTCTAACTCGTGCCCATTGCCCCTTGTCCTGTCACTGGGAACCATTGAAAAGAGTCTGACTCCATCCTCCTTCAACCCACCCTTTACATACTTGTAAACATTAACCAGGTCTCCCCTCAGCCTTCTCTTCTCTGGGCTAAAGAGTCCCAGCTCTCTCAGCCTGTAGTCATAAGGGAGATGCTCCAATCCCTTAATCATCTTAGTTGCCCTTCGCTGGACTTGCTCCAGCAGTTCCCTGTCCCTCTTGAACTGGGGAGCCCAAAACTGGACACAGTATTCCAGTTGTGGCCTCACCAGTGCAGAGTAGAGAGGGAGAATGACGTCCCTTGACCTGCTGGCCACACTCTTCCCTATGCAGCCCAGGATGCCATTGGCCTTTTTGGCAACAAGGGCACATTGCTTGCTCGTGGATAATTTACTGTCTACATGTATGTAGGCCTTAGAAGAAAAACATGAAGAAGCCAAATCTCAATTTTCTCAGCATCAAAAAAGTCCCAGTATTTCCTGGTTTACTCACTCACTGGCAAGGCTGTGTGACAAAATGTGAAAATCCCAATTATTAGTTCTGAAATACTAAGAGGAAGTACTGCAAAACAATAAAGGCAGTTCAGATCAAGTTTTACTGAAATTATGATATATAATACAGTCCTAGATGACACATTCTACATAAACATTATAGTCACAGGAAAGAGTAAAATAAATATTAAGCCAAACACAGTATTTGTTTATACAGTGTACAAGAACAAGCAATAACGTAACATTTATTGCCATACAGGGTCTTTGGATAGATACTGGGAGATATGCTGAGATTTGATCATTTAACACCTAATAGCAATTCACAGAACCACAACAAATCCTAAAACAAACCTTCACAAATTAAACAAGTTTCAAACTTCAGAATGTAATTTTAAACAGAGGCTATATATTTAAGGATGACTCTCTCACATAAGCAAGCCCATTAAGATTTTTGCTTCTTATTAGGAGAGTATTTTTTATTTCTGCACTTACCCTGTATTACTAGGGTCTGACTTTGCAAGATGTACAAGGCTAAAATGGGCAAGTGTATATTCTGAAAAAGATGCTGTTAATTCCATCCACTATACCAAACCATGATCTTATCAGTAGAAGTCTGCTTCCTTGATGAAGCAGCAAAGCCCTCTCTTTTAATGGAAAATCAGCACAGGTAGTATGTTTAGTTACCCGTATCTTTAAGCCAGGTTTCACAAGATTACCCATGTAGCTTCCCATTGATTCTTCCTCCATCTCCTCCAATTCTTAATTTTCACTCTCCATTGTCCAGCTGAACTCAGCTGTTCTGCAGAGCCAAAGCCCCAAGATCGTTTTCAGACTTGTGACTCTGATCAGTCTAACTCATGGTCCAGCTGGCAATTTTACCATTCCTGCTACCATTGCCCTACCAGCTCTTTCTTCTATGTCTCTAATCAGCTTCACAACCTTCAATAACAACAGCAAAAGCACTAGGATCTATGCACAAACTGTCGCTAAGTGCGGAGTTAATGAATCCCTGTATCAAAGCACTGAGCTTCTATGCTGCCTGAATGGAGCTAGGGATCTAAAATCCATCTTCTTTTGCCACAGGACATCAGTGCGCTATTTCCTGCACCGTTGCATTCAGCTATGTACGTTCATTCATACACCTGGTACAGCCGCTGGCAACAAAGCAGGAACTGAAGCTCAAAAGGTCATTGAGATAACTTGATGCGGCATACTGCCAAATTGTGCCTGCCATAAACAGGCACGCTAGGGTAAGAAGCTACTTAAGCTTCAAAGGTTTAGTTTCAACTCGTGAACTCCTACCACAGATTCTTTCCTGAGAGCTAGTAAGTAAAAATAGATGGACCATTCCTATGCATAATGTGAAATAGCTAAAATATATTAAAAATGTATTTTTAACCCCCTTTTAAAAATAAAAACAGAAGTAACAATAACACATTTTACAGCTGTTTTGAAAACTGAAGGTCCATTTTCTTTCTTAAAGTTATTTTTCCTTTACTAATTCTTCTGCGCTCTAGGGAACAATAAATGCCGCATGCACAAACACTTGGGACTTCCCAGACCCAAAGAGTTTAGAAAAGGACAGCAAAAAAATGAGGGCATTTTGGGACAGGATCCTTGAGTGTTTAAACAGAACACTTCAATTAAAAAAAAATAATCTGGATTTTTGGCAATTTTACACCAGCTGACAGAACAGCCAGTGACATACATACCTCAAATTTGAGGCTCATTCAGATGTAGCCTCTCACAGGCAAAATAATGATGCTGAAGTCTTATACGATCGCTATGTTTTTTTATTCTATAAACCTGATGTAACTGTCAAGCAGTCATCTTATGCTCCATTTTCTGTGGACGATCTGCATATAGTAGCCTCTTTCTGCATTAAGTATTTTCAAAGGACTTGGTCAGGAACAGAGGCCCTCTTCCAGGTAAAGATTATGCGTGATGCGTTGACCCTGGCCAGTGACTAAGCACCAACCTAGCTGCTCATTCATTCACTCCCCCCTCAGTGGGATAGGGGAGAAAATCAGAAGGCCAAAAGTGAGAAAACTTGTCGATTGAGATAAAGACAGTTTAGTAAGTGAAGCAAAGCCTCATTACTTCCCATTGGCAGGCAGGTGTTGAGTCACTTCCTGGCAAGGGGGGGCCTCAGCACACATAACAGCCATAACCACCAGCATCCCCTCTTCCTTCCCCTGCATTTTGATTGCAGAGCACGACATTTTATGGTATGGAACGTCCCTTTGGTCAATTTGGGTTAGCTGTCCCAGCTGTGCTCCTATCCAAATTCTTGTGCATCCCCAGCCTACTCAATGACTTCCGAATTTATTGCAGTTAGTCTTTTAATTTACAAGTTAGCCTATAGGGTAATTTTACCATCCCCAGCCAAATATCTTCCATAATAAGTCACGCACACAAAAGATGTCATGACAGACAGGAAAAAAAGCCAATTGTAATATATATGAAGTACCAAGAAATTCATCCCTACAGCATGCACCACACCTTGCTACACAGAGACAGCAAATCGATTTGCAGCTCTCAGTGGAATGTCTGTTATGCCTTTGGATACGCTTTTTGTCAAGAAATTATCTTCGTTAGCCATACTACCAATACATCGGTCTTCTGCTCACTTTCTTAGCTTTTGGTATTTAAATTACACATTAGTCTTATTATTTTTTTTTCAGCTATTTCCCCCCTTGTCCAGAGAAGCCACAATTCTGGGCAGTTTTCTGTCCTCTTGCAGACAAATCCAAGCAAACTAAAAATTTACCAGTCATCATCTAGAAATCACTTTTCCATCTAAGGAAAAGTAGTAACTGACTGTATGCATGCTGCTTCAATGTTGATTAACACAAGAAGATGATTTAAGTGCATCTGTGATCAACATAAAGAAATGGAGTGCAATTAAGATGCAAGCCTCAGCTGAAGATGACTGCCATCCTCAGCAAAAAGCAAGATGTGACTTACAACTTACATTTATTAATATAAATAATTATAGAAAGGAGGTAAACAATTGTGATGCACTCTGTGTGATCTTCAGAACTCATCTCCAATGGAGTAGCTCAATGCTTGTTAGAGAGTGTCCTAAGTTACCCATCGTTGCTAGGGGACAGTACTACCACCCCAATCCTTGTGGTGCCAGCACTGCATCTGGCCCACACAGCTAAACGGAAACCTGCTCCATTGCACACAGTGGAGGTTCTGCTGGGGACATAAGATACTTTTTAAGGTACTCCAGTGTGTGTGTGTGTGTATATATATATATGTGTGTGTGTGTATATATATATATAAAAATATACACACATATATTTTATTTATATATATATATATGTCACATCTTATATGAGGACTATCTTGCCAATCCCGAGTTACTTTAGATAACAGGCAACCTGAGTTAGGTTGAAGGTTAGTCACAACTTCAAGAATCGACAAAACACAGCCACAGATGTTTATAAAAGATATATATGAAGAAATGAAGGAGAGAATCTTCTGAATCTTCATATACTAACACTAAGTCAGAAAAGTTCTCCCACTCCCTCATTCAGCTCACTTGCTGTCCTGCCTGGTAGGTTAGCAATCATGGCTTCAAGTCTGCACGCATACCTTAATCCTCAGCCTGCACCTATTGAAGACAATATATTCAGAAGTCTCTGCCAGAAAAATTATCCCTAACATAAAGCTACATACAGATAGTTTTCATATGTTAATAACTACAGGAGACCTGCAGAGTACTCCCTTGGGTAGGTTCCTAGATTTCTTCTTCCTGGAAAATCTCTTTAGACAGTTTGTTCTTTTAGACCTTCTAAGGATCCAGACAATATTGTCTTCTGCTTGAAACTTTATCCTAATTCCTTCCTTTCACCAGTAGGCAGTCTAGCCAGTCTCATTCATTAGCTGTTCACTCCCCAGCTAAATGTGTTACATGAGATGTTGCCTCCTACAGCCAGCCAGTGAACAACTTCTTACTTAGTGTTAGTAT
>VYZM01016004.1:478112-494949 GCA_013398915.1 Dromas ardeola
GTATATATATATATAAAAATATACACACATATATTTTATTTATATATATATATATGTCACATCTTATATGAGGACTATCTTGCCAATCCCGAGTTACTTTAGATAACAGGCAACCTGAGTTAGGTTGAAGGTTAGTCACAACTTCAAGAATCGACAAAACACAGCCACAGATGTTTATAAAAGATATATATGAAGAAATGAAGGAGAGAATCTTCTGAATCTTCATATACTAACACTAAGTCAGAAAAGTTCTCCCACTCCCTCATTCAGCTCACTTGCTGTCCTGCCTGGTAGGTTAGCAATCATGGCTTCAAGTCTGCACGCATACCTTAATCCTCAGCCTGCACCTATTGAAGACAATATATTCAGAAGTCTCTGCCAGAAAAATTATCCCTAACATAAAGCTACATACAGATAGTTTTCATATGTTAATAACTACAGGAGACCTGCAGAGTACTCCCTTGGGTAGGTTCCTAGATTTCTTCTTCCTGGAAAATCTCTTTAGACAGTTTGTTCTTTTAGACCTTCTAAGGATCCAGACAATATTGTCTTCTGCTTGAAACTTTATCCTAATTCCTTCCTTTCACCAGTAGGCAGTCTAGCCAGTCTCATTCATTAGCTGTTCACTCCCCAGCTAAATGTGTTACATGAGATGTTGCCTCCTACAGCCAGCCAGTGAACAACTTCTTACTTCAGCAAAGAAGCCTCTGCCCCACTTCGCCTTTTGGTGATCCACTGGCATGCTTCACCATAAAGCATCTTTCACTGAATACATATTCCATATCAATCTGTAGGGATTCATAATTTGTATAAATGTAATTAGGAGAAACGTACACAGAAACGTACACAAACTCCAAGACCTACCTTATACCAGTTAAAAGCCTGGAAAGGCAAGAATAGCAGCACTATTCTGAACCAATGCACGTCAATGGAAAAAAGACCAAGATACGGTAGAGTGAAATGATTTGTATTCACAAAAATTAAACTCGAACAAACTAAGAATTTTATACAAGAATAAAAAAAAGGAGGTCTAACATGGTGAAACACACACTTTAAGAGAAAACTGTAACCATAAAGACAGTAAAGGCATCTAAAAAAAGCAAAACACAAGACAGGAGAATGAAACAGATCCCTCAATTTTTTTCCACAGTGTACAGCCTCTGTAGATATACCGTGTGCAAAATGAAACAGTTTGAAGGAAACCCTCCCATTTCTGTTTTCTTGTGTATAAAATGCTACCCTTTTAATGCCCACTTCAAATTTGGCCTAAGAAAGGCTGAAATATTTTGCATCAAGATGATTTTGGTTATAGAAAAGTAAAATGCAAACTCTGTTTATTATCTCAGTCTAACCCTTAAGATATTCAGTTCACACACTCTCCGTGGTTATCCTTCTCCTGATTTAAATGCTTCTACTTCTCCACTCAGCTCAGATGACATGGCACTGCAGTTTTGGAGGAATCTCCAGGAGATTCTCTGTACAGAGGAGCCAGAATTGTCCCTACAACCACAAAACCCAAACACAGACTTTGGCCGATCACAGTATAACTTAACAATTGTGGGAGAACATACACACACACCTTCTTCCATGTATACTCATTTTCATTTAGCGATGCCACCTCTAACTCAGGGAAGACTTTCTTATACTTACTGCTTAAGAATCTGAATGTTCTATAATCCTGTAGCCTTCAGTTGCAGCCTGGTGTTAAGTGATGGATCCCCATTAGCTTGGGACTACTTAAGCAAAACTCATCCCAAAATCACTAGCATTTTTGCCCAAGGCTAGAGTTTACTTTTTACCAGCAATTCAGAAACTGGACCAGTCTCTCAACACTATTCCGAAGAGCCAGAGGTGAGATGACAGTTTACAATATACAACAAAATGAAAGACAGCGGAATAAACCAGCAGTGCACTTGGAGGGCTATTTCTCTCCATCATCAACACAAGAATGATATCCATCATCACCTGCAGCTGTCTTCCTCTCCCCATTTGATCTCTACAAAGACTTCTGCATGTTGTAAACCACAAAATAGGTGTGGTAGTGGAAGGTGAATGAACATATAGAAACATTCAACCACAACTCATACATGTATTTTTTTTAAGCATCCATTGTGGAAGGCAATTTTCTGGTACAGGTTTGGACTTGGTGCTTTGAATGAATTGTCAGGGGTGGGGGGAAAAGAAAAATCACATAAGGAGGGCTTTGGTGCTATAACAACACTCTCTTTCCATGCGCTACAGTCTGTTCACAAAAACACCTCATGCTTCATATACGACATTAATCTGAATGGTATGCCATCCATTTTTGCAGGGCTGCCAGCTTATACTTCATTGTAAATCAGGAGAGAAAATAGTTTCAGAGGCTGTAATTTTTTGTCATATAAAACAGACGCCTTAGTCAATAAATTTCCACAATGTCTGAAAGACTCATAATTAAAAAATGAATCCAAACAGAACAACCATAAATTAAACAAGCAAATATGTAACTTGTTAATAGGGTTGGTTTGTGGGTTGTTTTTTTTTTTTTTACTTTGAATTTTACAAATAGAAAGAGATTATAAAGAAAACTGCACAACATAAATGATTTTCAAAACCCAGACAAACTATTAAAAAGTCTTAGCAGAGTACAAGTCACTTTTACAATCTTTAAAATAGCATCAGATCTTGATAAAGTGTAGCCTATGCTATGACTTTTGGATTAAATTTTAGTTTAGTGATGCCCATTAGAATACAATGATCACCAGGTAGCTTTTGTCACCTGTTACCACCAACAGAACACCGAGGGAAGTGTGAGAAGGGCAGAATCTAGTACATAGTATCCAAAATAAAGTCTATGACTGGAATACACAGAAAAGCAAAAAGAGGTCTCCCCAATATTCATCCAGGAAAATCCCTGCCACTTTTATTATTAAATATAATTCCTCCTGAAAAAGTCAAGTTTCTAAATATGCATAACATAAATTACATTAACATTGGTCTTCCCTGTTTTAATGCCTATTTTCTCTTTCTCCTACAATTTGCCTTATTAAGTACTTGCATTTTTTAATCTTTATTTTATTAGCAGTTTAATCTGCTTTCATAGCTCTGATCTGCAAATTTATTTTTCCCATATTTTTATTATAATTTGATCCTCGCTGCCTTGTTTCTTGACACTTGAAAATGGCCTAATGGAAGAACAAGGTTTTGAAGAAAGGAAGACAGAGAGAGTCTTTGAACATGACAGCACAAAGCACGTGGTAGTTTTCAGTCATTTATAAAAGATCTTGGTCTCATAGAAAGCTTGCATGCATTTTGCTAAGTAAGGGGTCCTATATGGTCTTGCATTTTAAATGTCATTTCAAGATGCACCTTTCATTTCAGATTTTGAATTTTTCCAAAATTATCCTGAGGTAAGCTCACTTCTGTGACTTTGAACCATAAACCAGAGGTAAGAAAGTCTTACAGACATTCAAGAAGCCAATAACACTTTAAAAAATTCTCTTCAACTTTTCTATTACGTATAACAGCATGAGTCTCAGACTACATTCTTTATCTGAACATTTAGGTAGAGTCAGTGATATATATGATGAACAGCACAACTATACCCAGAAGAGCACAGCAGCGTGCCTTTGCTCCTCATGAATGACTCACAAATCTTCCTAATCCACCCTGACCACAAAAGAACAAGAAAAATTAAATCTGAACGAGTTCTATATTTGCTGCTAGTGAACATCTTCAGGGATAAAATTGGCCAAACTACACAGGAAGTGGTCAACAGAACTTTTGGCATTAATATCAGCCACAATTAATAGCTTTGATTAATAATCTGAAACTAGCATCATGCCATTCAGAGTAGTTCAAACAAAATATATCGTGAGAAAGCAGAAAAACTTTCATTCCTTTCCAAAACTGACTGGGATAAAGTCATGAACATTTTGTTGTTGTTGGGTTTTTTTTGTTTTTGTTTTTGTTTTTTTTTAAATGAACACTTACACCTCAGGTTCAATTTGTTTGATTTGTTTCAATCTATCCAGCAGAATTGGTTATAATGTTAAAAATGATCACTCATCAAAAAGTTCATTTGGCCTCATTTTTCAGGGTGGAGTTGATAATATCTGAGGCCAAATTATAGAGAAAAACTATGGGCCTTCATCATTAATGCCAAAAAGATTCCTTGTGCAAGTTCTTATCTTAATGCAGAATCAAAATTTCCTTTTTGCTACTTGCGTCCAGTTCCCTTTTCCTTCCACTGAGTACCACAAAGAAGAGCCTGACTTCCATTTTCTCTGTAACATCCCATTAGGGAGCCAAGAGCAACAAGATTCCATCTTAGACTTCTTTTTCTAAGACCGAACAAATTCATAATCTCTGCACCTCTGCAAATTCATGTCTCTGCACCTCGCCTCACATGTCATACTGTTCCTCAGTTAATCGATAGCATTTTTACACATCATGTATTATAACATCTGAAGAACAAACATTCTCTTGTTCCATCATATCCAACCCCTTTTGCTTAATGTGAGTTACAGAATTCCAGCCCATTAGGCTTAGCATTGTTCACTTTTTATAAAGTCTTCTAACGTTCTTTTTGTTTTGTTTTTAAGAAAGCAAGAAAAAGCAATTAAAAAATGCCAGGATTTGATCTCACTTCCATTCCAGCACGAAACACAAACTAAGTGTTTGGATATATCACAAAAAGAGAGAAACCAGAATTGGCGACAGCCTAATGGTTCAAGGCCATATTTTAGCTCATTCACATGAATATGAATTTTACAAGAAAATTCAAAATAAAACCATTTAAAGTGCTTGCAATGAGTACTAGCCCTGACCTTTGTTTCAGAACCACCCTGCAATATAGCCAGTCCTTCAATATGATTCTGAACGGGGCAAATTCCAGCAGCAGATTAAGACCCTCAGTCATTCACATTAGGTCTGCGTTTTGACCCCTGGCATTCCTCGTATTCACTTATATAATGTCAACAGTTCCCCACTCATTCAAAACCTGCAATCGGCCCATTCTCCTTCCATTGTGAATTAATGTATAAGACATTGGAAATAATCTGAGCATCAAGTAACATGACCAGCTTCTACCTGTAGTAAACTTCTTGGCTACTTTTTTTTTTTTTTTAAAGAGGAAAACAAAGCAAATAACTCCCCCTCCCCCCAAAGCATCACATAAAATAACAAACTCCAAAAGTTCGCAGTCCTAGTGTTCTCATTCTCACAAACAATTCAATTCTCCCTAACGCCACCTTCATTCAAGTTTCCCTACTTTAATATTTGCTCTCACAAAAGTCTATTTTCTTCTTGCAAATTCGTGTTGTGCTAACAACATTAAATTCTTAAATCTTGCTAAAGCAAGCATCAGTTATATCAGCTTGAGGATCTGTTCATTTCTCACCTAACTTTCTCAGTGAAGAAAAAAACAACCACCTTATCACTCCATTTCATTCTTTGCCTTCTGAGAATAGTAATACTCTCCTCCATAAATTCAGCTGTATTCAGCACTGTGCACATGCCACAGTGGATTAATACTGCTGCAAAATATTTCTACTCTAACCCTACTGTTATTAAGTCTCATAAGGCTTTTTTTTTTTTTTTTGGTTTGGTTTGGTGTCTCCCCCTGTTTTCTTCTGGCACCAGTACGTGGTTCCCTGTGCATCCCATTCAGTAATTCTACAAAACCCTAAAAAACTACCTAAGGCAGGTTAATTTGATGAGTGCTGAAGATACAGAAAGTGCAGAGTATGACACATACCATTTTATAGTAATAGTTTTCTTCAAATGCATATTCAGTTAACGGAAACCCAGGTCTGGCATAGACATGGGCCTGTCTATACTCACTATGTGCAGCTGCAGAAAATCACCAAGCCCAGGGGCACTGTCAATCCGAACAAGAATGCCATCCTTCACTGTTGTGCTGAAGCCCACAGCAAGACGGTCTGTCCTCGTGCTCGGTCTGTCATTAGCTGGCCAGGTGTACAGGATGAGACCCCCACTCTTCCCAAATATATACGTGGCACCAGCTGCAAAACACAAAAAAAAAGAAAAAAGTGTTAGTTACCCATTTCATTTATTTATTTGCCAACTCTGGTAATAACCCTAGGACTTCCGAGAGGAATAAAAGCAAGCATAGTGCTTTCATTAGTTAAAGGGGTGAAATTAATGCCTCCTGCTGGCCAGGCTACTAATAGCGCAAGACGACTCCAAGAAAATAATTTAAAGAGTAGATGTTTGAAATATGTATTTCAAGACTCAACCAGGTACAAGAAGAGGACAACACGTACTAAATTCCTTCCATTTCATGACAAATGGCATCGTGAGCTCTCTCCGATATTGGAATAGATTCCATGTATGTTATAAGACACATGAAACGGTGCTTTAGACTGCCCTCTCCAACTTCTCACATGTATTCTTCCTGCTATAAAACTGTAAGTTTTCCTTCGCAGAGCAATGGCTCTGGAATGCTAGATACTTTTTCTGATGGAAGGAGATATGAAGGTGAAATAGCTTTTTATCAGACAAAACATATCTGTTCCTTCACCGTTAGCCTTGCACCATTAGACTCGGTAACAAACAGCATAATTCCCCCCTTTTGGAAAGTTCATCCTTCAGATGAGCACGGACTCGAGACTCATGAACGCATCAGGCGAGTAATCTAAATGTGCATGTATGTAATTCAGAACATCCTCATCTTCCTACACACATCACAGCAGGGGAACTACAAACAAACAAGCAAGCTTCCTCTTAAGGTACATATCTTTAAAGAAATTTCTTCTGTATACAACCTGATGAAGTACATTTTATTAGTTCCTAAATAAAGACAAGCAGCATTTAAGATAAAGATAAGTGAAGAGCTTATCAAGAATGAATCATTTCATTAGTGCTAACATCCCAGACAATGAGAGATAGGACACTACTGCTGGGGGAAAAAAACAAGCCACACCTGTTTCAGAAGCATGGGATTCAATGGGAACATTTCTCAGCTCTCCTTGAGGCTGGGCTTGTCTTCAGCTGAAGGCTATTCACACAGAGTGGGAGACTATCCTTTTCTCAAGACTTCCTAAGAATTTTAGTTACCTAATCCACATATTTCCAGCATCGTTCAGCTTCACAGTAAGACTGAGAAATTGTTCCTTGACCTTATTTTTAAGGACAACACCAAACCTCTCCAAAGCTGAACACTGTCCTCCCACGTTCACGAGGGCCATCTGAGCTGAGCAAGACAGACACACAAGTGAGGAATTATTGTTGCAGATGAAGAAGCTGAGAAGCAGAAGCATTCATAGTTCACATTCTCACTTGTACTCAACACCCTGAGTTAGAAGCAGGATTTTATAACTCAGTAGTCATAAAATCAGCCCCTAAGCTTCTTGGAAAATATGGTTAAAATTGCTGTCCTAGACCCAAATCTACAGGCAGGACAGGAACAACGCTTCCAAATGCTTCAGCCACTTACGGCACCTCATTTTCTGAGCACTATTACAACAGGTCACAAGCTACAGAATAGTAAGCAAAAAAAAAAAAACCAGCTCCCATTACAGCATCAGGGATGAAATATCTGCAGGAAGTACAGGCAATGTACTGGGTACATTTTCCAGTCTGAGTGAAACTACAACTAATGATTTCATACTTTTTTTGCCCACCATGTACCAATCAACAACACATATGTCAGGCAATCCTGAACAGAATAAGTGTAATTAGATACAGAAACAGGTGGGATCATATACGCGTAACTTCTATACTTGCCTACAAAGCTGTGGCTCCACTAAAGCTCTTTATGACCTCAATTCCAAATAAATACTACATATTAGTAGAAAGAATTGATACACTTCACCCTCGCTTAAGAGGCTTCCTCTAGACATCTCAGCACACATTACCAAAACAGACATCAAAAACTCAGGCAGAAAGAAGGGAAACGATTTGTGAACAGCTGACTCCATGACAGAGTGAAAATGAATTCACGTTTACTTCCTTCCTTCCTTCCAGGTCTGTGCATACCCACCAGAACGTGCCCAGTAAATTCAAACAAATGTGTCTGAAATCAGGGTTAGGTAGGAAATCTCACTCATAATTCTAATTTAACAAAAGAGCACATTGGCATACGGGAACTGCGCACATATCATTTCAGTTACAGAAAGATTAATTTTACAGACTGAATTCTATCTCCTCATTCAAGCTTTGAACTCAAGATGGAGGGTGCACAACTACTGAAATATATGCATAGAAGGGGCTTTGTTTGTCTGTTTAAACACATCCTCAACAGTATCCGTAATCTCTTGGTCAAAGAGCTAGTTAGAGATGACTGGGTAGTGAATTACCTATGGCTTCCTCCCAACCACAAGTATATCAACTTCCTACTATAAGCTACATCACAAATATCAACCCTAAATTTATCGGTTTGTTCTAAAAGTTGGATATACCGCATTACAGACTAGAACAAGGCATAGCATTGTGTTAAGTAAAACAAGATGAGTTCCCTCATTGTTGATGGCTTCACAGATTAAAACCCACTTTCCAAAACTAATCTCACTTGAATTGCAGGTTCTCCTCAGCAAAGACAAGCTTGGAAGAGAGTTCTTCACTATTTATGAAGACAGATGATTTCTTTGCCTCTCTGAGAACTACTTGGCTGCAGGTAGAGCATGTCAGTACTCTATGAGCGCCGATTAGAAACAATTATGTCTTCATAGGCCTGTCATGGGACTTAAGAGCTTAACAGAACTCATCCTACAGAACACAGATTTTTGCTTCTAGGCCTAACTTGAAGATACTCAGTATTTCGGATTTGTGCAGGAAGATCATTCCGATGCAAGAACCAGAGCCCAAACTAACCTGTTAACTGAAGCTTGGTAGCCAGAAGTTGTTTCCTTATTGTCCAGGTTAGAATTATCTGCATAATGATAGATGGGCCACTTGTTTGTTGGGTACATCAATGTCCCTTCCCTTTCACACCTTTTTGAGGGTATACAGGATACCCCTTGCCTTGTTTGGAAAGAGATGGCAATTATCATTGCACCAGTACCACTTCTTTCCCCCAAAGTATGAACAAAATAGTCCCTCCAGTCTGAAAACACAAGGTACAGACATCAAGTAAAAGTAGAAGAGGAAGGAAAACAAGAGTTACTACAGCACTGCAATCACGTTAAAAAAACCCAAACAAACAAAACAAAAAAAACCAAAACCAAACCCAAAACAAAACAAACAAAACCAAAACAAGTAAAAAAACCCCACACAAGCCACCAACACCAAAACCACAAAAATCCAAAACACAACACAAACACACTTGATTTAAATGCTTCTATTTGACTGCAGCAACCTTAAGTTTATAGAGTTTAATTGACCAAGACAAACAGTATAGTTACAGCCCTGGACTTCAGGAAAGGAGATTTCAGCTTCACCAGAACTTGACAAGGCCTGAAAACTCTCTGGTTGGCTCTATCTTGCTTTAGGCCGCTGTGAGTGAGCAGGTTGGACTAGTTTACTTCCAAAGGTCCCTTCTGATCTGAAATCAGTAACTATCCTTTCTTTGTGGTCTTGCAGAGAATTGTAGACTAATTAAGTGAAGAACTCAGTTAACAAAAAAGATGGTGAAACGTCTATTCTGCTTGAGATCTCACCGCACCTAAGCTTTGTTACAGGCCTCTTTATTACATAAGAGCACACATTTTTTTCCAAGGCACTTTCTATTCAAGACAGACAACGGATAACACACTGTTAATGAGCAGCCACTTGATACTTAGTTTTTCCTCATTGTTCAAGGTTTAGTTATATACCTCCTTTAATAAATACAACCCCGACTGTGCCCTGAAAATTGAAAAGTCCAAGGGACTGATTAATTCCATTGTGTTTATTCTTACAGCGCTTCACCACTTCAACTACATAACACTAACTTTAGCCTATACCGTGCAAAAAAAAAAAAAAAAAAGAAGAAAAAAAAATCAAAAATATGAGTGCACAAAATTATTTCCCCAGTCAGCTGTGAGAAATCCCACTTTCTCAAAGTGCCCTGGGCCAGATTTACTGTACCGACATGTAAAAACAAATGGGAACAGAATATGTTCAGCTACTCTACTAGGATGCTGCACACAGAATTTGGTCAGCATTGGAAGCTCTGAGAAGTGAAGAAATATACAGTGAGGGAACAATCCCTACAGATTTAAACTACTAGGATGCTATCACACGTTTAGCATACACAAAGCTTATAAACTCATAAGCTTGTAGTTTGGCAGAGTGGCAGCTGACTTTTCCCAGAAGTGACTTAACTTTTAACTATAACTTACAACTTTGGTGCTTGGAGATCTAAAAATCAGAGAGATGAATATGTCGCAACACACATGACAAGGCTGTTATTTAAAGTCTGTATATCTAGCTAGGCAAATTATATATCTGCTAGCTATATTCGTGGGCAGAGCTGTTTGATTATTTAGTTTCAGTCAAAACAGAATAGTTTGAGGCAAACATTCCTCACAGAAAATTCCTAACAAAGAAGTTATAAGCAATGTTTTAAGCCAGAGCAAATAAAGCCTCCTAGTCACTTGTGCTAAGAAACATCTAGTTGAATTTGGCACTACCATCTATAATTTTAAATCAGTTATCATTTCTTCCTCATCATCGATTGCTCAAAGACTTCAAAAACCTGTCTTAAGGAAGAGTATCACTCAATCAGCATAGTACAACTGCAGCAGCTATATCCTGCCTAAAACTAACCCTATAAAGCAGTAGAAAACAAGTGTGTCACATCCCCACAAGATATAACTTCTTTTGTGCCTTAGGGATCCTGTGAATCTCCCCATATTAAATAGTCTATTGCAGATTCTCTATTTGCGTTTACTAAGCCATGAACAGTCCATTTTGCCTCAGCTACAGCACAACACACACGCTTGTTTCACTGTGGCCAGGAAAAAGCGACATTTGACAAGTATTATAGCAACGCTTACAATTTGAAGGGCTAACCGCAGCAACTGTACACTGGGAAATAAGTATGAGTTTAACATATTATGAATGCCACAGTTCAGATTTTTACAACTAAAAAGTACTTTCAAGTTTAAAATTATGAGGAACCTAGCCTAACTTAAAAGCTACAATAATTACCTAAGTTAACACAGCAAAATTTATGACCAGGGTCCCGCATCCCTTTGTGACAACATTGACGCGGCAAAACAATCCCAACTAGGGTAATGTCACTTAATTAATTCTATTGACAATTAACATAAACTTTTAATTACTGATTCAGGCATTGGGAAACAAAGACAACAAACAATTAAACAAACACTCAGGGAAAATACCTTTCCTTCCCCAGGCTCAACTGCAGTCCACCAGCTCTCCCCCCTCCTCCTCCTCTTCCTCCTCTCCCCTCCCTCTGGGCTTTAGCAAGACAGGTGGTGCAGGAGGTCAGGGTCAGTGCACAGCGGTTTCTTTCCGCCATTCCTCGATTCTTTCTTACTTTCTGTAAGAAAGCAAGTAAGGCATAGACCCCAGTCCCTCAGAGATATATCTGCTCCTGTGCGGGTCCCTCGGGGGTGTCCCCGCTCCTCTGTGTTTTCCTCCACAGGCCCCAGTCCCTCAGGGGTGTCCCTGCTCTGGCAGGTGTCGCCCACAGGCCCAATACCTTCAATGCCTCATCCCAACACAGTGTCTCTCCAGCACATCCCCACCAACGTCCCCTTCCACGTGCCTCTCCCTGATCTTTCTTCTGTGCCCCCTTGCATGCCTCCTCCCTTGTGCCTCCTCCTGTGAACCCTCCCACACTACCTCCTGCCCTTTCGTGAACTCCAAGCAGCAGCACCATGTGCTCCTCTGACAGGCGGTGGGTTGTTTTCGTCCACATCAGAGGTGACTGTGACGGCACACAGAGCAGTTCATGGCCTCTCCCCACGCTGGCTGCTCTGCAGCCCCCTGCCACTCAGGACCCAATACAAACACAAATATCCTCATTGTGGCGGTAATTCGCCAAAAAGCATGAGGTATGTAAACCTAATGATAACATCTTCCTACCTAAAACAACATGCAAGGCAAGGCATACGCCTTTCCCTCAATTATTGTGTCTTTATTCTCTTGCATAGAATTTTTTAAAAAGTACAGATATTGTTTTACTTATTAACATTTTTGTAAAAGGATTGGAAACTTACTTTTACGTTCCTCAAATGGAAGACACAATTTTTGAAGTCAAATACTTGTAATTATACAAACAGAAGAACTCTTATCGCATTTTCCTTACCCATTGCTTTGTTTTTTTGGACTTCCCCCTGCCCTTTTGTGCCTCCTTTATATGTCCTGCTGTATGTTCTGCTTAGTCCAGTACTTCTGATGAGTCTCTTGGGGCACTTCATATGCTGGTGTGAAGGTCCTACCACATTCATTAATCATCGTAACCTCCTGATTTTTAACAAGAAGGTTTTCCTACAGGAAATGATGGCATTTTGCTCTTCTATCTTGGCAGAAAACTGAAATTCACATTATTTTCAAGAAGTAATATTGTCAAAGGATGGAATCAGTAACACATTGTACATGACCACAGGTAGTTACATGAGCAAAGCAAGACTCAATTCATATCAGGAAGGAAACCTTGGTAGCACCTTTAATTAGCAACCCTTTAATCAGCAGCTCTTTAAAAGGGCCAACTAAAGAATTAAGACCTGGTATTTTATGCAGACGTTCAAAAATTCCCACAGGGTCTCAATAACAAAAGGCAAAAGGGTTTTGACAAACTCACAGAAATAAGAAAAAGTAATGGTGACCCTTATCTCATTGTACCTGGACTAGGCGGTTCATTTGTTGTTTCCATCACCAGAAAAGGCACTAGTAAAGGAATGCACGTTAGAATAGTGGCATGAAAGCAAGTGAGAAGAGATGACGCACACATCTGCAGAAACTCAGTAAGGAAATGAAATTTGCTGCAGTAGGAAGCATCATTATTTGGTCACATAATGAAAATGCAGTTTCCAAAAACATAGCATTATAGAGAGCTATTCTACCCTAGCAAGTGGAGATGAACAAAGTAACAAAGAAGAGCTGCTAAGACCAATTTCTATTCTAATAGAAGACTCCAATAAAATAGATTGGAGGTTTTGCCTGAAATCTGCCCCAAAGATTAAGGTCTTTCCCATAGGTTTAGCACTTAAGGTAAACCGCGTATTTGACTACTCAGTGTCTGATCAGGGAAACAACACTGGCATAGCTCTTCAGGCCTTAACTCAGTCAGACAGTTCAACATCTCATTTATTTATACTTGCTACACTCTTGAGGAAAAATGAGCCATGCTTTGAACACCAGCTCTAAGGGGGAGTTAAAGCAAACAATACAGATTGCACGAACCAGAAAAGAGCACCACGACTTTCAAATGGTTCTGACTGTTTATTGCTCCCCAAAAGTTTAGCACATGGCAACACAGACAATAAAATATCAGTTGGTACTTGTACACAATCAAAAGAATGTGCATTAGCCAAGTAAAAATGAAGCTTCTGACAGTTGTTTTTCCAACTTAACTTCTTCTGGACACATCAAATAGACCATGCATGCTGAACAACTCCAAAATTTTTTTAAGTGAATTTCTTAAGAGAGTTAAAAAATTGAAAGAGTGACAAAAGAATATTTCGAGGACAAAGAAATGCAACAGTGTCCATATGCATTAAGAAAAATAGTGGTGAAAACAGGTAAAGTTTTTACCTAGTTTTGCAATAGACTCACAAATAGCATGGATGATTTGTCTGACTATTCATTTCTTGAAAGCACTTGAAGTGGGTCAACTCTAGGTGTACTGGAACAGCTACATTGTCTAGAGATGACCTAGCAGGTGTTTCAGACTTCCAGCTTCTGTGATTTTTTTTTAAATTACTGCTATGTGCGTTGTCCACTAAATGCACTGCATACAGCTTCTTTGTCTTGCTATTACACTAGATGTATGATAAGATTTCCAGCTACCACTAGCAAACAAATTAAGAATGGAGAAGAAAAAGATCAAGCAAGAAGCAATCTGACTGAATTTCAGATTAATAAATGGTTTTTCAGATTAAAAGAAAGGAATTAACAGCACTAGTACCAAGCAGCGTGCAAGCCCCATTCCTTCCGCCCTTACATATTTACCAAGGCATCAGTCTTGACAGCAGCTATTCTTCCTTCTCCAGTTATAAGCTGTCATCCAGTTACCCTCAGTCTTAAGCTTCAACTACATTGTTATCCTAATCTTTATTTTACTCCCCCTCTTACTATCTCACTTCATGTCACACTCAATAAATAAAGTTCTTAGACAAAAGAATGAATCGGCACTCAGGAGACAAAAAATAAACCAGATGTCGACACCCCTTCCCCCCCCCCAGCCTTCAAGCATATATGCCAATGTTCTTACAGCATATGGAATGATCTGCAATATCAGGATATCCCAGGGATGCCTTTGTGTTACTGTCACTCGATCACACAGATCAAGAAATAGAAGTCTAGTCAAAACTGAGTATCATCAGCCAAAACCAGCCTTCCTCCCAGTTTTCCTAAAGACCCACTCTCTGGCACTCACACATCTCTGTGCCCCAGTTACTGCTTTTTCCACACTCCAAGTTTAAAAGGTCTATATCTATTAATACAAACACATGCTTGATTAAAAAAAAAAATTACAGAGGATCTAATCATCATCTGGCTCACTTGACCATTCCGTCACAGGAGCCTTCCTAGGAGAAAACAAAGGCAGACCTGCTACTTTTTATGACATGACTGCTGAAACATCCTTTTATTTATCAAGAGCTTTAAATTGCCTAAGAATGAAGAAAATTTAAAGCCATGAAAAATGCAAAGCTTCCAGTCTAATCCTCTAAAAAAAGCAAGCTTCCATGCTTAAAAGGAGTTTTCATGAACTAGCTCTTTTTCCTTTCAGGATGCTCTTCTCTTGACAAACCCTCTGAGACCCAGATTGAAAGCCATACTCATCTCATGTCTCAAAAAGCAGACATCGTTTGACATGAAACTGAAATTCCTTTCCCGCTTTAAAATATGAAGAAGATACTTCTACTAAAAAAAAAAAAAAAAAGGAGAAGTTATGAAATCTGCAAGACTAACACAAAACAGAAGCAGCAATTTGGATCATGCTTACTTTCTGTGTTTGTCTCTTTTAATGACAGCAAATTAATACGAGTCATTTTCCTCCCAGTATGTGTGCATCAGCCAACAATCGGATCAGACAGTATGCTACTTCTTATTAGTTACACTGCATTAAAAGGATTGGAAAAGGAAAAGGGGGAGAGCAAGGGAGTGTTCCTAGTACTACTAGAAGATCCAAGATAGCTTACGCTTGAACAAATTTCCCTAGATCTGGGATACTGGAAAGACTGAGGGTTTTCCCAGATCTGAATTTGCCATGGGGCATGTTTATCATCTCAGAGAGAATTTAGGGATTAGCTGACTAAAACGGATTCAAGATGACTTAGGCATGCCAACACAAACATAACAAATTGCAATTAGGAAAATATTTCAGTAATATCTTCAGTTACATTATAACAACACAATTGGTCAGGCAAGGATCTGGCTAGTTCACTGTCAGGTCTTCAGCATTGATCCTAAGTGGACACCCAGGGAAAACTAAGAGTAGAGCAAGCATATTTCTTTAAAGTACACACAAAGACTATGAGCCTTTTCAGCAATTAACTCAGCCTCATGGGGTTTGCAATCCCAAAGAGATCTTAGTTCCAACTACTTATCCAGTCTGTCCTTGAATGCATGTAGAAGTTTTGCATTCACAATAATGACTTACAAAGCTTTAGCTAACTCACACAATCTACCACTGATGTAGCAAACTGAACACTAGCCAGCTGTGGGCCCCATCAGCAAAGGCAGCCTACAGCATCCTGTACTCTATTAACAGGACCATACCCTGTTAAGAGATAAGTGATTATTCCCCTTTACTCAACACTTGTTAGTCTGTATCTAGACTAATGCATGCAGTCAGTTTTGAGGACCACAACATAAGACAGATATTGACAAACCGGAGCAAGTTCAATGAAGGGCCATGAAGATGGGTGGCTGAAGTGCCTGCCTTGTGAGAAGAGCTGAAAAGATTTGGGCTTATTCAACTTGAAGATGACACAACTTCAAGGGGACCTAAGGACAGTCTCACAGGTCCTGCGTGCCTGCCTTGTGAGAAGAGCTGAAAAGATTTGGGCTTATTCAACTTGAAGATGACACAACTTCAAGGGGACCTAAGGACAGCCTCACAGGACCTGCAAGGAGGTTGATGAGAAGACAAAGGCAGGCTCTTCACAGTGGTGCACAGATGGCGAACAGGAAGCAATAGGCAGTTTGGAGTGAGAGAATCTGACTTGATGGAAGGAAAAAGCTACCTCTTCACAAGGACAGAGAGGCAGTCAAACAGGTTGCCCAAGGAGATTTCGGAATCTTCATGTGTGGAGATTTTCAAGATCTGACTACATAAAACCCCAAGCAATCTGATCTGACCTCACAGCTGACCTAGCTCTGAGCAGGGGTTTGGACTAGAGACTTACTGAGGTCTCCTCCAGCACGAGTGATTCTATTATGTAAAGAATCACCTTCTTCAAACTTGCTCTTGCTAAATAGATTACGTGTTCCTTAGTTCTTGTACTGGAAGACATAGTAATCTGTCCCTATATCTATCCTCTCAGTATCAACCTTGCCTTGCAGACTTATCATACCACCACCCACAGCCCTTAAGTCATCTCTTTACTGAAAGAGAGCAGTTGTGTTATCAAATTCAGCCCCCACAGCTTTAGGGAGCCAGATGACAGATGTCAATCTAGAAAAGGTCCACAAGGATAATTCCTCCAGGTTTTTTTTGTTGTCATTTTGGCGTTTTTTTGGGGTGGTGGTAATTTTGTTGGGTTTTTTGAGGTTTTTT
>VYZM01016004.1:494980-522364 GCA_013398915.1 Dromas ardeola
TTTTTTTTGTTTTTTTTAAACACACACCACAGAAAATGTTTTTACATCCTACCAAAAAAACAAATGTACTGCTTATAACAAATATAGAACTTTCATTACAGGAAGACAAAAGGCTTCAAACCACAATGCACCAGAAGAAAAGATCAAAAGAAACTATGAACACTACAACTGAAATATGAAGTTTGCTGGGTAGAAGTGCCCAGAAAAACATGGCCAGTTACTGTGACCCTTGCAGGACACGTTTACTGGGATCAAAGTTAACTACCAGCTGAAAACAGACTTCATTAGGTGCAACTATCACTAAATTCAATAAAGGTAGATAGAAATATTTCTTTGCTGCGTTCTGCTGCCAAAGGGAAGCTGTAATCTGGATGCATTTTCTTATTTCTTGGTGTTTCCTGATAAAAGAGTGCACAGAGAGGATATCCTTGGAAAAGCCCAGAAGGCTGCATGCCAGAGGAGCTGAATACAGATACTACTGTTAGCAATGAGAAGCACAGCAGGATTCATAGATCATTTGGGGCCTGGAGGAAGAATAGGGATGTTAGTTCACTACAGTTTTACAGAATCTGAATGGTAACAAAATGGCCTAGATACAGCTCAGGATGGACGGAGGCCAAACTGCTACTATTGATCTCAGCCCATTCAACTCCCCTCCAAAGAGATCAAGACTTTCTAGTTTTGATCCTTAAGCTACAGCTTATTCCATCAAAACAAATAAACCATCGGGGGGAAAAAAAACCAACAAACCACAAAGACAACTACAGTTCTCTCAGTTTCATTTAGTCACTTTAAGTCTAAGCAGCATAACATCTTGCACGGCCATTTTGCAGACTACAAGGTTTTGTTTGTTTTAAATGTAGGTAATTCTTCATTCTTCCTTACATGTCTGTTCACGTTTCCTTAGTCATATATATTAAAACAGAAAGTACAGTTTGTGTTTACAGTCTTCACTGCAGAAGATCAATCTCAAATTTTGAGGCTTGAATGCGAGTATCTTCTCTGGAGACATTCAAAACCTGCCTGGACGCGTTCCTGTCCAACCTACTCCAGGTGAACCTGCTTCGGCAGTGAGGTTGGACTAGATGATCTCCAAAGGTCCCTTCCAACCCCTACCATTCTGTAAATGCTAAAAAGAGTTCGGCCACAAATATTGGCTATTGGATATTCATCAGATCGCCAGAAGGTAGGAGTTTTACCAAATCTCATATGCTAAATCAGCAGCAGAGTTGGGAATAGGAAACAGGTTTTCAGAGATCTAACTTTTTGCTGGCCACTAGCATGGGTTTATGAAAGGCAGGTCCTACTTGACTAACCTGATCTCCTTCTATGACAAGGTGACCAATTTTGTGGATGAGGGAGAGTCTACCTAGACTTTAGTAAAGCTTTTGACACCGTTTCCCACAGCATTCTCCTGGAGAAAGTGGCTGCTCATGGCTTGGATGGGTGTACTCTTCACAGGGTAAAAAAATGTCTGGATGGCCAGGCCCAAAGAGTTTTGGTGAATGGAGTTAAATCCAGTTGGTGGCCGGTCACAAGTGGTGTTCCCCAGTGGGCTCAGTACTGGGGACAGTTCTGTTTAATATCTTCATCAGTGATGTGGATGAGGGGATAGAGTGCACCCTCCATAAGTTTGCAGACACCAAGTTGGGTGGGAGTGTTGAGCTGCTCAAGGGTAGGAAGGCTCTACAGAGGGCTCTGGACTAGGCCTGAGTCAATGGGCCGAGGCCAGTTGTATGAGGTTCAACAAGGCTAATAGCCGGGGCCTACACTTGGGTCCCAATAACACCATGCAGCGCTACAGGCTTAGGGAAGAGTGGCTGGAAAGCTGCCTGGGGGAAACGGACCTGGGAGTGTTGGTCAACAGCCAGCTGAATATGAGCCAGCCGTTGGCCAAGAAGGCCAACAGCATCCTGGCTTGTATCAGAAATACTGTGGCCAGCAGGACTAGGGAAGTGATTGTCCCTCTGTACTTGGCACTGGTGAGGCCCCACCTCAAATACTGTGTTGAGTTTTGGGCCCCTCACTGCAAGAAAGACATTGAGGTGCTGGAGCGTGTTCAGAGAAGGACAACAAAGCTGGTGAAGGGTCTAGAGCACAAGTGTTATGAGGAGCAGCTGAGGAAGCTGGAGTTGTTTAGCCTAGAGAAAAGGAGGCTGAGGGGAGACCTTGTCACTCTCTACACCTACCTGAAAGGACGTTGTAGAGAGGTGGGTGTTGGTCTGTTCTCCCAGGTAACAAACGATAGGATGAGAGAAAATGGCCTCAAGCTGTGCCAGGGGAGGTTTATGATGGATATTAGGAAAAATTTCTTCACTGAAAGGGTTATCAAGCATTGGAACAGGCTGCCCAGGGAAGTGGTGGAATCACCATCCCCGGGGGTATTCAAAAGATGTTTAGATGTGATGCTTAGAGACATGGTTTAGTGGTGGACTTGACAGTGTTGGGTTAATGGTTGGACTCTATGATCTTAACGGTCTTTTCCAAGCTAAATGATTCTATGATTTCAGTTTGTTTCAGCAGCATGCTTTTGAAATAAACTTGATCTATCACTACTTGCCATGCTTTGGTTCACATCAGAGCACTCTCAGAGCACACAAATTTGACTCCTTTCAGATAACGCTAAACCGGAAGATGCAATCCAGCTGTTAACAAGTAATTAGTCTACAGGACCAGACTAGAGCTAGTCTGAAGTGAAACTTCAAAAGTAAAATGTGTACAGTATAGATCTCAGGTCTTTGGTACTAAATTTCATTCTGCAAACCCACTGTCATGCTGGTTGTTGCTTTAGACACAGCCCAGCCTTCTAGGACTAAACGTGGCTAAACTTCTACCAAGGAAACAAGCTCTGAGTTCTGATCTTTTTGACCTCACCTCAAATATGACATTATCCCTCACAACTACTGGAAGGCCAGTGATGGGAAGAAATGCATTTATAGAAGCTCACCATTCCCAAGGCTCTCTAACCTCCCCCAAGGTCACTTAGTGGGAGTGTAAAAACAAAAAGTATCCAGAGCTAGTAATACAGCACACAAATTATTCTGTAAATGATATGCAGCTTTTCTTGCTTTTGCCTCCTCTTCTTGCCACCATGAAAGGACAGCTACCATTAGGAGAGGTGGACATACATGAGCATTACACAGGCAATCTGTTAAAAGGTACCATGCCAAAGTAAAAGACAAGTGTAATGGTTGTTTAATCATTCTAACCATGAAGTGCCAATTCTTTAGTTTCTTATGACATTCATGAATGATGCAGAGGGCTGGCATGATGAATGCAGAGCAATTCCGACTGACAGATACTTTCAGAGAATTTATATCCTTCCCACACTGCCAGGACAAAAGGGCTCTTGAGCTGAGTTATCATTTCTTCCATGAGAGGATTTACAGTCTTTCCAGCAACTCCTTTTACCTTACTCTATAAAGCGTTTATTTTGATATACTGATTGTGATCATTCAAGAACAACTGTATCTGAAGAAAGTCAGCAGGGGAGAGAAAAAGCAGAGTGGTTCTGAATAACTTGCTCACCTTGACCTGGGACTTCATTCCCCTCCGCCAGTTTGCTTTGTCTTTGGTATTACTTCTTTCCTGGCATCCTCTGCTATCCCAGTTACAAACGTAATATCACTCAAGGGAGACATCTAATCTCCCATGCCTGGCTACCTTTTTTTCAAGGCAAAAGATGAAGCTTAGCCACAAAAGCTCCGCATCCTAGTCCTTTATTATCATTTCACCAGAAAGCAGCTCGGCACCACAGTTTTTACACCACACTGGTGTGGCCTCCATCTTTCACCTACAGGCAGCAATGGCACCTGCCGTGAGATTCAGTGGCAAAGCTGCACCTCGGCATCATCCGGAGGAGCAGAACGATACAGGCACGCAAGGCCACAGCCTTAACAGTACTGGGTGACTAAAATATTCCCATTGCCAACATGGATTGCATGAGGCATTTTGGCTTGCAACGCTTCCCCCTGGCAGAGACAACCAAGAACTCTTATGACTTTGATATTCAGCCACTCTCTAAAAGTTTTTTCATCACTATTGTTTCCTAAGAAGTTCAGCAGTTACAATCTAGACTAAAACACTTCATCACCTGAGAGGTCCTGAGTCTGTGGCCTTCAGTTGCACGTGTCACACAAGCGAGGACAATGAAAGGGCTGTGGACTGATCACATTTGATCTAATGATCACAGTGACTTCCCTCCACTTCATTTTGAAAGTATTAGGTGACTTCAGGCAGAGAAGCAATAAGTTTCTATGAATATTACAGATAATATCTATAACATCCTCACAGAAAAGGCTATTGTCTGTTCTTACACATTTTAAATTACGTTTTAACGCTGCATTTTTTCACCCGTATACAGTATTTGATCTTAAATGCCCTGGCATTCCCTATTCTTGAATTTTCCCTATTCCCTATTCTTGAAGGGGGCCTATACAAATTTAAATTGCTTGAAGAGGGTCTATGCAAACTAAGAGAAAGAATTTCAATTGCTTGCCTTTGAAATTAATCTTTCCCTATATTAAAAGGTAATGCACCACATCACCACACAGCGCTAAGGTACACCAATGACAGATGCTACCCAAATACATATCTAGACATGTAGAAGGGACTTCTTAGAGCAGTGAGTGACCCATATGGTATTTAATGGATATTGCTAAGAAGTTTTAGAGAGACAAGTTAAATTAATAAAGCTGAACAAACAGCTAAAAATGGGTAGGCCATGTCCTCTTAACCTCACCTCCTACTCCCACTGAGAAACTTTGATTAAAATTGATAAATATTTCCTTCACTCTTATTTCAAGTGTATATTAATCTCCATCTCTGCAAGCACTGAACCTCAATATTTTCTTTGCAGTCCCTACTGCTTTATTGTGAATTGCCAGCTGTAGCCCCAATACAGCATTTAATTACCAAATTATTTATTTGGGAGACAACACAGGGAACAGTTCTCTTTTTGGGTAAATCTTCCAGGGTGCCAAACGCATATAATTCCACAGAAAGCTCAGTTCTGTGCTTCCTAAATGGGAAAAAAAAAATCTCTCTCAAACAAGCTGGAAAAATAAATCCCAGTATATCTTTTTTTTTTTCTCTCCTGTGCTGTAAATGCAAACTATCGATTTACCTCTAGCTCTTTCATGCCTTTCACACGCTTCAATAATACAGAGAATTTGTTCTTCATCCTTTCATCTCCAGGCCTGGAATGCCTCTTAAGCCCCACGTTAAGGGTCACTCATTCTTCCTCAAACTGCAGCACTTGCATCCCACAGGGCTCTACAGATGACAGGTAGAGAGGCATGCACGAAGCACATAATCACTTACCTCCTGACTTCTTTGGAAGGTGAAAAAGACAGACAAAATTTTTATAAATCCTAGTTTTTCAAATTTTTGATCATTGATGCTTGGTCTTTTAGAAGCATCCTTCTGAATGTGATATAAAACCAGTAAAATATGAATGTAAAGTAATTTCCAATGCCTGCACCTTGCACTAAGTTGAGCTGGCAGCACTGAATAATGCTGATGGCTCGACCATCAGAAACCATACTTTCATACTCACATAGAAAACACAGAACATGTAGGCCTTTCACTACAAATGCCTAGAAACAAAGAACCATTAAGTAATTGGAAGGAACCTGTAGACATTCTGTCATGTCCGTCTCCAACTCAAAGCAAGGCCAATGAGATCAGATTGCTTAGGAACTTCTCCAACCGAGTTTTGAATATCCTAAAGAAAGGTCATTTAAAAACTACTCTGCTGGCAACCAGTTCCAGTGTTTTACCACCCTACCATTTAAGTCACAATTTTCCATATTCAATCTTGTGCCTGTTGCTTCTCGTACTATTGTCGTGCATCTCCAAGAAGAGTCTCCTCTATAAACTCCTAGTCTGGTAGTTAAAGACTACAATAGTATTTCCTCTCTCTATCCCCTTAGGGCTGAACAAACCCTGTTCTCTCAGACTCTCCTCTTACGTCATGTTTTCCAGCACCTTTACCACCTTGGTGGCCTTCTGCCAGACTTGGTCCACTCTCAACAGCTGTCTCTTACTGTGAAGCCCAAACATGGGCACAGTACTCCAGACGTGGTCTTACAAGTGCTGACCAGAGGGGAGGAATCCATTCCCTTGGCCTTCTGGCTACATACTTGCTAAGGCAGATCACTATGAAATAGGCCCTCTTTGCCACAAGGGCATACTGCTGACTTGAATTCAGATGGCTATCCACCTTTTCTATACAGCCGCTTTCTTCTATTCAGATGGAACACAGCCTGTTGTCCTGATGCATGGGACTTCTCCATCCCAGATGTAGGACTTAGCATTTGCTTTTGTCACACTTCACAAGATTCATGGTGGCCCCATTTCTCTGTTGGGGTCCCTCTGAATTGCAGCTCACCAACGACTGCCCCCAGTTTGGTCATTTACAAACTTGCTGAGAGTGCACCCTGTCCCATCACCCAGGTTAATGACACAGACATTAAACAGTACTGACATCAGCATCGGCCCTGGAGGGGCATCACCAGTCATAAGCTGCCTTTTGGACATTTTGCCACTGAGCACAGCCCTTTGAACCAGCAGTCGAGCCAATTTCCCACCCCTTTTATCATCCACTTAGCTAGCCCATATTTCACCACTTGGGATACAGGGATACTGCATCAAGGTAAAAACATCTCCTATACCCCTGTTTTTCACAAAACCAGTCTCATTGTCAAAGGCAATGAGGTTGGCTGGGCATAGTTAGCCCTCAGTAAATCCACGTGGGCTATTCCAAGTTAGCTTTCTGTCCTTTGCAAGTAGCTTCTAGGTGAATTTGCTCCGTATTCTTCCCAGGAACTGGTGTTAGGCTGACCAGCCTGTAATTCTCTAGTAGACATGACATCTGCCTTTTTTTTCCCCCAGTCATAATATCCCTAATAACATTTTCACTGTGTTTTTTTTTCCCCCCGCCTACTTTCTCTCCAAGTACCTCACAACTCCTCACTGTATTTATTGAAGATCAAAGTGCTACAGTGTGATGTAGCTCTTGGATCTTAATATTTATACTATCCTAGAAAGATTCTCCTCCCTTCACACGTGCTATCCTCAATATTCCTGTTAAAAATAGATCTCCCGTTGTGACAACTCAGGAAATCCCTTTCACGCTCAGGGCCTGCAAGCAAGTGTTACTTCATCTATTTAAGGACCTGAAAACACAGAGAAGTTCCTGTTCCAAGATCAACCACTTAGCTCATCAAACAGCAGAAACTGCTTCTGAGCTATACAATCAGCTAACGGTTTCACGAAACGCAACAAGTGCTACCAGTGTTCAGTATACCGTAATGCTCCATTTTCTCCCAAATCCAGAAAAGTGTTTTCCTTCTTGTGGGAATGGGCCTAAAACCCCAGTTCATTAATATGATCTTTTCTCCCATTTTGAATAAGTTGAATGGTCTCTCTCCTGTAGCATACTTGGAGCTACAAGTTGGCTCTTCAGATTTAGGTGTTCTCCCCCAAATCCAACTCACAACTCTGCTCCTTCGTTCTAAAGAATAAGATTATTACAGTATTGTTTTTGCTTTTCCGTAAGACAGTGATGTTACCAGATATCCGCAAAGCCTGGGGAAGCTGCATTTTTTTCAGGGAAATCCTTCCAACATGTCATTCTGACAGCTGTATCTCCCCTTCAATACTACTAGATATATTGGAATGCATACTTAGAGCAGAAAGCAAATTTCAGGAAAAGCCAATTTTCTTTCACTGGTCTCAGAAGTACAGGCTGTTCCGTGGCCTCATTTTTCTTTGTTCAGAGGTCCACAGGCTATTCTGAAAGGTGGTTTCCATGCAGGAAAAACTTTTAAATACTTAACACACTTGTATATTAATTTATTTCTTTTTATGTAGAATCAGTTTTCCTGATCCTCAAAGTTATTTATATTTAAACAGAAGCCTCTGGCTTTTATTCTCTCAATCTGACTCTCTAATTCAGTCATAAAATGCTGAATTGATAAGGTGACAATAATTGGCACAACGGAACAATAAGGTCACAAACATAAGGAAAGGGAATGTCACTCTGACCACGCAACAAATGTAAACCTAGAGCAATTCATATCATGTCAGTGACTTAATTAAAGTACATTTATTTATAAAAGAAACCATGTCCGTTGCAGTACTTAAAGGCAGTATCTGCTTGTGTCTTAATTCACATTCAAATACAATACCTTCTGTAACATATTATACTGCAGAAATACTGGGGAAAAACAATCATTGGAAAACGAAAGTCGCTACTAGTGAATTTTTCCACCTGTTACAGAATATATAAGAACTTTCTCCATCAATCACATTCTTCCATGACAATGTATTCCACAAGTACCTGGGATGGATCTTTCAAGGCAATCCTCACATAACACTGCCAGAGTAGATTTATACTACACATAGTGGAGCAGTGTAATAGACATTTCTGTCCAGTTATTTTGGCGTTAGGCATAGTCTATCAGCAACCAATTACTGTCCTGGTAGAGCAAGAGGAAAATGAAGAATTGCTAGCACTTACATAGCAGCTAGACCATCCATTGGAAAAGGCCTAGAAACCAAACAGCGCAAAAGATGTACAGTCCTCTCTCCTGAGTTAGGTCAAGTGGCTATATGCTGTGAGGGAGTTTAAGACCGTCTGGTGCCAGTTAATTTGCACTGCTGTACCTACAGCTAAACTACATCAAGCAGAGTGTATAAGTAATGCCTTACAGAAAAAAGCACAGACATTGAGTGCTAGTGGATGCCAAAATAACAGTCTTATTTTTCTCCTTACAGAAGATAACCAGTCCAGACACCGACCACACTGTGTTTGGGCATGACAAGAACTATGGTCTATATACATTTCTGTGTTCAGTCAGCAAGGACTCAGCTCTCTTAACCACTGTTGGAAAAGAGCTGGTATCTCCAAAATAATGTCAGGTAACTATTTTCCACCATATTTGCATATATTCTACACTCATTTTCCATATGCAATGTTACGAAAACAAGCTCTTTGATGGGTAGAGAAGTTTTGGATTTTTTTGACATTCCTCTTAGAATCAACTTTGTAGAAACAAAGGAATTGACAGAAACCATACCAAGAAAATACCAGCATAAAAAAAAAAAAGAATAAATATAAATTCCCAAAAGCATACACGTCAGGCTCCCATGACAGTGGTAACTATACATGCTTGTCCAACTAACAAAACCAAAAGAATTCTCCCCTAACCCTCAAATTTTTAACAACATGCCAGTATCTCGCTTCACAAGTTTAAGGGCTGCTCAGCCCTTACTTTCAGATGTGGAGATTTCCATCACCAAGTACTACATAAATTGAAATACTGCATTTTAGCATGCTTCCTTACTGCAAACATATTGACATAATTCTTTTTCTTAGAAGGGGAAAAGCTAAAGTAGCTTCCTTCAATAAAACAGGAAAACTAGCTTATACTTCTCCAGCAACACTGGCATCACAAATTTTTGCATGCATGTTTATTCCTCCTTCCATGCTAACCTTTGTATGCAGAAAGGAAGAATAATCCCAATATTTTCTCCTCCAGATCTTCTCCCTTGACATACATCTTCAACAAGACCCATGAGAAGCGAGTTATGAAATGATGGGTAGGGTAAGCAGCATTTAATCAGATAGAACAGTGCTTGGAAGTTCCTACTTATGTGTGTATACCACTTAAGTTGGTCATTGATTAGACTCTCTACAGACTACTGCAATACAATACAATCCAAACAAAGATACTTCTATTTTAAAATACAAACTTTTTAACACTGAAATAAATTTCTTCTTGCTTCCAGGCACACAAGCCTATTACTACAGCTCCCATTTTTCCTTTGCTTTTCCTTCTGTTCCTTAGTACATTCATTTGCATCCAGTTTGACATTACAGGGTAGTATCTCCAATACAGCAATTATGATTAGTCATTTGTTTGTTCAGCACTGGCCCACGGGGAACCTGATGTAGCAGGGGTCTTTTGCCTGCTACCACTATATAAACAAATAATCTGGTCAACACCAGGGTATGTGTCAATAATGCTGAAGCACAGACATCTTAAAAGTATGTATTTTTCCCCCATTAACTTGAAGTCAACACATTAACCTATTTAAATTTGAGAAGAAAAACAGATAAAAGTGTTGGCTAACCCCACTCCTTTCTGCTCCAATATAAATTATCCAGAACGAAAAGAACTGACTGATAAGATGAGATTAAAAAAAGCTATATACTCTACATATAGCTTATCTAAGGAGTGTGTTTGAAAGATGCCTATAGTGAGAAAGGAGATAAACTTTCAAAGTGGCACCAAAAAGGAACAGCTAGGAGTAATGAGATGAAACTGGAAGGAAAAAAAAAAAAAAAAAACAAAGAAGAAGTCTTCTTTTTTTTTTCTACTTGAAGACGCAATGCCATATTGCNTAATAATGAGTATGAGCCCTCTCCTTGCCTTTTTTTTTTTTTACCCTCCTAGTTCTGAAGCAGGCCTTCACATAATCATGCTTCTCACTTCAAAGCCATAATCCTAAGCCTACCATCAAACTTTCTGAACACCCTTCTAGTGGACACACAGGAAAACTGTCTGGCAGAAGTGCCTATGTGCCCCAAAAACCCAGGTCCAACACTACTGTTCCTGGTGACCAATACACACTGCTTTATAAATACTGAAATTTTTATACAGAGCCTGTAACCATGGCATTCCAGCACTGTTCAGATGTGTACTTAAAGTTCTTTTCAAGTGCCAGTTCAAAGAACATCATCACCAATATTTATTTCTTCCCTCTCTCCCCCCTGCATGTCTGGGACCTTTTGCTTGGGGGCTTTTGTTTGACTTTGGTTTTACTGGTGGGGTTTTTTTATTTTTTTATTTTTTTTTCCCCCTGCTGATGTCTGCCAGAGGCATCACCATGGTGACTAAAAGACCTCCTGAGACGATAACAAACCCTGAAAGTTTTTCTTCAGAGCAGTCTCTAGCAGTTGCAAAGTTTCCCCATTTATCTCTTCACAGCCTCAATTAGAGCAATTGCATCTTGGAACCGATTTCTTCCTCCCTCCTACCGAAAAGGCTTTGGTCCACCTGTCAATTGGCATCCTTGCTTCATTACTTGCTGACAGCTCACAATACAGCTTCCTTCCCCTGGCAAATTACTCCTAATCAATTCCTTCTGTAACATTATCTCCTTAGCCCTTCAACATACAGACACATACCCCTGCGCACTGGGAAGTGGTTAGCTGGACTGGCTGCTTCCCTAAGGAACTCTAGAAGATAAGGAATTTGGTGCATGGGATCTTTTCCTGGGTTTGCTGCCAGATTGTTCTGGGACAATGGGCAAGTTTCAGAGTCTCACTTCAACCTTCTGCAAAGTGGAGAAGGGAAATATTTCTCTGTCTGTGCAGGGTGCTTTGAGAGGTGTTCATGGAAGAAAGCTTGATCACTCAGGATGCAAACTTCTGACAAGGGGCAAGTAAATAAGCAAGCAGTATTAATAAACACTGCAATATATTACGTTTGACCATTTACCCACAATAAAGCCCCTAACAGTAATTTGTTGGATTTTCAATCAGCGGCCCTATGAGACAATGCCTTTGCTTTAACTCCTGTTCCTTGTCCCCTTTCCTTATACCAATAAGCTGAAATGTCAAATACCACAGAAAGACAGCTACCCATTCTGTACCCAGAGACGAAAAGAGTCTTCACAACTTTGGTGCATCATCTAGGGAACTTTAATCACATTAAGCAAAGCAGGCTGTCTGATTCAGAGAAGACAGAAAAGACTAAAGTCATCATGATGACAGGTGGATGTTGCTGCATCCTGTTATTTCAACATTTCTTAACGCTGCCTTTATTGTATGGTTCTGTACCCCACCATCCGTCTAGAAGAAACAGGCTTTAACAGTTTTTATGTATATATTTCTATACAAATGTCTCCTTTGGTTTGATGCTGTTGCCTCTAATGCTGCCAGGAAGGAATTATAATTAGCTGCAAAAACACAAGTTTTTAATAGTTTGTCAGTGTGCCAACACACATTGGAAGTACCAGTGAATATGGATACAACAGACTCATCAACTGACTGCTTCTAAAGGATGCAGAGCACACAAGGGCACATAGCTGAGATTTTAAAGGTCTTTCTTTGCTAGCACATTTAAAACTGCTGAAATTTTCTCAGTTGACATGGCTCTGAATAAGGACATCTGCTTGCAGGCTTATCATAGGGAGAAGCCACAAAGGTTTTAAGTACACTGCCTCCAACACTGAGTCATGAATTTCTAGGGCTGAGAACTAAGTTCATCTTTGAATTGTTTTCACTCCTGGCTCTCCCAGGTGAAGTTGCCAAGAAGATGAGCAACCAGAATCACGAGTGATAATGGGAACTGCCAAATGCACCCCAGACACACCAGCTTCTGCCTCTGTTCTGCACAGGCACAGCACAAAGCCTTTAAGGGCTAACGCAACGTCATTGAGCAGTGCTTGTTCAGCCTCCTTATTATGTGTAGGGAAGCAGTTTTCCTCTCTGTGCTACAGAGCACAGAACCGGGGGCTGGACATGAAGATCAGAATTAGGAACATAATTCTGCATTCCTGTTTTCCCATATGGAAAAAGTAAAAAAAACCACCATCTTACCTTAGTGAGAAAATCTTTTTTTCCACTTCATTGCATCAACTGAAACAATAAGTTGCAACTTTTTATTTTTTTTTATTTTATTTTTAAAGTACTTAGTAGTCCAGAGGGTGTACGTTTGTGGGTATCAGTAAGCATGTGACAAGTGTAAAGGATTACTACAGACTGACTGGATAAGCCATGTGTCACTCAAAGTTATAGATGGGGAAATCGCGTGCTTTGCACTAATATCCCCAGAGACATAAGCCTTTCTAGCCAGTAAGTAATATCTCATTTGAAATTAAAGGAAAGAGGAAATAATACATTCCTTTCCAAATCTGTGTTGGCACACAAAGAAATGGCCTAAAACTATTCATTAAGGGCAATGAATGACTCACAGGCATCTCTAACAAAAAGCATGTTTAGAAACAGAATCTGATCTTATAATTTAAACAAAACAAAATGTTTTTCTATCAGTCGGAAAATAATCATCAAGAGAACATGATAATGAAGTCTTGTAAATACAAGATTTTTGAGACATACTACCACATGTGTGCACACACACAGATGCCTTCAGTGAGATCACCAAAGAGAAAACAACTAGCTCACAACAGACAAAAGGTATTTATGATTTCTTTTTGCTCTCTGTTTGCATTGACTCCAAGCAACCAACATACTTCAAGGGGGCAAATCCCAGCACCCCCATGAAGTTATCATACAGGTTCAGCAACCTCCTTGCTCAGCAACGTTCTGTTAAAGTGAATTCCGGCAAAGACTACGAGGTCACCTTCCACTTTTTTGTTATTAAAAACACTTGCATGACATTGTCTTTATAAAATGTGATGATAATTTCCAACATGGAATCATAACATCACTGTACAATTTACATACAATTTTCTTTCTTATATTTCATAGCGATTAAAAAGAACAAATACTGTCTCCACTTGAGTGTCCACACTTCCAGAAGAACCTATAATTCCCAGTAGACTGTATTAAGAACTGCAGTAGCACAGCATCTCTTTGGCCTCACGTGATTTACCAAGCACCGCAAAGTCAGCAAGACAGTAGAGCAAAAATTCAGAATTCCCATCTCCAAGACAGGGATCCCAAAGGTGGCCTAGAGGTCCATAAAGACTCTCTGAAATTGGTCTGCAGAACAACATTACTGCCAATTTTGTTTCTGTTTAGAAGCTCTATGATGATCTTTCCTGAAAAATTTTTGACAGTAACTCAATGGTCAAAAGTATGAAAGCCAGAGAACCCTGTCTATTCCTTACACTATCTCGGTCATTTTGATAGGGATCTATCCTCATATCAGAGTTACAGCTTCTGATGAGAAAGAAGCACCAATAATAGAAGTGACAAACCCATTTTCATGCAATGAGAGTTGCACACAAGAGTCCCCAGTAATAAACAGTTAAGACTGACAAGTACTGAAAATAAGAGAGGAAAAATCACAATCATGCCTTCTTGAGTCTTATCCCTCCAAACAGGACCTCGGCTGCTCTTTAACCTCTCAGAAATAGTTATATATCACTGAAAAGGAAAAGTTTCTGCTGACCTATCATTGGTACCAGAAATGTGAGCAAAGCTGATATAGCAGTTTGATGTTATGAGGTCTGTCTTTGTTAAAAACCAAGTAAGAGCATAATTTTTTTTTTTAAAGTGTTCAAAACATAAATCAGAAGAGGAAAAAAAACCCAAACTCCAAGAAATTTGACCTTTAAGATTCAGTGGGTACTACTTTGACTGCAATAACCACAATGCAGATCCCTAACCTCTGCTCCCTGCTGCTCAGACTGGGAGCCCTGAGGTGGTTTCCACTGAGGCTCTGTATCTTACCACACAGATCCATGTTAAGTTATCCTGCAAGTGCAGTCTCTGCATGAGAATTAGTAGAAGCAACAAGCTATACAATAATTACAAAAATTACAGTCAAAAAACCTGCTGCTCAAGAGAAGAAAGGGTGCATACAAAAATGCACTGAACTGGAAACGATGCCGCAGAGCCCTGCGGCAGAATGGTCTGGAACATCTAATTAGCTATTGCTGAACGGAGATTTATTTTAACTCAAAGGTTTCCTTTTTGACTCATTTGCAGAGGTTTTCACTAGAGAACAATAAAAATTGTTTCCAAATCAAAACAGAAAATTAATTTGTGGGATGTCTGCAACAGACATAAAATTCAAACATCTGTACTATAACCTGAGTTATCTGCATGGCATAGAAGAGATTCGACTACTGTTTCTTTCCTTCTTTCTGAAGCCCAGAACTAGTAGTTTTTCCAAACACATCGAAGAAACTTTTGCTGTTGTCCTGTTGTCCACCCAGGAAGGTTATCTAAATCCTGTATTCTCCCCAAACTGTCCACATAGAGACTACAGAATAATTGGAGAACAAAGACTGCAGTTCAGAGCACCTTGTGACAGTCAAAGGAAATATAACCCTGTATTTTCCAGATGTGCAGTTAAATTTCCTTCTGCTGCTCAAGCATCTGTTTGTGAAGTCTCTAAGATATGACAGACCACTTCTGTACACATTGTCAGTTTAGAAAGAAAAATAACCTGGAATAATTTCCGTCTCTAGAAAAACTACAGATCCTCACATTTATTATAAACCACATAAAACTGGCTCACAAATATGGTTATACCACAGCGTGCAGGAATCTTCTTATTACCAATAACAACAGAAAATAGCATGTTCAACCATTTGAACACAATACACCCACACACAGATATTTAGCTCAGAAAATATCCAAGGTAGTGAGAAAGACGAACCAAAAGCATCACCCCTTTTGATGGAATCTTTATGTTACCATGTAAATATTTCTAATCTTCCCTGTAGTTTTCAGACAGAACTGGAAATGATCAACTGGGCGGTGAAAGGTTTCTTTTGCCTAGGAAGGCCCAAGCTTAGAGTTTTTGATTTCTCCTGGAGCAACAGATAGTATATGTAACCTCCAAGGAAAGGAGGGAGCTCACACAGTATGCTGACTTAAGGACTAGTGATGCTTTCCCCAGCTGAGAAAAAAATCCTAAAGCTTAGGTCTGAAGGAGGAATGACTAACTAAATAGCTTAGCTTGCTTAAAAACCTGTAGAGTTTTATAGGTATGGACTGGGGGAAAATAAAGCAGGCAACGCATTTCCTATATTCACATCATTGTGGTCAGACCTTTAACACCACAAGCATCCTTTGGAGCTCACCCTGGGATCCTCTGTTGGGACTATCAACAAAAATAAAAGTCTCCCAATATGGACATACTCACTGAGAGAAAGTTCATAGTTGTCACCTGTTCATTCTATAATGCATAAAAATTTATTACTAGTGGAACCCAACTAACCTGTAAGACTGCTAAATCCCACCCTTAAAAATAATTATGCCTAAAGAGCATTCACTTTAACTCTCACTGCGAATGTAATTGCAGCATCACCTGGGAGTTAAAATAAAGATTTCCTTGTTAGCAGAAACAATGCAACGTCGTACTTACTAACATATTTACCACAAACAGACAAAACAAATGTTCAAATCACAAAATAAAAACAGTCCTAAGCCATCTGGGATCCTTTCTACAATGTCCTTCCCTCCCTATCCAAGCAGATGCTGTTCCTGCACATAATGACCTCAGCTACAGATCTTCCAGAGAACTTCAATGCATCAAGAAGAGTCACAGTTTCTCAGCTGAGACTTCCTTAAGGCAAATCAAAAAGGTAAGCACCTATCACATCTTCACCCTTCCTTGTAGGCACTGCATTTTGAACATGCAAATTGAAATTCACTGCTTTTCCACCCCTTCAAGTTCCAGATATGCAACTCACGAAAGGATCGAACCTACAGTCTTCGTTTGATCCAAAACCTAGTGAGATCAAAGGCTTTGAAACAGGACCTTTAATGTTTAGAAGGGATTTCAAATAAGCCTCTAATTTAATTTATTTCTTTTTATAGCGTTTGTCTTCATGATGGAGTTATTTAAGGTATAATGGGACAAAGATTTGAAAAGCTCCGATGAAGACCACATTGATATAGAGAAAGCCTCAAAGAATCTTTTGGGGTTTATTATATATAACTGCTAGTATTCCTTTCACCTTTATTTAAGTAGCATCTGCTAATAGAACATTTTAGCCAGAGGGATACAGCTGCTCAGGATATCCTCTGTGTTCAGCTCTCATTTAATTGTATATTTTCAACCATACCCTGGAGAACACATTTAATAGATGATGAACCTGTTTCATGAACAAACTTTCTCAAGAGCATTGTGAGATTTGAAAGCCCTGACAAGAGAGCAATGATCTGTGTAACTTCATATTCCCTGGGGAACACCACTGCTCTGTTTGAGCTCTCAACAAATGAGTGGGGCAAATTCACAGTAATTCTAAAAATAAAGAAATAAATACAGTGAGCGCTCATGGTGTTGGGCTGAAAAAAGATACACTTGCTGGCTTGGTGCTAAATATTCCAATTTCTCATAGAGACTACAGTATACCTCTCTTCGCCCCCCTGGCCATTTTCTGTTTATTCCCTTTTAGCTTCCAATCCTACAGTTTCTCTACATGTACAGATTGGGGTGGGGACGCAAAACCTGAAAAAGTACTTAACTAAAGAGAGGCAGATGTTGCAGTCCATGGGCACTTGTGAGCTGCAGTCACTGGTCTCTGTCATATGTAACTGGAGAGGACAATAAAGAGGACACTGAAGGGGAAAGAAAGTCCATACCAGAGGGCAGCTCGACAGTAGGCAGTGCACAAGAGACATAACTGAGGGTATAATCAAGACACAGGCAATCTTTTCCTGCTGTGTTTATGCAACACTTATTTCAACAACGTCCTGATCCATTTATAGATAGGCAAAACATATTACAGACAGCTGAATAAATGGTGAAGGGTCTGGGGAAAAGGACTGCCTCTGACCCTGTCCAGGTGCACAGCAGCATCCTGGATGATAGCAGTTTTCAAACACACTCCCATATTTAATCAGATCATGACAAGAACTAAGATCTTTTTAATAAAGCCTGTCAATACAATATTTAGAGGAAAAGGAAAACAAACGGCTGCAAAACAAATATCAGGACCCGTAGTATATCTTTTAGTAAACTCTGCTTCTATATTAAGTCTTTGTGTCTTAAACTTACAGTACAGTCAGCAACACACGTTACATTTACCTGACAAATTGAAGGGCAAAGAAAAAGCTATGTAATGAAACTAGACAAAAGGCTTGATGAACTAGTTCCAGAACAAGAAAACCAGAAGGGGAAAATGCCCACAGCATTTCCACAGAACTCATTACAGCCAAGGAGTACCACAAGTTTCCAGCTCTCTTGTTGCGATCAGGAAGCTATAAATAAATATAAGTCTTTCATTTCACTATGGTAAGATCTTCCTTCCATCAAGTGATTTTCTAGAAGAGCTGGGTATTCCAAAGGTACCACTTTTGGCCTTCTGCATTTCTTTCTTTCTTTCCACTGTTCCCAAAAAAAACCAAGTGTAAATAACACAAACTGAAGAAAAAAACCCAAAACAGACTTAGAAACCTAAGAGGACCTTCTCATGCAGTCAACTGTGTCAAAGGCAATAGTGTTTCTCTTCAGATCTATGTTTATTTTGTTGTAATGAAGTGGATAGCACCCCCTTTTAACATATTGCTTTTTATCTACATATTTTTATCCAACTAGGAGAATCTAGAATCACTCAAAAATTCAATAACACTGACATTTAGACAACACAAAGCCATTTCAATTCAATTAAACAAACACAGTGTGTTAACCTTCAGCAAAAGAAGTAGCCGTTCATTTTTATAGGCTGCTG
This sequence comes from Dromas ardeola, assembly GCA_013398915.1. Classification (NCBI taxonomy): domain Eukaryota; kingdom Metazoa; phylum Chordata; class Aves; order Charadriiformes; family Dromadidae; genus Dromas; species Dromas ardeola. Next base: position 513,368 of record VYZM01016004.1, read on the forward strand.
TAAACAGATTTCTGGGCTTCAAAGCCAAGATCAATAAAGCTTCTGCAAACAATAATAATCTCACACATACTCCATCGACAGCTGCTCAGAAAATATAGTCCGATTCTAAAGGTCTCAGTGATTGGGCACTTTCCCAGTCTTTTCCTCTTGCTCTCTAACATTGGAGTGCAAATGCCAAGACCTTAGCGAATTCCTTTGCAGCAGCAGCTAAAAGATGCTGCCCTTTACTCTAGCAAGAAAGACTACCTATTGTGAGAAAATCTGGGGGAAAAAGGCCCAAACCCATGTGTACTGCAACTACCTAAATAGTGATGAGGCATAAATTATGAAGCCTAAGGCTACAAGACACTTCCATAAACCAGAACAGAGACAGGTAAATGTTAAACCTCCCTCTTTTCCCTTAAGATCGGTGCTACTGGATAAGCACTAATGGAAAACTTCCACTCATCCACAGAATAGGAACAATCCAGTTGCCACTTCTGTCCACAAGTATCTTGCCTTCTTTCCTACAATCTCACTAATGAAAACTAACAGAGAGCAATTCAGGAATAGCAACTCCTGAATTCCTTAGTCCTGCTAAGGCTGCCAATGTGAAGTCCAGCCTTGTATTCTTATCTACTCCAGTAAATATTTTACCCCTTCCTACTTAACGTCTCCAGTATCTTTTCAGGACCTTCTTAAGGTTGGAGGGGGGAGGACGGGGAATGTTGCATGGTGTTTTTTGTTTGAGGTTGAGGGGTTGTGTGGTTTTGTTTGGTTTTTAAACAGTTCTTTAAGGCAGAGACCATATCTTCTTCAGTAACGCCACTGTTATCCGATAGCCAGCAAATGCAATGACAACAGTGTGGTTTACCAAGTACAACTCAATTGCCAGGAGTGGACATCTAAATTACTGGCTGATCAGGAAACACAAAAAATGCAGAGGTAGATGACAACTCATCTTTGATCTCCCCAGCTATATTAATAATAATATCGAGGAATCTTGCAGAGACATGACATTTCAAAAATTAGTATTTAAAATTGAGATGCAATTCTGGTGTACTTAGATAATCATATACGGCCAGCATTAGGATTATTATTCTACCATGGGGTAAATCTTAGATCCTTATTATGTTTTTCCTTGCTCAGCAAATTGCCTGTTTACCAAAAAAAAGGGATAAGTACACAATGAGTACAGAAATTTGGAGACTTCCTCCTGTCTTCTCTCAGATGTCAGCGAAGGACTGAGGTGAGAACTCGAACTGTACTCTCTGATAGCTCAGATTGGGTCTCACTCAGGTCAGTGGATTAGGCTGCTTGAGAGCTACTGAAAAGTCTTATCCCTGAATAGAAGCTTAAGGCTCAACTTTCCATGGTCAACGTGAGGGATTTGGAGGGCTTCTGTGATTCCACAACAGTCGATTCAGCTATTGAAAAAAAAGCACATCTTCCCTGCATCACACTTCCCTACACCACCACACAGAGTATTGCAGGGTGCATCATATATGAAAAGGAAAGTATCACCTGTACGTCTCTCAGACACTACACATCAACAAGCTACATTACATAAATTTCATTCTGTCACTGCTCAGGACATCAGGCATAGTCCTCTGATATGGTGAGATAAAGTACAATTTAATTACAATGATCAGAGGTATCAAAGGAATTTATAGAAGGAAAGGAAGGAAAGCATTCCTACAGGTGGCCAGCTTTCAAACTCACAGTGTTGCGGTAATTTTAGAGTACCACCACTAAATTCAAAGTCACTCCATTTTCATGCTGGTGAAAAGTAGAACAGGATTGGGTCTTCTGAGGGTATTTAATGAGTAGGTACATGCCACCATGCTGGTAGCATCCTAATCAATATGTACCACATATTAAGCCTACCTGATGCACAGATGACATTCTGCTGAATACCTACAGCCTGCAGATGCAGTGGGTCTGGTGCTTGCTGAATGCCTTTGGTTTGTATTTATGGTATTCCTTCACTACAGTCCCAACAAATTCATTTTCCATTTGTGGATATCTCATCCAGAGGAGTCCAACAGCAACCCAGCATTTACTGAAATCAATGGTTAAAAAAAAAATCCAAGCAATGAGCCTAGTGGTGTATATTCTCATTTAGGTTGATTCCCAAATCACCTTGGTAGACGGTAAGTTGATAGGCTACAGTAAAGCAATTCATTTAGGCCTTCTAGGTACAAGTCTATACTATCTATAGCAACTATTTTTTTTTCCTTTCTCTGATACAAACTAGTGCCATATTTACAAACTTGCCACTTCCAATGCAGTTTATAAGGAACACAAAGTACTGCAGACATCAGCAGTGCTGCAAAGTGAGTACCACTCTGCGCAGTTGGCAGTGTTGTTTCTGTTTTCAAGGGTATTCAGGAACATTAGCTGCATTAAACATGAAAACAATTGTGTTCTTGCTAGTAAACACCATTTGGATCACCTCATAACAGGTTGCAGTGAATTGTGGTGGATTTGCAAGCCTGCTTGGTTCTGTCCACTCCTTTTCTTAGCCCTTACTTTATGAATGGAGTCAACCTTTGGTATGAATACATCTTCTGAAACAAACAAAAATGGATACACACAAATTCAGCAACATCATAACTGTGAGGAGGCACTGATGGGATTTCAGGGAGCGAAAAGGAAACAGGCCAGGGTCACACAAAGCATCCGAGTCCTACTGCAGAGGACTCTCACCTACCGCTGAATAGAGGTCACCAGCAGAAGCGCACTGTCTAGTGGAAAGAAACCAGTAAGCTTACTACTTCCAAAGACAACACCTCACCATACCTCCAACTTTTGAGGTGAAAGATTTACTCAGATGAAGTCAGGTGACAGGTAGCTCATCTTTATCACACCTGGCCTAAATGGGGAAACTGGTTGGTGGGAAAGAGCATGCTTCATACCTCTCACCATTAAAGACACTGAATTTGACTGTTCATTTGAGAGCTCATGTGGCTGTCATTCTAGTTTTTATTTCTCTCATTCTGCATTTTAAAAACACCATGATTTGATCCTTGATTGCATGCAAATACAAAGACATAGTTGTTCTTATATCAGTATCTTTATTTACACCCATACTAGCATGAACAGCTGTATGAAATCTATACTTCAAAAAAAACCGAAGTGATGTAAAATTTGTCTTCCCTATCGTCCCATAAAACAATGTTAAAGATCAGAGACTACTCCTTGGGAATCACTCAGTATAATTCCTTGAGGCATTCAGCTAGTGGAGTCATCCTTTGGACTTCTCAGCAATTTGACCAAAATACCAGCAAAGAAAGCCTCACAACGTCTCCAGACACGTATGTAGGGAGAAGTCATTATTTGTATATTAATCCTGGCCAAGGTGAAAAGGAAGATGGAAAGAGGCATGTGTCTGGTATAGTATAAGTTATCCAAGAAAGCACAGAAATAATAGATAGTCATTCTATTATTTTATTCTATCCCTCCGTCCATTCTTATCTTCCTCCAAGCACAGTTTTGGGACATCAGCTCAAAACTGGAACACCAACTACTGAGTCAACACTTCAACTCTTAGCAGTGCTCTTTAAGAAAGAAGCATCTCTTCCTCCACATATAGTCCACATACATAAATAATCATAACATACCCCTGATATAGAAATAGCACTTTTAGAAAAAAGTCCGAGCAGAAGGCCTTTAAAACAACTCAGGAGTATGAAAAAAAAAAATGCATGAAACGAGTCAAAGTTGATGCCTGTCCTGAGTAGTTATGGTTTTAGTTAGGAGTCTCTACTAACAACATGCAACTTTTTGTAGCTGGCTCTTTTCCCAAAACAGATTCAGAAGTGTAAAGATTTCTTAATGAATTTCAACTTCTACACCAAGAGTACGAACAACTATAATTATCACAGCTGTTTTAGTTCAATAGAATAGAAAGTACAGTATGGAGCATTTCTAGTTCATTCTCCCAAAATGTAATTTAACAGACTTGGTTTTCTCCAAATATATATTGTGAAAGCTGCACAAAGCAGATTTAATGATGTAACTGAGACTTCTGCACTTCCCGGTGATTTCAACTGGTTTCAAACATGACAGTGCACTGGACAGACAATATACGTAATTACATCACTACTTTTCAGAGGGAAGACATTCCAGTTCTACCCTCATGGAAGATTGCTGTATTACACCCAATAGCCTACGTCTGGCCATACAGGAAATATTGTGATAATTTAGGGGGAGTAAAAGGAGTTAACCGAACAGAAACTGGATTATTTACTTTGAGGGCAGCAAAGGAACAGACTAGGGCTGCCTTTTAAATACCTGATGTTACTTTGCTTATGTTACATACAAACTCGATGCACAGAGTTAGCGTCACATTTTGAAAAGCATCCTGACAAAGCGCATGCTAAACTGGGATCTAACAGGGAAGGCTATTCGCTACTCAAAACTTCTCACTTTTGCACAGAAAAGGCCACCCATGGCTTCCACAGGGCTTTCTTCTTACGTCCTATACACTTTTCTAAAGAAAAGAATAGCCTTTCTATTGTTTATCACATGATATAAAAGGCTTCAAAAAATGCTGTGATTTAAGTGCATTGTTCCAGCTAGTCCAGTTTCCTTCATCACATTGGCATTCATGTCACTAGTATTTAATGGATGTTCCAAACCTACATAGTTAATGATGCTTCTGCTCAAAAAAGTGCCCTAGACACTAAGGATGCTAATCAGAAAACGTTCTTCAAGTTTTCAGCATAGAAAACTAAACCTGAAAATTCAACACCTTTTTTAATCCCTTTCACTCCAAAAGCACACATGCAAGATGCTGGCAGCAAAATAAAATATAGCACCACACTTCATTTTGAATCACCTTCTCCTCTTTCAACTACTCTATTACAGCCTTCATTAGCGGAAATTAGAAGTACAGCAAATAGCTAATGAAGTACTGTCCATCTAGTGCTATGGTGCGGCCCCAGGACATCACAATTACATGCTTTCTCACAAGACAAGCATCAAAGGAAAATAAATGTACTTGCCCAAATGGTACCACCCAGAAGCACCATGAATGCTTCATGCTGACTGCAGCAAGTAGTTAGCAGGGCCACTCAAGTATAACAATTTTGGAAAAGCCTTGTTCTCCAACAGGAACAGGGTGCAGAAAGAGTGATAAACAATAACAGAAGTACTCAGGGAAAAAGAAAACAGGGAAGAAGTGGGGACTGATTGAGGGGATAAAGGAGTAGGGTTGGGAGGAAAGCAAAAAGATCTATAGTAATTATTTCTACATATAAGAGAGAAGTAAATAAGTAAGAAGTTTTAGAAACATTCAGACACACGTATTCTGCTACTTGGTTACTGTAATACACCAAGAAAATGTTCTTTTCAGCAGCACCTGCCCACCCTTCCCAAAGAGGGGTCATGCTCTGATCTTCTGACTTTACTAGAATCCTAAACAAACACAAAGACCACTAGAAATGATTACAGTACTAAAAGGTCTCCCTAAAAATACAGAGAAAAAGTCATGGCCAAAGCACTCAGACACAGTACTCTGGCATGCTTTAATGCCCCTTGAAAACCAAAAAAACCTAACAACCAAAACCACAAAAACCAACACAAAAACCAAACCACCAACTATTAAGTGGGCGAAGTCTGTGCAATGGGTTTGATGACTCAGTAAGAGGCTGTGGTATTTTTTACAATCTCTGCTGATGCTGCATATGCTTTCATGAGCTGTTGCCTGACTGGGAAGCAGACAGCATGGGCTGCAGGTCGTTAATTTAATTGTCTTGCCAACCGGATCTCCTTCAGGACAAACCCTGAGGGCTCTCCTCTGTACTATACCATGGAAAGCTCTCACTGAAAGCAAAGGATAAAACTTTTGAGCACCTACAGCAACTATGGCCAATAATAAAAACTGCTCAGAAAGTAAGACTTGTAGAAAAAGATTAAGGAAATTAGGATTCAGCTATTCCAGCCGCTTGCTTTATCCATCCATCTCTTAACAGTCTGCTTGTACATTAATCAATATCTAGATGGCAAAAGATTTCATACAAACAGCGACCTTGTAAAATATTCCAATGAGAAGAGAAATTCAACCTGGCTTTCCTCACAACAATAAGACTACTTGCTACAGATCCTCTAGTGGGAACATATAGCTGAAACTAATATTCAAGTCACAGCAGTACACTTGGCATTAATGCCAACTACAACATACCTGCAACATATCTGCTTTCCATCCCCTTTGCCAGCCGTGAGAGTTTACATTTGTGCCCCCTGCTTTTGTCTCCATTCTACTGATGCAGCTTCTTGGAGTGAACCAGACCAAGAAAATGTTTTCTTGAATTATTTTTCAGCTGGATCAGTTCATTAAACTGGTTCACATCACAAACTTGTGCAGTAGAACCAACACCCTCCAGGCAAAAGCAAGAGCCAGTAATAGGAGTGTTTAACTTGGCATCGCTGCCGAGATCTAAACACTGCCCAATACTAAAGGGGACAGTATCAAATGCTAAATCATTAAACATTCAATACTCAACTTTAAATCCCGTGCAAAAGACACCTCCACCCTAGATTATTCTTGCACTACAAAGTAACGTGACACATACTAAACTAACTCAGCATGTGGGTCATCAATTTTTCCTCAGATTACAAGTCATCAGAAAGGGATTAAAAATTATTTACTGCATCTCTCCTCCTTTTTTATCATTGATAAGTTTTTACAATTACAAATATTGAGATTACGATCCTGTACGTGGACTTGTTTCTGTACTATCCACTTATTGTTCTCTCTACCTCCCTAATACTGGAGTATTGTTTTCCTCTTTAAACTTTAATGGTTATGTTATTTTAAAAATAAGTTAGCAAAGCACTGACCCATCAGATGCCTCAAGAGCTTCATCTAGTATCAATATATGTAAAGTTCAACAGGTGATTTTTGCTTTTCCACTTTCCTCTTCAGCTGTCTTTCAGCCCACTTGAGCCTGCCAACACAGCGTTTCTTTTCTTTTCCACCCCTGAAGTAGTGCATCTGGGATGATGGGATTCCTAACCCAGAGAGATGCTATGGCAGCATCTGTAACATTCTCTATACAAAGCATTTTGTTTCATTGAAAGGCAATGTAACAAAGTACACCCTTACTCAGTACACAAGATCTGCCCTTCCAATCACAGCTCCTGGTATTTCAGACTGGCTGCATACAGTATTTTTAGATTACATCTGAGCTTTAATTTAAGAAAAACATGCCATTGGAGAAGGCAGACAGGGACAAAAAGCTTACTGTTGCTTTACTGGGAAAAAACACAGGTAGAAAAATTCATGTGGTTACAAAGACTTACACAGCACAATCTGTAGTAGTCACAAGCTGAAATTCCAACAAAGGTCATGAGCACTTCAAACTTCATTAGGGAATGCGTTTCTATTTCTGCAGCTGGCAAAAGGAACTCATCTCGAGTATGAAGTGAAAATACGCTAGAAGCTTTGAAAGAAATCTTGAAATCAGTATTAAGAGGAAATGTACCTACTTCACTAAGGGGTTATCTAGTTCAGTCCTTTAATGTGCTATAAAGGACACAGCAGGTATCAACAAACCACGTCCTACAACTTCACTTGGGTTTGGTTATGATCCACGAACTATTTTTTTTCTTTAGAAGCTTTTACTTCAGGTTCAGATGTTTTGCACGTGCTTCATGTTTCAACTGATCTTGAAATGCATCTACCGGTTTCTGAATAATCTGACAAATATCTATGCAACATAGAGGCCTCGACTAGAGACATCTCTTGAAATTGTTGTAAAATTTCTCAACTCCCACTGCATCTATCACAGACAATCTAAAGTAATTACCATTCAAGGTTAACCAGGTTTAGCAGCACAGTTCTTGAAGTGTCACAGGTGCTCTTGAAACAAAACTCAAAACCTGCTGTTGATGCTGCTTCTTGACGCAGATCAAGTGTCTGAAGAGCATTGTACAAAGGCAGCAATGGGTAAGGAAGGGCAGAGCAGTCAAACCTTAACAGCCTTAAAAAGCCAGGCAGCATCTCAGACCTGGGCACGATGAGATGAAAGAAAGAATAATCAGCCCTCAACTTCCCACCAATTGCTTGTGTCTGCCCAGGAAAGGTCCTCTACCTGCAAAGCCTCTCCTCCCAGCAGAAGGGAAATAGGCAGGAGGGCTTTGGTTGCGAGATACTAGGACTGAACAGGCTGATACATTTCTTTGCCATGAGCCACCATCACAATTTTGTCACTTTCTTCATTAAAGGTGCTCAGTTTGCCTACACCAATCCTCTCACAGCCTTCATCTGAGGGAAACGTGCACAAAGACGTAAAGAAAACTGTTAAGGAGCAAGAAATGAGAGAGACTCATTGCAGTTAAAGATTCAAAGCCGACGAAGTATGAGTTTTTCAGGTTATTTTTAAACATCGCTGCAATACTGTAATGTGCTAAAATGCTTAAAAGCCAGCATTATAAGACACACTGCCTCGGATTGTAATATGAAAGCACTTCCAACACACCAGTCGATGTGTCAACAATTGAGCTTCAGATTTTTTTTTTTTCATTTCTTCCTTAAATAATATTCTGATACTCAAATGGGACTATTAATTACTTCATTGAACAGAAGTGTCCTAGGGCTTTTCATCTCCTGTTCAGCGTATTATGATGTACCACATGGATTAGATTGCACCAGCTGCTAATTTTCTTAAACACTGTTCGCTCAAACCTTCTACATGTGTGCTATTACACAGGAATTGTCAGGTCAATTAGGACTAACGCAGACGAAGCTCCAGTAGTCGTTGTTTGATTACCATAGGGATAAGGCTGAAGAACGGATGCAATAATGTTAATAAGGAAATTTTTTTCTAATGACTAGACAGACATTACTTCATGGTAACAAAAAAGTTGTGGCTAGTTTGCAGCCCCGGTATTGATTTACTTTATGACCTCACCAGCCATGTTATGGGAATTGAGACCCTCAGTTAAGAGGTACTAGAATCATGCAAAATTAAGGCCTATTTCAGGAACATCTGCCTCCCTCGCTGCCCCCCC
>VYZM01016004.1:527095-577173 GCA_013398915.1 Dromas ardeola
AAAAATCACAAACCCACACCAAAATCAAACACACAACCAAAAATCACACACATACTTGCTCAGAAGCCTTTCATAGGTTTCAAATCCCTGACAACTCATACCATGCCCATGACTTTGTTCAGGATGGTCCACTGATGGTAAACTGACTCCATTCCAACAGTACCACACATTTCCAGCTCCCTAACACATACAAACTGCAGACACTCAAGGGTATGATTATGTGAAAATTGCTCTAATGCTCCTCTGACAGCACTCCAGCTGAGAAATCTCACTGAGCAGCGAACAGTTGTTGCAAGGGATTTACATCTACTTCTTATCTCAAAAATAGTTCCCAGTCCAAGCCAGTGCTTCAAAAAGATGACATGCTAATGATTATCTGAAGTCCAGGTTATATTTTTAAAGTTGTTCCATGCAAGCTTGCAAAAAAAACCCAAAAAAACCCACGAAATAAAAAAAAAAATAAATCATGAGTTGCACTGTGAAACATTACACTTTTTAAAAATTGGAAGGCAAATAAGGAACTTGTAAAACTATCCTTGCAGACTCAACCGTGCAAATTTCATTCCAGATCTTCAGAGGGGGAAAAAAAAAAAGTTTTACTGCACAAAACCCTTCCCTGCACTTTGCACTTCTGCTGAACCTTTCAGTAAGAGGCCAGACAATGCCCAGAGACCGGACATCTCTCCATGCACATTCAAAGGCAGCTATGCATGCGTGGAATAAGAACAAGGGAAGCTGGTGGCCTCCTGAACAAGAATTACCTGTACGGTAGAGATAAACAACAGGTTCCTGACTCCTTTTCAGTCTGTTCAACAGCTGTTATCAACAATTTGAATCAATCAGTTTTTAAACTGGGAACAAAAATATAAAACTGAAGTTAGATATTCCTGACTGCAGTTTGTTTTTCTATACAGAAATGTATCATATACTGAGATACTGTATGTTTTGGAAACAAGATTCTCCTCAACACAAAAAGACAGGAAAATCAAGAAAAAAAACCTGAAGGAAATATTGCACTTATCTAAACTATGCCATTAACCTGGGAAACTACTTCAGTATAAACTTGTTCCAAGAGTTGAGTAATACCCCTGAGAAGCATATATTTCTAATAGAATAAGCAACCTGACGATGATACTGGCTGGAAGAAAATTAAAATAAGGATCAGTTTTCCTACGGCAGCATTACCCTATCTGGGTTTTAGAAAAAATATTTCCTCCTGATATTGTATTTCTCCCATGATGTATATAGCATTATCCAGGGAGACAGGTAAGATACCAGTTAGCTGGAAGTCTATTTGGTTGATAGCAAAGCTTATGCTCTCCAGACTGTATAAAAATCGGGTAATGAGCTTGCAAGCTCTGTTCCACTGCACTTCCATGAAAGGATCTTGGTCTCCTGGCACACACAAGTGTGGGGAGAGGCAGTTTCTCCATACGTAACTGCACTTGGTGCTAGCGGGCCACATGACGGGAATATGCTGCTGGGACCATATGTTGAAGTTCAAAATAGACTCTTCAGAGCAGAGACATGTCAGGCACCTGAGGTCAGAATCATAGCACCGCAAAATAAAACGTTAAAGTCCTGATAGACCAAGATTTTTTTTTTTTTTCTTTTTAAAGCCCATGATAAAACCTTCCATAACAGTTCCCACTGGTTCATCACAGTTATTCATTACCAGGTAAATAACAATTGATTTCAATGTCCCCGCATGTGTACTGACTCAATAAACCATTTCTCCCCTGATGAGCTACAGCTGTCTCCAAGATAAATACCACCCAATTTTAAAACTCCATTAGATCACATCTACTTCAGCCTTACTACTGCAGTTTCTGTTCGATGACATAAGTTAAGTCAGTGGATGTCAGGAACTGCTTTGCTTATGTAGTTAAATGTGCATGCTATACTTTTCTCTATATTAGATTTTATGGTGAATTTTAGTATCTATAATAATGCTTAGCTCTTATAGGACACTTCACATTTACAAGCATTAACTAATTAAGAAATAAGAAGTGGGAGCTACCAGAACAGAGCTAAGCCAAGCCAGCCTCTTCTCTTGTAGGCTACATACCTATTGCTTGAAGCGTAACACACCTTTCCTATTCCAGTCCAGTTTTTACCCTAAAATGCTTAAGTGTCTTAGTCGGCAGAGGGAGCTCTTCTTGATGCCTTCCACGCCCACCCACACCCGGCAGCACCTCCCTTCTAGTCAGAAACAATCCCTTCTATCCCTGTCAGGGAATAATATAAAAGAAAAAAACCTGAGTACCATGTGTCCCCCCTTCTCCCCCACCCCTGAGCAAAACCTCAAATCTTACCGGTTTTGCAACATTATCAGCGATCTCCTATGTTTATTTAGCCCTCCCTTTCCTCACATGACATTCTAATCCCCAGATTCACACAGCTCATTTTCCTTGCCATCTTGTTGCCCAGCTTTCCAGTCCAGCACACATTCTTGGGGTACCTCAACGCCCATCTGCCACTACTTTTTTTAAAACCTCTTTTCTTCCTTATTCCATCCATCAGCACTAGCAACCTATACTTCTGCCTGCACGCTTCACTTCCATCCTTTACCCCTCTTGAGCTAGAGAGCACTGATTGCATCAAATTGGGCATGGTTACATCTAGTGGCTCGGTATCCACAAAGGACAGGCTCCAGCCGTTTGAAGTCTCCATTTAAGCTCCCTGCTGAGCCTGCAGGCTTTCAGAGCCAAGGATGCACTGAAACTTAGACGAGCACTGTGCTGCCAGTGATTGACTTATTTGTGTCAGTGCCCTGCACCAGGGGAATACTTCAGATGCACAATCTGCGATGATCTTGCACCAAGCTGTGTGACATGGCATGCCAAGGCAGAGGATTAATGGTTCCCCTCCCCACCCTACATACACAAATATAAAAAGCTAGCGTAAGGTAGTTCCACAAGTTAAGTTATGCAGCTCCTAACTCAGGAACTGCATTATTTTTCCTAGACCAGGGAGCATCAGGTCAGGCACAGCACCAGACTGGCCCAGTGCTCCATGATGCATGGCTTGCTCATGCTGGATTCTGGTGGCTGCAACAGAACACTTTTGCTTCCCTGCGTCTTCTCCAACACCGGCATAAGCTCATTGCAACATGTCCAGACAGGGCTACACGAAATGATAAGCTGGGTATGCTTTTGAAGCACTTCCCTGGGCAGTGGATAAAGCGTAGGGTTTCTTCAGAGGTAAGCAGAACAGACTATTTTTTAACAAGAAGTTGAAAAACTTCTTGTTAAAAAACAAGTGCATACCTGTGTAAACTGTCCAACTCACCCCAGCAGTGAGCATGGTGGCACTTCCAAACAGTGGAACACAGGTTTGTACCTGCTACTTAGAAAACGTACCTCTTTCACCCACAGAAACATTTGGTTCTTACACTGTTTTTTATCTGTAAATAGAAGAGCACTATGCAAAGAGAGGACAAGTATCATTACACTTTTATTACTCAGAGGAACACACTGGCAAGGAATAAAAAGAGGTAGCTTGCACAGGATCATGGCACAGGACAAAGAAAACAAGCAGCAACAGAACTCAGAAAAGGAGAAAGCTTGGCTTAACACATCATGGATGAAACGGCTTGCAAAGACTTGAAGTATGCAAAAACAAAGTAAAAAAATATCTTAAATTTAACTCTCAAGTAGAAGAGAAGGATGAAATGAAGCATAGGAAGGAAACTGTAGTCTGAATGCCTAAAAGGTGGTGGTATGGGTTTTTTTTTTTTGAGGGATTTTTTTGGTAGTAATATGTGGTGGAAGATATTCAAGACAACATGCTGGAAATACATTGAAAGGAGCAATGCTGAACTGGCCACTCTGAATTTGTTCTGCCTTGCCCCCTGTCTATCCCTCTCCCCCCCCCCCTTTTTTTTTTTTTTTTTTTACAGGCTTGCACAATTTTTCTTTCTTCACTTTCAGCATCAGACACATGCCAGAATAGCACTCGATATTAACCAACAGCCTCACATGGATACCTTTGGAAATGAGCTTCAAAGCCCTAATTAAGCCAATACATCTTTGGCAATGTCTATAACCCTTACACAGGCACAGCAGTGAGAATCGTGCAATCATGAAATCTAAGCAGGAAACAGATGGTCTTAAATAAAATAAAAACTTTGCCTGCAATTTGTTTTGCAACATTGTGTGAGGTCTCCAACTTGATAAAAAAACAGGGAGGAGGGACACTGAAGAGACCTTTGCCTTTGAACTCCTGTGTGTAACTTTGGTTCCATAGACTAAAATGAAACAAAGATAAAAATTCAAAGGAGTCCGAGAACATATTTGTCTATGGCACAGAATTGGGATGCAGTTTAGTATAACTGGGAAAGCTCTCAGAGGGCAGCAATACGCTCATTTTCATCAGTGCATTTCATTTTCAGCAAGATGCCAGCAGTTACGAGAAGGGAGCACCATGGACCTCTGTGGGGGGGGAGCATGGACTCAGCTTGAAGCACACTGACAAAGCTGGACATGTCAACAATCATGTTGCTCGAGGTCAGGATTGAAGCAAACTCCTACAGTTTGTCCACGGAGCCCATGTTTGAACTGTCAATGAATGCTTCAAATTCTAGACCCACTGAGCAAAACCATTCCAGAACCATAAGGGATGCCAAGCCCTTTGGTTTTCACCCAAGCCAAGCACACGGAGCCGTGTATGTGCAGAGGGATGCTTCACGGTAAGGTACGCTTGGCAACTTGGAAGAGCGTGGAGGTTATGGGGGCGAAAGAAAATGTCAGAGGGAGCTCACAGGCATTGGTAAATTATCTACTCCATGACAAAGCTTCCAAACAAATTTAAGCAGCACATCATTACTAAACTCCATTGATTTGGAAAAGAAAACAATTAGTGCCAAAGCCAACATCTGTGACATCTTTAAATACGATACTGCAAACCACAGGAGTGTAACTTAATAGTTGAGCATTTTGAAACACTCTAAGTTTTATTCAAGCACTACAGGAGAAGCCTTTCAAATTTGAGCAAAAGTCATCCAGTGCACAGGCTGGTATTGTGATACGCACCTGGGCTGCTGCTATAAGAGTTTTCACACTAACGTGAAAAAACACATACCAACTCCAATGTCTCAGGAGGATGCATGCTGTAAAACCTGCCAGTAACAAGAGATTCATTCAATGCATGGAAGAACTGGAATCTTCACACCAAGTGCAAACGAGACCAATAGTTAATTGCATTTGTTCACCCTCAGTCTGTGTAACAGTTTGTCTCCTCAATAATATGCAACTTCTGTCCAGCTTTACCTTTCTTAGCTCAACCAACTTTCCCTGCCCAGTTAACAGTGAGGTATCTTAGTTGTGTCACCAAATCTGAAGCTGATGGAATCTAGTATCAACCACCAATCTGTTACCACTTTATCTGTCACCACTTTAGCTACAGCAGCATCCAAGCAACTGGCTTCTGAACAAGTCCGATGTTGTTTTGCTCAGAGGACAAGCAGCTGTGCATTGCCTTCTCTCAGGCCTCTATGGTCCATTCTCTCCTTTTAAAAAAATCTGGGAAAACATCTAAGTTATGTCAAAGTTAACCACCTAGTTTCAAAACCCGGATAGATGCTTTCCAAAGGCTAGAATAAAACCTAGGGAGCTCCACACGATCGGAACAGTGGTGATGCCAAGAGCAAAGCTAACTAGGTGAGATGCATCCAAGAAAATCCAAATCTCACTTTAAATAGTACGGATATACCTGCAGAGTATTTTTAGAGCTCTGAAACCACTAATGGGACATCAAAGAAGGTCACAAAATAACCAAACCTAATCTTTCACCTGGCCAGCTCCATAATGTGTGCATCCATAATGTGCCGTATAAGTCTAGTAACTGAAAACTAAAAGTAAAGTACTCTCCCCAAGATGCCCAGAAATAGCAAGCACTCCTTTGACATCTTTTGCAAGGAAGAAAGATAAATAAAAGGGATCCAGGGACAGACATGAAGTGTTTGTTCTGCACATTTTCTCCTCACTTTTGGGAGTCATTCCTCTTCAGGAGAGAAAGAAAGAGAGATGCAGGGGAGCACGCCACAAGGCAGAGACAAGTCTACCTTGAGATAACATATGGCAGTCTGTCTTCACAGTTAGTCATCCTAAATTTGTGGGTAGCTTGAAGCCTTTGCATGAAACAGTTATTGCCACTGAGGAGGAGGAAGGAAGGAGGAATCCATGGCAGGTAAGAAAGATGGTATGCAGCTCCATGTGTTACTTTTATTGCTGCTCAAGAACATAAGCACCAGAACCAAGCTTCTGATTGTTGTATCAGAAGCCACAGCAACCAGAAATAATGAGTTACAACACAGGATTACTAAAATCCTGGAGCAGCACAACAGGCCACAGGACTTGGACCTCAAATGACCAGAGAGCAGCTGCTGCGAGAGGTAGGAAGCTGCCCTGGCAGCTGTTTCAACCACCAAACAAGGACTATAGCCTTATCCCAGGAGAAGAACAATTGGATATTGCATGCTACCGGGTGTATTTACCTTGGTGTGGGGGGGTTTCTTCACGTGCTTCCTTCCTACTTTCAAATAAATACACTTTTCCAGGGAGAAGTTAGCCCACTACACAGCAGAAACTCACCCCAAAGCAAGATGGTCAAACTCAGAAATCTCAAGCCAGGCTACATGCTCGCCTATGGGATACAGTGGATAGTTTGCAGTAGTCCCCTGGAAGCTACAAGGGATAGTTTATACCACTTTAGATCACCTCTAGATTCAGGATAACAAAACTCAACTCACACGTAGTACCCATATCTACCACATTAAAAAAAAAAAAAAAAGAAGAAATCTTATACGTAGGGGTGGAAAACCACGGTTTATGCCTCCAGCAAACAAGGAGCCGCAGCTCCACACCAGATAAGGATATGATATGACGTGACTTGGGTTTCAGCTTTTATCCTGGCAAGGAGTGATGCACAGAGGCCACCGGCAGCAACCGTCGCTGCAGGCACTGATAGGCCTGCTCTATCATTCCTCCCACATTTGCCCCCACACCTTTCCTCAGTCCATACACACAAAAGCAGCAGGCTACCTTGTATTTAATGTGCAGGAGATGGGGGAATTTCATCTGTGTGTCTGTGACCAGCTCAGCTTTTCCACAGACTTTCACAGCAGCTTGTAAGGCAATCAAAGCAGCCCTAAAGAACTAGGGTAGATAACTGGAGCTAGAAGTCTGAACAACAAGTGATAGGAATGGCTTCACACAAAGAAAGCAAACTTTCGGCAGAGAGTAATTACACATTCAGTGCTGAACCAAGAGCCTGTCACCCTAACATCTAGCTAGTCCACCTTCTGCTGGGACAAGGAAACATCTCTCACTACTAAGAAACTTCCACGGTCAAGACAAGGTGCCACTTCACTGTAGTCCTTGTTTTAAGGACTAGGCTAACACTAAGCTACCCCTTCACCTTGTCTTTTTGACCATATAGTGCAAAGGTCATCAACTTACTTGAATTATTTTTCAGTAGAAAGGTTTATAATGAAAACTTCCAAGTTCTGCCAAGAGTTTGCCAGTTCACCAATCCATACATTACTTGCATGTCTTCAGCAGATGCTTGTCTGGGATTAGTCTGTGCTCTGCTTTCAGAGTGATTCCTGCAGCATTCACCATGCATTACTGCTATGATTCATCAAAGGATACTGTTTGTTCTCTTATTGACTTTATCCAGGACGACTTCTGCTTACAAATTATCTATGAATATCCTTAGTTCTTCTCTGAATACTATCTATTAGTCTTTGCTCGTAAGTGTTCACAAATAGATAAAAACACCTGAATACTAAGTAGCGTTAAAAAAGTACAAGCGTTTTGCTCCTGTGTTCAGAGCAAGTTCCTTCTTGAAAGAGATTTCAAGTTCTGCCTTACACAAATGTGACACTCAAACACACTATCAGTAACTTTAAAGCAAGAATGACATACCTTTTCCTGCTCAGTGTTCATTTCAAACATGATCCTTCTGGAATGCCAAGACACCAGTAAATTCTCATAGTTTCAGGGGGATTGTCATATTATAAACCTATAGAGGGGCTACATGTTAAATTTAACCTATAAGCTGCAAGTTTTTCCACCTCTATCTTAGGGATTAGTAAAGCTATACGTAGCTCAGGAAATAATTATTATATATTTCTGTCAATCTGTACACTTTAGCTGATCTCAGAAGTTACGCACAACTCATCCAGTCTCCAATTAAAAAGTACATATGCATACTCATACCAGCTATTTTAACCATAGAGACCTCAACTTCAGACAGACTGTTCCTTTCACACTGACCACAGATTACATCATTTCAGATATCTCACCACAGGCTTGAATCCAAGCTAAAGAAAGCTTTTCTACATCTTCCTAAAGGGTCGAGAGACTGATGTTGGGAGTCAGAGCAAGCTTTCAAGACCATTTCCACAAAAAAAGAAACTAATTTTACGAAGCAACTTTAAAGCTAGACGGAACTGGTAAAATATCAACTTTATTTCTTCCTCACTCCCACTTCTGTTCTCCCACTTAAATGGTGGGAGACTGCACTACTACTGACCCCTGTTCATCAGCACAGAATACACTCTTGACCCAATCTTATGCAGTGAGCACAAGTATAGCACTGTGTAAACTACCCCTAAGGTGTGGGATCTTAGAAAACAATAACAGAATTTGCACAGAATTTAAGTTAAGAGTCCTCTTTGCTCATGTTTTCTTCACTCTCAAACTTGTGACCTCAGGACACAGCACTTTTTTTCTTTCTTTTTTCTTTTTTTAAAGGTAAAAAAAAAACCCTACAGCTGTTTCATCTTTGGCATTTCCACAGAGCTGTCATTTGCAGATGAACTACACCTGCACATACCAAGTCCAAAATCCTTTGCTTAAGTAGGCATTTCAACAGCATAAACTATCCATTCCTATTTTGAAACAGTATGAAACTCATGCCTTTCAATGGCAGGGAGACAGAGACACCAGAACACCAAAGCAGATGGGTACAGCTACAGGTATTGGTTTTATTTTGACAGAGAGACCCCACCACAAACACACCAAAAAAAAGTTTTGCTTTTCAAGTGTGTCCTAGTGACAGCAATACAAAAATAATTTAGGACCAACCATGTAATTATGTGCATTTATTTCAACCTTCCATTACAGGAGATAACAAGATGAATAGTGAAATGTGAACTTTAACAATCCTGTAATTATAGTCACTGAACCGTACATTATTGAAAGAATTGTGCAAAACACAGATGCAAAAGAATCAACGGGGTATGTAAATAGAAATGAAACAGTAAAATAATCAAGTGATGAAGAAGTAATGTGAAGCACTAAATAGCTTCTCAGCATCTCTTGCTACAATGTTTAACAAATACTTCGGGGGGTTTTCCTCAGTTTGTCACAACTTCCACTACCATAAACTGTTCAGAGGTTATCATTCTAAGTGGCCTGGCAGAAAATAACCTGATAGCTGCTGGCAACAATTGCCTGTAAGCAGAATTACAGGAATACTGTGGGATCTTCTGAGGACTCAGTTTACACAGACGTGAAAAACTTAGAGAAGTTATTAGAATTGAGAATTATTGAGAATTAGCACGAGTTCTTATCAGAAGGCAGGAACCAGGCTGAGCCCGTGAGAAGCAGCCATTGCCTGACTTCCAGCAGCGGAGCTGCAGCACTCACAGCAGCTCGGAAACCAGCCCACCCTGGGGCAGATCAGCTCTAGGAGCCAGACACCAAAGACAGAAGACTATTGTCCAGAGGCAAGTTATCTGGCATTGAAGTTTCCATTCATACACAGCACAGCCACCTATTTTACAAAGATTAACTCATAACTCATTTTCTTTATGATGAGTAGAAGCAAGGAGGAAAGGACAGGTTGTTCTCCTTTTCTCCCCCCGGACACCTATTTTGTGACATATGAATATCTGTGTTTCAGGCAGTCTGAAGCTATTGTCGTCTGCAGGAGAAGAAACGTTCAACCTGGATTTTAACACTCCTAATGCATCTTAGCCTCCTCTGAGTGGCCTCTACTCCATTTAACCTATTACTTAACTTTTGGTTTTGAAGGGACAGAGATGAATGAACTCTTTAATCCCAAGTTCATCTCTTCCTTCTTCATATAGGCTTACCTCAAGGAAGGAAAGCAAGAAACTGAGCTAACATCTAACAGCAGAGCACGAACCCTATCCTAGCATTCAAAATGCAAACTCATTCCAGTATTCAGCCATTTAGTCAAGTTACAGCTGATCAGCAAGGCAAACAGTCACTTAGGGTGCAGGATAGGCAAGGTTAGAAGTGTATCACAGCCTTCCTACTCCAGGACGCAAAGAATACAATGCCACCCTCTCCAAATGCTTGGAAGGAGAGATTAAAAAAAATAAATAAATAAAAAATCCATGTTAGCCTAGATGCTAGTCAGTGCCAGCAGCCCAGCATTAATTCCAGAGCCTACTTTGCAGGTTAGCCCTCACAGCTTGCAGTGCCCACAGTACCTAGGAAAGCCCTGTTTTCCACAGCTCTCCATACCTAGAATGCTCTGCCTGTAGCAGGCTCATGATATCAAGCTACCACACAACACACCTTTTCTTATCCTTGCCCTCCAAGAAGGGCATTTTATTCCCCTCCTAACGTTACAACTAGCCAGGCTTAGCTTAATAGTCTTTTTATCATTCACAGGCCTTTTTGCTAGGACCACCCTTAATCAAGGTTTTGCTTCAATACTATAGCCCAAAGATGAGACAACCAGGCAACCCAACCCCAGGTCTTCCAGATCTCAGAAGCCACTATGCTATTTTGTCACCATCCTCATTTCTCCTCTTCTAAAAGGCAGAAAAATCCTACATACCTTCTCCCCTTAAGTTTCCTGCCTGAAGTAACTAAGCCTTCTTACCGCTCACCAATATCCCAAGTATCTTTCCAGGTTCACCGTCCATACATTCTCCCTGATGAACAGGTTCATGGTATTCCCATCTGCCCAGGCTGCCCTCTTCTACAGCATCCAGATTCATCTGCCCACCGAGTCCCAGCTGAAGGAAATAATGAGGCTGCTCCTTAGCCTTTAGCAGGCTGCAGCTGTGATGTTTTCCTCCAAATACTGAACAACTTCAAGGCATTTGCTGAGTAGGGCCAGAAAGTTTACATAAACAAAGTACATTAAAAGTTGTATGTGCTGCATTTATCTCATTATTGCTTGGTGGGTTTTGCTGGGATATATCACTTATTTTCTTGCAGGCAGTCACACAGTTCTACACATGACAGATCATTGCAGTGTACCATCGAGACTTTTCAGAGCAAACAGAGAAGAGCACTGAGGACTTCTTTGCAATTTATTTCACCAGGTTTTGGCAAGACTTAAGAAAGCATTTTATTCTACATGTTTTAAGTGTTTTTCAACAACTAGAAATGTGTCCTTGTTTGTCAGGTCTCAAAACTTTTGTTGATATTAAAAATACACAACCATGAGCAAGATACACACCTAAGCGATCTCCGTCAAAACAAAATTCCAGTGAAAAATAAAAGTCATTTTTATTTGCCCTTCTCCTGCATTTCCCACCAGTTAATTACTCATCATGTGTTAATTCATCAGCAGCATCTAATGAAAACATCCTCTATGCCCCTACCTAAGAATGTCCTTTTTCTCCTACCTATGGTACCTTTATGCTCACTTATGCCAACTGCCACCGAAGGAACAATTTTGACTCCACACGATTTGACAGAAACTAAATTCCTTCCACCTCCCATTAAAAGGTTTGAACACATCTGATTAGAAATACCATTAATGCTCGCAGAAGAGAAACTCAGACCTGAGGAATTAAATTGAAAAGAACATAGGAAGCCCAACTCCAACCCCTCTCCCCAGGTAGTTTGTAGTATACAACGTGATACTCTGCCTGTAAACAGAGGGCAAACTCTGAACTCCTTAGACCTTTTTCCCCAGATTCAGTGAAACTAAAGGATAAACGTGAACACTCTGTGTAAGACTAAAAGATCAGAAGTATAACTTCACTGCAACAGCCTGACTCTAAAATGTTGTCTATAAATAGCAACTAATTCACAGACCTGCCTCTGCCTTTAATCCTGGAGCAGACGCAGTATTGGTTACCTCTTATATACTTTAATACATACTTTATCTAGAGTTGGTGCAGTGAGACACCATTTCTGGTATTTTCTTTCTCCAAACTCAGGAAGGGAGTTAATTTTCCACAACATCAAAGAGCCCAGAGCTGACCCGTTGTTATTTAGAGACTGAAAGTAGATGCATTAAGTGAACAGCATGGGAAGAGGCTCTCTCTGCATGGCCCTTCCTAACCCTTCTCCCACCTGCTTAAGCGTGCAATTTTTACTTCCCCAGGCACTAAACTAACAAAGAAACAATAATCCCTCCCAGACTTCTTGAGGAAGTTCGACAAGTATCCCTCTTCCTGGTGTCCCCGTTATTTTACATGGCGGTAGCATCAATAGTCCCATCCAGGAGAGACTCGTTTCCTTTCTGCTCAATTTGTTCAGCACTAAAGTAGGATGCAAACAATTCCGGAGCTTAAACTAGGAAATGTGAAGTTATGATCAAATGAACCCTAAAGGATACATTTAAGCCATAGAGTAAAGTCAGAGGAAGAAGACGAGGAAAGATCAAATCACCATGATGTACGCTAAGAAGACAAGGTATTTCTAGTGGATTTAGTCATTATCATTCTAGTCATTACCAAGTTCCAAGGAGAATTTCCAAGTGCTCAAAAATTTAAGAGGGTACCAAAAACTGTGTATGCTTCCTGACATCTTTTATGCTTCTCTTTTGATCACAGTAACAGCAGACCCCTTGTATAAATAGCACTTTGTTAATAATTCTAGTAGCAAATATGATTTAATACATTATCTGTCCTGCCCAGTAGGAACACAACAGACATATGAACTACTGCATAGCCAGGTGCTTACAAAATAATTAACACCTTTATTGTTGGACTAAGCTACGATGAGTTGCAAAGTACATATCTAAGAGGGAAGAAAAGGGGAAGAAAACACACCCACGCAGGGCGGGAGAAAACAAAAAGATTAGATAAGGGTGGGGGGAATAGCACAGCAAGCATTTTACAAATCTCTGCTAAAATCATTGCTAAGTTGGCTGGGTGAGAGGAGGTTAAGAGAAAGGCAAAACCTGTTTCTGAGCTCCTGTTTACTTCAGCAGATAAACAAGTTTGGATTAAAGGGGGAAAAAAAATTGAGATGTCAGCATACTTCAAAAGCAGAACATTTTACTCAGTACACTTTCCATTAGCTGGATTGCTTCTAGCTGTCTCTCTCTCTCTCTTGCTCTCTCTAATATTTTCCTCACTGATTTAGCTTACAATGGTGTCAATGACAAAATTGAAGTTACTGATAAAAGCATCATGGAATCAGTCTAATCCATGCAGCATAGACACGCTTTTCCCTAATTACACCAAGTATTACTGTTGGGTAATTTTCTGCACAAAACCCAGAAAAATAAAAAAGACAGGCGCTTTTTTTTTTCTCTCTCCCTCCATACCTCTTCTTTCTAATCTGTCCACGTGGCAGAAGAAAAAGCAAACTATAGAAATTAATTTGGGTGGTCTGGATACCAGAGAGGAAGAAAAAGACATAGGTTAAATTTTATATCTATAAAGAAAATCTGAGGCAAGATTCCTTTTTGGTATAAAAAGCCATTGAAGTCGGTAAATTAAATAGGGCTAGACCATCAAAGTATCTAAACGTGATCTTTAAGATTATGATGTCTGAAAGCTGTTCATCTTCATCGTTCTTTCTGCTTTTACCAACCCTCCGTTTTTCCATATACCCTTTTGTTTGCTGTCACTTAACAGGAACCAACACTGGGGCGACATGGTAATAGTCTTCAAGTACCTAAAGGCTGCTGCAAAGAAAGGAATAAGCCATTCTCCTCATCCAGGGTGGATAAGGCAAGAAATAATAGACTTAAGCTGCAGTAAAGGAGATACAAGTCAGATACAGGGAAAGGCTTTCCATTACTTAAAATACTGGAGCCCTGGCATAGACTGCCTGGGGAGGTTGTTGAGTATTTGTCACTGGAAGTCTCCACAGACAGCCTAGATCACCATCTGTCCAGAATGACACAGGTATAGTTTATCCTGCCTTGAGGCAAGACAGATGAGAAGATTTCTTAAGGCTTCTTCTTATCTTGAAATTTTGTGATCTCACAGGTTAAAAAAGGTCTGGATTTGGTCTGGTAGGTACTTGGAACACAGGCCATCTGAGAAATTCACTGTGGAGTGATTTCTGGGAGTTCTCACCCCTCTAGTCAATGTTGCCACTAAGCTCTGCACTACCAAAAGTGTCAATAACTCAGTAAAGAAGGATTTCTCTCTTTTTATATTATTCTTTCACTGATGGCACAGTGCTGCTGGAATTGGCCCCTTCTGAACAAGACATAAACCAAAAATTCTGATGATTTTAGTTTATTTAGGTTGTTTCCTACATCCCAACTCTAAGTTGAAGTCTCAACTACACCCCAGATTTTAGACTATCTGTCTGTGGTTTATCATCTTAGTAAGTCCTTAGATCCCAATTAGTTACAGTGGGTGCTTCAAGAGGAATAGGGGACAGAGATCTTAATCTAAATGGTGCTCTGAAGTGTCCCAGGAAATGCAGAGTTGATCAGCAGTATGTGCTGAGGGTGCAGTCCCAGCTCCAGCAAAAACAGGTAGCTCAATAACATCACATGGAAGTGAAAATATGGCAGACACAAATCCATTAGGCAGAGAGAAGATGGAGAGAGAGACACATGGCTGCATTTGTTTGTTTGATTTTGTCACAGTTGCCAGACTTGAGTTTTAAAGTCATATAATGCATAACCCTGGAAACTTCACCCAACCAGCTAAATTTTGCATGCAGTAACTACTGATCAAAAAGCCCTAATGAAAGTTGAACACGACAAAATAACACAAAAAGTTTTTAAGAACAGGAAATCGCTTTGCTTGCCTGGAGGCTGTGTGTTTCTACTGCGTTAAAAACACTCCAATTACATCTTGAAGCACCTCCTGTAGCAGCAAAACGAGGAGATTCTCACCCCAGTGTGATCTTTCCTATCTGCCTGGGTACACCCACTTCATTTCTATAAGCAACCCTGCCAGACAATGAAAGAAACAACAAAAATTCTCCTCTTCAGGTTTGGAAGGCAGATCATCCTAAACAGCACAGAATCAAAGTACCCCAATACAAGCAGATTAAAAGCACCACAGACAAGAAGTTCTACAGAAAAATCTCTAGAAACAGTTGAAAAAAACCACATTTTTAAGAGTCCGTATAGTCCTTTCTTCACTTATTGTCATAGAGCACAAACTAATTTTGCATAGTCAGTTATGCGCAAAGTATTCTAGAGATTATATGTCACATAGCTTTTGCTGAGTTCTAGCTAAAAGAGATCCAGCAAGAGAAAAAAATAGAGTTTCCTGTGGTCCTTATCGACCTTCATTAAACACAAGTGCAGCCGCTAACCAGGCACCCCTAACCAGAGTACTACTGAGCGCTTTGGCTCTGACACCACAGTTGTGGCCACAGGACCAAAGCCGCTCTCTTGAGCTGTACTCCCAATAAACATATATACAATATTGTTCATACCAAGCACACTAGAATGCTAGGCATCATGTGAAAAGGAAAATAAAAACAGTCATTGGGTAGAAGTCTTCTTTTGCTTAGACCGGTGCCCCAAAAGATTATCTCCATTGCCTGCATGGGAGTTTTACGGATGAAAAATCTGGGTGAGACGGGAGTCAGAGGCAGTCCTGCATCAGAGGACTTCAGCAGATGGACTGTTATCAGAGAGAGTGGGGCTCACTCAGTGCCTCACTGAGATCAAGCTTTCCAGAAAGCTTGGACAATATTAACAATGGTGCAAGCTACTACTGCAGGACAGGGTCACCGGCAAGATCCATATGACTCTGAGGGCAGACAACACCACAAAGAGCAAGGCAGGGAGAGTGTTGGAATAAACATCACGAATATATGGTGATTTTCCACTCACATTTACAAAAACTGCATAGCTGACAAATGAGAGAAGGAAGCAATCACCAAAGAGGAGGAAAGAATTAAGTCAGTTGGGAGGAGAGTGCCCAACACAACCCTACAGACTGGAGCAAATGTAAAGCTCCAAGTGGAGACACGAGAGAAAAGAAAGGCAGAAATTTTCTATTGCTTTTGATTTACAGAAGATGACACACTATTAAGATTCTTTTAAGTATTTTTTTCCAAAGCAGCAAAAAATAGCAGCATGCAGATATTTTGCTTCCAGCAGCAAAGAAGCTGTAGTGCCTCGGCCTGAACAGGAACGTTACTGGGTATCCATTATTGGTTGTGTCTTTACTGGTGCATTCATCAAGCTGCAGACTTAGGCATCTCTCACTATGAATCACTCTGGATATATGGAGCACCTCATTCTTATTTATACTAAGGCCACATTACTCGTTCAATGGAAAGGATCCTTAAACAGGTATTTTTTTCAAGCACTTCTGTATTGCCTCTGTATGTCTTTTACACCTCAATCACTTCATTAAAAAGGCCTTGGAATAAATGTGAATCAAGTTTCTAGGTTCTAATCAATTATTGTTCTATATTTTTTACTGTGGATGTTATTTCATTTCATTAGTGCCCTGTTTTCCAGTGATGCCTATTGCCAATGACTGCAGTGAGAACATTATGTTAATTTTATTTTCACCCTGGACTCATCAGAAGCCTTTTTCACTGACAACATGAGCAAAATCCAAAAGTCTAGCCAGAGCAACTTCCCCTCCCCTTGTTTACAGAACATAACTACAAGATGTATCTATGTAAGATGCCCATACACAGTCAAGATGGGTATAATAGATAAATCCAGATGTATGTACTATACACAGGACAGCAATATACCAATTAACTAGAATTAGATGAATAAATTGCCAGGCTCTGCAAATAAAATCTACCAGTTAGAATACAAACTGCACAGCTATTTGCATCTACTTGTAGTGTGCTCTCAGGAAAGTACTAATCACCTCTTCAAATCCTTACATTTCATCAGAAAACATCATAAATTGCCCTTCTTGTATCTCATATGTGGGAACACATCTTTCAATATACTGTGATTATACCAAATACGGATCAGAAAGCTACAGTTCTAACATCTACTTTGTGGCACCACTGATAATAACATAGTGCAGGATTTAGTGGCCTTAACACCACTTTCAGGACACAGAGATACTACACACAGCCAGAAACTTGGAGCACAAGATGCAGCTCCACACTTTCTCATTCAAATTCCTCCCATTTCCACAAAACCCCTGCACAATTTCATCCTGCGGTAAATATTTCCAAATTTACCTTTCCAAACTGCCTAAAGTATGAGGTATATTTTTGCTGGCTGGTCCACAATTATGGAGAAAAAGATATGAAAACAGAAGAGAAAGAAAAAGGAAAAATAAATGAGCATGTGTGAGAAGAAAGGGGAAAAAATGTCAAAGATGGTGTGAGAAGAGTGAAAAATGGACAGAGGAAAGAAGAATACATGTCAAAGCAAGTGTGCAAGAAAAAAAAGTTAAGAGGGGGAAGGAAGGAGAAAAGATAATACATGTTTACTACAAGCTGATATATAAGACAAGACATATGATCCCCATTAGAATCCCCCATTCTGACTGTCGACAATTCACTACAACACAGCACCTCAAGTATCCATTATTCTTTTCAATCTGCTATAGAGTAGATGTTGAGATGAGAGATGCTGAAATATGGTATCAACATTTCCCTACAGCCACAGAACCCACTATCAGCACAGATAAACCTGTGCCAGGATACCTTCCTTATCAGAATATGGGCAACAAACATTTAAAAATCATGTTAGATTGAAAAGATCGTCCTTGTTGCAGCTCCCTTACAGCAATCAGAAGAGCAGCACAAACAGATGTTGGAATCAAAACACCTTCTTTGCCTCTTAATAGTTGGGTACTAATTATGTTCTGAGAATCAGCGTTAAAAGGATGATTTCTCCTTGCTGACCTATGCCTGCTAAAATGCTGAGCTACAGGTTTAAACCCCAGCACTCTGGCCCAATCTTATCCCTTTTTATACTCTAGGAATAGAGAGACAGGTTTGTGCAAATTTTGACAATCAAGCCTTCTGAGGCCTGCAAATTGTATCTAATGAGAAGTGCCTTGTTATTTGCTTCTAGGCGAATAAAAACCTGCTGTTGACAGCAAGAGATCTAATCTATGGCCAACATTTCCACACTGAAGGAAACATGGTTAATTACAGACTTTTATTTGTTTGTGAAAAATTCTAGGGGAGCAATAAAACGAAAATTAAGGATCGTTAGCAAAAAACCTTCTTGATAGTGAGCTCTATCTGGCTATGAAATTGTCTCTCAGAGGAAAATGCTAGATGCCTTAGTCTATTGGTCATTCTAACTGGAATGGATAAAAACCCCATAGAAAGTAATGGGGCTCAACACAATTCACTGAGAGCTCCAGAAATTCCTCTTAAAGTCTCCTGAAGAACTACAGCCTTTGAAGCAGAGTTCAACCAATGGTCTTAAAAGCCCTACAGAAAGATTATAATTCTGAATTAACAATAAACAGTACGCAGGACTTTTCCATACGGGAAGTACCGTATGAAATCATAATTCACACCACATGTACTCACACACCACACTTGATATGGCTTATTAGGTCTTTCTTATCTCTAGTTTACACAGTAATATTTGTGGGGCCTTCCACTTTTATATTTCATTATCTGAAATACCGTTTATTGAGTTATACCAGCGATGAATAGTTATGAATTTGGGATAATTTTGAGAAATATCAGTATAGTTTTCTGTAAATGACTACTTTGATTTGCTAGTGAATTCCATGCTCTGTGGTTAATACTATGATAATAATTATCTTTATTTCTTGTACTATATTTTTTATTAAATGGCTTTAGTTCTTTGTTAGTTCCTTGATTTTTTTTTTCCTCCCATGGTTAATGTAAGTAGTCCACTAGAAACCAGGATATCTTTATTATCAACTTACTGCTTGTTCCCTGGGGCAAGTCCTATTATTTCCATCATCTGTGCTTTCACCTACTTGCACAATGCTGGCTGACATATTTCAAAGAAAACTGATAGGTTTATTTACTATAAGGCTGTCAGAAGGGTTAGAGGTAGAACAAAATTCAGGAGCTGAATTGCAAATTAGAACCTCTGGCTAGGTCCTCATTCCTCATCAGCTTCATTTTAATAAATTAAATT
Source organism: Dromas ardeola (assembly GCA_013398915.1). Lineage (NCBI taxonomy): Eukaryota > Metazoa > Chordata > Aves > Charadriiformes > Dromadidae > Dromas > Dromas ardeola. Next base: position 546,311 of record VYZM01016004.1, read on the forward strand.
TATTCCCATTCTAAACAGGAATATACTCCATTCTAAATACCACATCACTAGAAGTATTAAAGAAGCAGAACAACAGATACAGACAGAATGATGTTGTGGGCAGGATTTCTTCAAGTATCACTCCTTATAAAGTGGCGAATTTCTCTTTCTATACATCCAAACCTCAAGGGACTGTGCATAGCAAGGGCATCTCAGAGACTGTAGGTCTTGATACAACTTCTTAGCATGACCTTCCTACTCATTCTTGTACCTTCAAATACACAAGACAATGTTAGTGATGGGAAACTAGTGTAAATTATTATTGGCCAATAAGCCTTAATTTTGCATGAAGACTTTCTGTTTTATAATCCAATCTCTTCACAACTCAAAAACCCATTTTCCTATTATCTTTCACAATAATTCCTGGGAGAAACAGCAGATCCTACCATCTTACTACAGTTCTTCTGCCCATCTTTTAGCCATTTCATGCTTTTCTGGTTATGAAAATCAGAAGACTGTCATCACAGCATGACTTGCTAGACATTAGCTGCTGGCAGCTCTGATGAGCGATGATTTAAAGTTTAAGAGTGATGGATGGTCAGCACATGAGATGTAAGTATGCTTTTTGACCTGTCTCTTGAGAGATACTTTCCCGCTCTCATCAGTTGTAGAATCACACTTTATACTGTTATTTCAATTATAAATAATTAGTGCTTAATCAATGTTGCCATAAGCGGCCAAGCAAGTATCACAGAGTATACTGAAGTTCATTTGGATGATAGGTTTTAATAGCCATGGCTCATAATCACAATAAAATATTTCCCCCTGATGTGTTGTGACTAACAGCAATATTTCCTCATGGTGCTTATTTGTCACATATGAACTCTCTGTAAGCCATTTACCATTTATTATAAATGAGACTAGGTAAAATCCAAAAAATGAATATGCAAAGGCTCTGAAGAGACAAGAGCACTTTGTGCTCAGCAGGCAGGCAGCTGTGCGGTCTTGCACAGAAACACATATAGCCTCGCCTCTCCTTTGACTTGAAACAAGACAACGGTTTACAAAACCCTATTGATCCTAAATAGAATATTAGATACTGTCTGTGACTCCTATAAGGGTGGGACAACTTTCAGAGTCTGATGAAATGGTTGTGTACACTGCTTTCTTACTCATCAGTCCCTTTTATCCTCTGCAAGAATAACAACCCTCCGGGTTTCCCTGAAGGTGACTTCCACCCGCAGGAGGAATGCCAAGATACTTAATGTCTATATACTCCAGCTTAGTGAGATTAGAATTTAAAAAGTGCATGCAATAGAATAACTGTGCCAATGTCACATATGGGCAAAATACTCTGTAAATGAATGGAGGCACTTGGCATTTTCACTTACGGAAATCGATCAAAATATTACACAAGTTACTCCACATGATTCTACCACTGAAGCCAATGTTATTATAAAAGAGTTATTCCTTAAAAATATGCAGTTATTAAACATTAGGCAACAAATCAAGGCACCACATTAAATGTGCACTAGACTTCTACGGAATCTTTGTTTTTATTTTTCTTATCTTTTCAGTTGCTTCCCCCCACCATCTCAAATATTAAGTAGGGATTTCTTATTTCCTATGGGGATTTGAAGAAATGCCATTTCATTTCCTTGTATTCCTTCCATTTTTCTAGGATGATTTATAGTTCAGAGAATATTCTTTACATGAGAGCCCAAGTACTGTCATCTGATTAGGAAAAAAGAAGGGCTTAGTCCGCACACGGAAGGGGAGAAGATTCAAATCCTAGACTATTCATTTCTTCTGTAAAAGTAAGTATAGCTTCCATAACGCTACATGCATTAGTAAAAAGTGAAGGCTGGTATTCCCAAAAGTCCAGCTATTCTAGGAAATGTCTAAGGCTTTCAAATCTTCGCACTGTCGTCTTAGAAGACCTAAGAGAGAATAGAGCTGGTGAAGCTCTAGGAAACTCTCCCTCTTTTTCCTTTAATGTAGAGAAAAGCCTACCGTGGTGTGCTGACAAGGGAAAAGGGAAAAAACCCTACCAAGGCCCAGTTCAATCTCTGCTGTGGCATAATCCAAAGTCTTCTGAAATCCAAAGGCCTAGAATGAGGGAAGCGGGATGTGGATAAGCTTTTCTAAACTGCATGGTGGAACGTGCAGCAGAGTCGGCCATGACGGACTGTAGTTTGCCCATATCAATATGCGAGCTGAGGTCCCTATCAGTGCCCATCAGGTGTGCACAGAGGTGTGCTTCTGGTACACCTTTGAGCGACAGAGGGTAATCACTGGTGCTTGAAATTGGCTGCCTTTTACTGATAAGCTGTACATCGAACACACATACTAGTGCTTTCTGCAGAGGGAAAACGATCCTAGAGGAAGCCATATTCACCTCAGAAAGAAACACCAGAACTGGAGAAGGTACAGAAAAGGGCGAAATGAGGTAGGTTTATGTGCAAAGAGAAATTAAACTGGGTAAGATTCTTCAACTTGGAAGACGTGATTAGGAAGATTTACAAGAGAAATACAGAACACCAGGCACAGAGAAGATGAACAGGGAATAATTAGTCACTATTTCACAGTAAGGAAGACACACCAGATCAGCACGCCAAACCTTTATGAAAAATAAAAAGAAAGGCTTTTTCCACAAAATTCGTAACTACAGTCATGACACCCATTTTGCAGGATACCACAAGTATAAATGGACTGAAAAAGTCATTAGATCAATTCACAGAGGAAAATTCCACTGACGATTTAAACTCAAAGATGTAAATAAAACCTCTGACCTTGGAAGATTTTTTGGGCAATGGGAATGTTTTTCAGGAAAAGGATGACTATATTTCTGCACTGGTTTTATACTTTTTCTTATTATTACAATATTTTAATTTTTATTTTGACATCTGACTATGACTGGATATGATCAGGAGCATCCATCTGTGTACCAGAGCTAATTAACACTGACAAAGAGTCTTCTTTAGCTCATGCAGCAGATGAACATGCTTTTTGGAGCAGAAGCTCTTCCACTGTAACCTTAACGTTATTGCGGACCTTCTTGTGACGATCTGTGGTATATACTTTAGTATAATGCAGAATCTGAAATACTTAGAGAACCACAGTTTTGGAAAATATACCTTAAACTACAATAAAAATCCCATGATGTCAGTCTCAGACCACATCAGAATTCTGACTTTGTTCTGCACTTGTGGACTGACTCACTGTAGTTTTACGAGTACATAAGAGTTAAGACTGAAGGACTACAGCGTGCCATAGTACAGGAGAATGCATTTTTTATGCAAGGCCCTTGCTATAATGCTGACAGCTTATTATTAATATAAAAGCAAAGTCATCTTCATACAAAAGCTAAAAAGAAAATAGATTTGTGGCACAAAGCAGAAATGCCCTAGTTGTGGTCTGCAGAGCACAAAGGGTACATAAGACATTTCTTGGCTGTCTGGGAAGAACGGTTTCATCACAGTTCTCCCTCTGTCTCCTTATTTCCAATGACAGAATTGCATTAAAAAGAACATGATACAAATGTACACATTCCTAATCTCACTTTTCCTTGCAAGCCATTGATATTACTGTTGCCAGGATGATGTGGGTTGAGAATCAGTGAAGAGATGTCCCAAAAGATAATGTATCTTTAAAACGTTTTGGAATCCCTGTCATAAATAATGTATATAACAGCATGTGAAAGAATATAACTAAAACCTAAAAGGCACAGTCCAGGCATTATCAGCTCAGCTGGATTCAAAGTTAAACCTTCAGACCTAAATAACTCAAACTGAGCTCCAGATCTGAACATAACTTCCTATGTACAATTCAAACAAGTTAATTAATTTTTAACACAGGCGTTTTCACTGCTGTGTGAAAATGAGTATCCAGTACAAGGTTCATCCATCCCCAGATAAACACCCTAAAGAATATGGCTTATGTCATCGTCTAAGTACTCTCCCAATAATCACACCTTTTGAACACTGCTGCTATGCAACTCTTATATCCACTGTTGCTTTTGTACACCAAGATAAATAATGAGTAGCTTTTGCATAAACAAACACGTTACAGATTACTAAATTTGTAGATAACTACTTACACCCATAATTGCTGTACATTTGGTAAAGTTAAGTTTCACCCTACCCATTCAATGTGGACAATTCAGGTATGTAAAGCAAATCACCTTTGTGCAAGCCTGTATGACACTAGAAGAGCCTTTCAGATTCATTACCTTACCCAGGAGCCCAACTTATGAATCCAACTCTGAGTCAAAATACCACATTTTGTTAGTACAAACCCAGGCATCATGGAGTTCCACTCAAAGATATACAGATAGTTAACAATCAGTAGATCAAAAAAATTGGAATGTAATTGTGTTTCCTTTCATTAGTGTCATTCCATCATCCAATATACAGCTATCAGGGGCTGCTGAGTGCAGTGGAGTTTGGCAGGGCCATGTGTGATCAGGACCTAACACTGCATAATGGCCATATTGATAACGTCTCAGGCTGGCAGTCATTGTACATAACTCACAGATACCAGCATTCTTTCTTTCTGTTGCACAGTTTGTACAACTGCTGGCCTCTAAGAGTTGTTTACTGGCATGGCTAGCTACTTTTTCCAGGTGGGGGTTAGCTGTGTTTATAATATCCTTCAAAATATTCAGTTGCAGGAACTGCAGAGATTGCAAAGGGGTTTATTAAATGCAAAGAGAACAGAGAACTCACAATCTCCTACAACCTATTATGAGAGTGGTTCCATGCATAAGCAAATAAATAATAATGCATTCATATAAAAATAATGGATTTCTTTTCTCCATCTATGGTTCTTTCCCTCCTGCAATTATTTCTGAGTGAAGTGAAATTGTAAATAGCTTTACCCACTAAATGATCTTGAGAAAATTATTTCAGAAGTGCCACAGTGCAGCTTGGGGGATTTTCCCGATCATTCAGCGCTCAGATGATTAGCTCGGAGCAAATTTGTGCAACTATGCTCACCAGGCCAAAAACACATTGTGAGGAATGATGAAAGCAGAACGTAAGTCACATTTGATTTTCAGCAGCAAAAGGCACTGGACTAGGACTGCAGAGATGCTGAAGGCCACAACAGAAGTGCTTACAGGAGCTGGGGTTGTGAACTGGAACAGTCAAAGCTGCAGTTGTCCATAACGGACTACCTAATCTACAACCTTCAGCTCAGGATAAAGATGCCAGGCCTGAACTGTGTGGAAGCCAAGGACAGCAGTGAGCGCTGCACGTCAGAAATGAAGCACACTGGAAATACTGCCAAGCAAAGCCAGGCTGGGACAGCACGGACGAGCGAACGGCCCTGGCAGAGCCATACATACCCCTGCACGGTGCCTGGATCTAGCCAGCAATGCTCAACCTTTCCACTCACAAAAGGACAAAAGCAAACCCATCAGCTTTACAGCTTCTTCAGAGAGCCTCAAGGCCATTTATCTTTCCAACTAAAGCATCAAGGAAACAGAGTTGTTAGCTACCTAGTTTGAATTAGTTCCTTCCAGAAAATGGTACAGGGTGCAGAAGAGCCTTTGAAACACCTGTATAAAACACACTCCTGTGGCTAAACTAATCTTTCACTCCATTACCAATGGTCGTCCATGGAAATGCAACAGTGAAACTGTTCTGACAGGAGAAATGTGCTGCCTTGGACAGAAGGTGATTTTTTTACCCAGTAGATTTCAATCAGATCTACCAGTTCCCCCACTTTCTGTGAGAAGCTTACACCTCAAAAGAACTCAGCAGCCACATAACATCTGCTATGTAGTCAATATCTTGATTTTTTTCATAACAAAGGGAATAATTTGCACAATGCATCACTTTGAAGAAAAGTCATCATAAGCCACTTCACAGATGGCAACATATGTTATTATTTATAATGCATTTCATTAAGATTTAACTTTACTTTTTCTTTAGACCAAGAAGTAGTTTTGATTTTTCATAAGGTCCCACTCATTTCAGTCTGCAGAGTACAACAATCTCCACTTAGAAAATCAGGCAGGTGCTTCCACACAAGGCATACAAGCCATGAAATATATTGAAAATCACCCACAAGCACAATAAAGTGTTTCTGAAAATCTGTAAATAATATATGCCAAAGTTCATGATACGCAGCTGGAATGAAAGACCAGAGTGCTTGCGAGTGGGATGAATGACCTCTGGCCACTTCAGCAATGGCTTTCCGATCTCAAGAATTTTCTCTTTCCACCCTTGTATGTATGTCAGCAACGATGCCTCTATATCATATATACACTACAGTATCAGAAGGTAAGAGTCAGGAAAGGTTATTTGGAAAGAGTGCACACAACTCGGAGCCCATCAGGCTCCACATCACCTGAGATCAGAGTGTGAACATCCAGGGAAGAGGCAGAGAATAAGTGTGTCGAGAAAGAGTTTAACCTCGATTCTCGTCTTCTTTGGAGTTATTCCATTTCCCTCTGTTAACAGGAAAGGACGTCTGGATGGCACCCAAGGTGCTGTTAGGAATGACTGGTGCCATTCTGTTCACTACTTCTCTCCTTCATATACATGTAATACAGTCATACTGCAGTATGGTCTATGCCCATTTGCTGATTTATCCAATGTACACAAATTGTTTAGGAGGCTCAGTTACTGAGTTAAATCATCATCAATCAAAAACGATTGCCTATTGGGAAAAAACATAGCCACTGACGCAAAAGAGGTGTTGGTCTTGTTCCTTTAACCGGATGCGGTCACAAGGCAATACCTTATAACCCACACTGCACATCTCAGCGACTGCTTGGAGGAAATTGTTCCTTGTAGGCAAGGTTTACCCTAGCAGAGGCGGTGCAGCAAACCTCTCAGATTGACTTTGGCTGGTTCTAACTCGAGGGACCAGCGAGAGTCTGTTCCAGTGGGCACCTGATTCCTGCAAGTTCTCTGTCACTGAAAAACTAACAGCATCTATGTATAGCCCTAGGTATCATGATGGCAAGCAATAAATATAAGAAAACCGTAAGCAGCCTTTTGCATCTCCTACTTCAATACAAGAATTAGCAAGTGGTAAGATTCACTAGGCAGACAGTGTTTCTGTTAGAAACAGACAGTATACATGCATGTGTTAAAATGGATTTTAAATGTATGTTGGCCTGAGGGAAACAGCTTTGCTCACATCTTTGTAAACAGCTATTCACTCTTTCCCTGTCTCTTGAAGCACATGTTCATTGAACTGTGAGGGGGAAAAATACCTAAGTCCGGGATGTGTTAAAGATCTGCAGCCTCATCAAAAGGTTCAGGTACATCTTTTGTCACGATGATGGGTACAGCTCATCTCAGCTTACAGTAAATTAAAGCTGATCCCAGCAGCTGAGACCACACTATGTCAAAGAACTAGGTGTGCAATAGAGCAGAAGATACAATTGGAATAGCCATCATCAACAACATTTCATCAGCTAACAAATGATTCCTCTGATCTCCATCCGCATTGTTATTTTATTCCAAAGCATCATCTATTGAGGAATATCATTAGATGTCCTCTTGGCTTTGATATTTCATACTAAAAACTGAACTTTAATTTTTGATCCATGAACACGTTGCAGTGAGAAGGATAAAGCTACCACGGAGCTACGAGAGAGCATCTCATCTGCTACAGTACTTTCCCCTGTAAATTAGTAATGAATCAATGACATAGAGTTGACAGCAGGAGCACAATTCATTCACATTTAGCTGGTCTCTAATTAGCACAAAAACAGCACAGTAGGTATGCGACCACCTCTACATCAAAACAATACATTTCTGTAGGCAAACAGGGTGAAGGTGCTTCAGGACACTATAGACATTTCCCTAAAAACCTCCTGACAGGAAGACAAAGAGAAAGAACTCACTGCTTCTTTTGAAATTTCTGTGTAAAAGAACAATCACCCTCTCTATTAAAAACATGCCTGATTTTCCATTTGAATGTTTCTAGACTCAGCTTTTAGTTACTGGTTTTGGTTATATGTTCCTCTGGAGATTAAAGACCCCATTAGCGCTTGGTATTTTCTTCCTGTGAACACACTTTTATACTGCTAGGAGGTCACCTCAATTTTCCTTTACTAAGGTGTCTTTTAAAAGTGATGGAGCAGCATTGCAGATAATACACCTGGGGACACTTTCAGGCAGTTATTTTATTCTGTACTTAATTTTTTCTCTGAGATTTCAGATGCTGCGAGAGTTGTGTATGCAGAGTCTGCATGTGAACTAACCAGGAATTTACTCAAAGTATGGACCTACAGATCTGCAGAGCTGCACTGCACTTTCAAAACAGATAAGGGTTTTACCTTATGTCTTCCTCGGATCCCACTTCAGAAAACGATATTCTTTCCCTCAATTTATTTTTCAAGGTTCAACAAAATACTGTATTTTTCCAATGTATCTTCATTCTTCCTAGGTACTTTCAATAGCTGCGATATTGTACCCTAGAAGTGGCTACCTGTGCCTACGGTTTGAAAGGTACATCCTGCACACTGGGAGCTATTAGACTTTACCGGAGCTTTTCTTCAGGAAAAGGAAAGTAGTACAAAATTAATTAACTTTTAATACAAAGTAAATGTCTGCCAAGAAAAGCACTGAAAATAAAAAGTTCAGGTTTTATTTTTGACCTTGAGATTACAACTTGCATGTTTTCCAGAGCCGCTGTAGCAATCTCAAACCACACATGCTTTACGTTTAGCCATGCCAGCAATGATGAATCTGGCTATCAGAGGGAATACTTAAAACTGTCAGTTTGCATTAAGGCTATATTTGTCCTTCAAAATGCTGATGATAATAACGACTCATTCAAAGAGTCAATAATTCCTTAAGAAAAAATAATTAAAAAGAGCAACAAGTCTGATTTTTATTTATCACAAAGCATCTTCCACTCTACCTTCTCTGTTCAGGGGAAAGTAGCAGCACCATAGCTAGGAACCTATGGTCTGAATATACATGGAACAGAATAGTCCCACGGCTCCAATTCAACAAAGTCAATGAGTCCTAAACAAGTACAATACTGCATTGCAAGACGTTTAAGCACAAGCTTAAAGTTAGGCACATGCTTGTGCATTGTGCTTAGTGGAGGAAAAAGATCTCTTAGATACCATCAGCATTTTCAGAGTAAAGATTTCTTCTTCAAACCACCCTAAACTTTTTCCCATTCAGTCTGTGTGGCTGCAGTAATTGGGATTCCACGATCTCCCTCTTCCCATTCCAAAACTGTTCCACATCAGAACACATCTTCCATTTCAGTTCCTCTCACAGAAGGAAAAGGAGTGGAGGAAAACACCAGGGTAGCTGCATAGGTGTTTTTACTTCATATATAATGAAAGACTAAGAGAGCGATTCTGTTTAAAATATTTGCAGCCTTAAGGACCAGTAATTTAGCAAGAACTGAAATAATTTTCTGTACTTTGGAAACAACTATTTGCTTTAAGAATGTGTGGGTGGTGTGGAGATGTCTTGACTAATGTGATTTGCAATACAACTTGATCAAATTGCAGTGACATCAGCACTGGTACAGAGTGCCAGACTGTCACCCCCAGAAAATGAGGTCCACAGAACAGATACAGGAGAGATTCCTAGTGATTTCTGCAAATGTGTTACATTGGGAGAGATGTTTTCCAGAAAGGGCACAGAGTTTCCTTCGGTTTTTCAGCTGAAGCGGTCATTAAGGATGTCAGCAAACTATTTGTGTGCTTTTTGAAGCGGGCTAGCTGCTTGTCTACAGAGAAATAAAATTCTTTCCACTAGAAACTGGAAAAAGTCAGCCAATGTCACACAAAATAAATGACCGCTTGATATCTCTCTATCACTATGGAAGTGGACTGGCATCTACCTCTTTTCTTCTGCAATCTCTAATACTCCTTTCTTGTGCTTTGACTGTCAGCAGAACCTGCTGAACACACACGGTAGGGGCAAATAATGAATTGAGAGGATAATAATTATCTCCATGTGGCAACCTAAGGCACCTATATACATCAGGTTACCAGGTCGAAAATTACATCTATTAAGCCAAATAAATTACTTGTGTACTGTACTTGAGGTAATCCATAAAGTAATTTACTTCTTCTGCCTTTATGCCAGTCTGTGTTAATTTAGATAATGATAATTGATGATTTGCCACATCAAATGATTGAAATAAATCCATAAAGTTTTATCCTATCAATCAGCCCTTCTCAATTAAGGAAAGAACATCATTAATCATTGTAAGTCAAGCTTCCCTAGGAGAGCTTCTCTACCTACCATTGAACTGATAAGAAGGATCAAGAGGTCACCGTCTGAAATCTACCTGGAGCTCTCAATAGAGCTGTTACCACTATTGTACCAACTGATAACATAGTCTGTATGGTTTCATTTCAGCCTGCACACTGCAAACATATCTCACTAATACAATAACCTTGGCTGATTTCCATATGGTAGGTAATTGCCCTGTACTAAGTGATAAATTAAAAAGATTAACCAAAGTACTAACTACAATAAAAGCAGCTAATTTAAGAATTTCAGCTCTGTATTATCTTCTCTTTATTGAAATTGAACTTAAAAATCCTCCCTCTGCTTCAACTAATGATAAAACATTAGATAAAGATAGGTTTCTTTATTCTCTATTGGTTGACAAATAATTTATCCTCTAATTATGCAGCTCAAATTCCTTGAGGACTGCAATTCCACACTTACATACGGATCTCAGCCTGCCCAAGTGAAGGGCTGTCCCCACAGCAGTATTGGTCAGTCTCCTGCCGGTTGGAGGACAGAGAAGCTGTCAGCATGTCAACAAAGGCAGAAAAAATTCCCAGTGTCATGTGGAAAGAAGGAAGAAGAAAAGCAGACCACAAAGGCCCCAGTAAACACTCTGGAGTTTATTGAGCTTTTGCCATTATGTATAAACCTTTCAAAGTATATTGAAAAGCTATAATTAAACAATAATAAAAACTCCTTCAGTTAATCAACAACTCATTAAATCCTCTTCAAGCAATCTGTCCCCTCTGCATTGCTCTCTAAATAAACGGCATGTGTTGATGGTCAACAGATTCAGGCTCTTTTGGTCCTGGAAGGTGGACAGAATTCCAAAACTGGGTTTGAAACCCAAACCTTGCATCACCAACCACCTGGCCAGGTCCTTTTGCACCCCAGCATCACCCTAACTGCAGGTTGTGAAGTCTCCCATTACAATTCAGAGCATGGCAAAGACAGAAAGTGAGAGAAACAGAAAGCTATCCGGGATATATGCTCTTTGCGGGAAGGGGGCTTTAGAAGGAGGCTATGCAGTTGCAGCTCTTCACAATCCAAAACAAAGATTCATAACATGCTATCTCGATAAACATTGCAATTAGCATTCCTCTCTACCATTCATGGAATCATAAGCTGAAGAAAATGCTCTCCTCCTGGGCTGGCACAGCCTGGGAGTACTGGGAAAGGTTTTATGTTCATTGCAAGGAGCCTTTAGCATCACACTGTAGCTTTCCCTCTTTGTATACAAAAGTGGCACAAATGGCTTTTTGCCTGAATTGTGTTAATTCTGCCAAACTCAGAGTATGTCTGTACAAAAAGACATAGCGATGCCTTACTCCTATCTGTGCTCAAAGCTGGCTTAAAGTGAACCAGCTGCAGATCCACAGCTACGTTACCGTGGTGCTGTGCCCAGGCTAACACGTCCTCTCACTCAACAGGTCTCATTATCTGGGTCGCAGTGCCAGGCTATCACCGCTCTGTAACTTGTGGACATGATCTTATGTCTGAACAACTTCAAATTCAGGCAGAATGATCTCATGTCTTTCTCCACCTGTCCATTCTGTCCACACCAGCTCTGTTTGAAACAGTATTTTCAAGCTCCATTTTAAAAGCAGTTTTTTGACTCTCTTTGCCTCCCTCTCTTCGGAAACTGTCCAGAAATCCCACCATGGTAAGGGTTAGGAATCTTCCTCTCATCTCCAAATTCCATTTATCCATCATAAATTTATACTCTTTTCTACTTAGCTAAAATTTGCATTTCTGAGTTGAAAGAGCCTCTTTCTTCCTTGATGCTTAACTGATTAGTGTAGTTACAGGGAATAATCACCTCCCCTTCTAGCCTTTGCTCTATTAGGCTAAGTAAATCAAACTCTCTTACAATAATTTTCTGTGAAGGACTTTCCATTCCTCAACATCCTAGAAGCTCTTCTCTTTATCTGTTCCAGAAGAAACTCATCCTTCTTGAGCAGGAGGGACCAAACCCTGACACATTTTCTGAAAGAATCCTCACCAGGGTTGTACACAATAGCACTAACGCTTTCTTATTTCTACTGGAAGTATGACAGATCTACTGACATATCCTGGGATACGATGTGATATTTCCATCACCTTTTCATGTTTGTTCAGAACCCTTTTTTTCACAAAACTACATTTTAAATCTCAGAGGAGTATGTTCATGCACAACATTTCTAATCCTTTTAATTCCAAGCAAAGACAAACTTAGTCAGAAAAAGTTCAGATCTACATCTAGGCACAAACACCTTTAAATCTGAGTATATTCAAACATTGTATTTAATTGGATCTATCTTTACTTTGGTGCAAACAAAAAAAAAAAAGTTCCTACTGGGGTTCTGACATTTTCAGTTCTTGTCAAATCTACATTGATGCAAAAATTCAAAGCAATTTAATAGTGCAATTGCATCAAATGTTTTCCAAACGAGTTTCTAAGCCCAGTTATTTTTCAGAAACAGCCAAACAGTTAAGAGAAGGAGAATGTTCTCCATCTCTCTGGACTGGTTTACCGATTCTTAATCACTCTGATGCTCTTTCTCAGTAAATCAAATACAAGAGCATTTTGTTCTCAGAACCCCCTTCATGTTTTTTGCAATCCTGCTACAATGAGATGCTGCAAACCCAAAGTGGTTTGTCAGCCAGGATCTGACATCAGCCTTGGTGCCTCCTCTCTAGTGGCTCTTGAAATCCAACAAGATGATTCAAGTGCTGCTGGAGGGAGCGAGGGTATAGCAATGCCATCCAAACCGCATTCCAGATAATTGCTGAAGAACCCACAGCAAATGACACCAAATAATCTCTTCATTACAAGCTTTAACCAGCTCCTCTCTGGAACATGATTAAGTTCAATCTTTATTAAACAGACCCGGGCAGGTATTTTATATTACTGCCCATGTGTTTTCCTCTGCATGTCCTAAGATGTTTCCTCTACTGTGGAATTGAATTTGATTTTGAGGCAGGTTTTCAGCCAAGGTAAATCTGTGCAACTCTGATGAAGTCAGTTCACACTACCTGAACAGCTTTCCTTCAGCAGATATTTTTTTATGCCAGTTGTTTTTTTAAGACAGAAATCAAACTCTTTATACTATTTATTTTTGTATTTTAGGTCAAATCCAGGATACTAGCAGCAAACTGTGTAAGTTAATTCAAGCTTCTCTCCTGACAACTTGGTTGCATTTGGAAAAACTGAAGGAAAATAGTATGTATTAAAAAAACATATAAGCATACAAGGCCTGGTTACGAATTCCTTATTATTAGTTAACGTGCTCTGTTAAAAAATGCAAAGATTTCATTTTCGAATTCAATTTTCAAATTCAGCAGCATTTGAACCTTTTTTCCCTCCCAAATAGAATGGGAAAAGTGTTAGGGAATGTGAGTCGGGCTCTGTCAGATCAAGATGGGTCAACTGATGTGTATGTTGTCAGGAACATGGTGTAACTTGTTGAATAGTGACTTAGGAAAGGCAACTGCTATTTTCAATTCCACCAATGACATGCTTCATAACTTTGAATAAATTCCTTTATTTTTTGTGCCTCAATTTACCTGTCTACAAGACAACAATAATGATTCAGACTTTGCATGGCACTGAAATTCAGAAATGAAAAATGCAATCTAAATGCTAGGTATTAACATGTGATTTATTTTCATGTAAAATGTAGGACAGTTCTTAATCGTTGTAAAAAAAAAAATGCACTGAAACTTTGGAGATTATATTTTCACAGTATTCCTGTAAGACCTCAGATCCTCCCCAAGCCTCCTTTCAGCTCTGCTGTATTTTGCAGAGGTATCTTCTGTATTGATTTGTCTTTGCTTAGTTGGGTGGTATTTTTTTCACAATGAGAGATTTTTCAGGTGTTCTGTACATTAACAAATGGCCTTTGAAGCAATCCAATATAATTTCAGCTATATTAATTCGATCTACTTGTTATCCTTGAAACAATTTTTGACTTTGCAGAAACCAACGTTTGCATCTAATGTAACAAGTACTGTAAATTGCCCTTAAGTGCTTAAAAATTATTTCCAGACCGTATCTGGCATCCATTTGTCACATAAAGGCAGTAAAGTACAAGGCTTTTATCAACAACATCCAACATTTGGATCTGAAAACCAGTGGAAAAATTGCCAAATGGTGACAAGTTTTGTTTGAACCTAACCTAAGTAAGATTTGAAATAGAAGAAAGTGAAAAATGCTGTAGCCAGGTAACCCCCTAGCAAGCTAGATAGTTCCCTTCACAAGTATGGCAAGGCACATCTCCTTCAATTGTTCAATAATTTTATCAACACTTTGGAGTATACATGTCACACCTGGCTGATGAGTCTCTAGTTCTTATCAAATTAGTTTACAGCACATTACAATCCCACCACGTTAAGGTCAGACCAGAGTTCTTCTATAGCACAATGAACTAGCTAAACAGACACATACCTGCGTTGTCTGTCTGCAGGCCTGAACTCTGAACGCCAAATGCTTAAACTGGGAAAACTTCTACTGAAGTAAGAAGAACAATGTCAGAATAATCCTAATGTTTTCTCTTTCTAAGTACAGGTGCCATTAGTCTCTTTTTCTAAATACAAAACCACAGCACTTAATTTTAAGCACTTACAACTAAACTAAATAATTACTTAAAAGTCTGATTTTCAAGACCCGTGAACTGTAGCTCCCAATGAAGACAGTTAAGGTCAAAAGTGTTCAGGCTTAGACCATTAATAGTATTGAGGCATATAAGTCTTATTTGGTCTCTTCGTTTTTCAGTTTCTTCAGGTTGCAGTTAAATATCTAAATAGGTGCCAGAAGCGGCTGCCTGTATGAAATGAATGGAGAGGCAGTTTCCCTTCCTCACCTTAAAACTTCATAGACTTTCTACCCTGCCATGGCATCAATAATCCCTATGACAGTTGAGACATGCATAGGAAAGCCTCCTAATTCTTTTTTAAGAGTCTACCAAGGCCCGTTCCTCTAGGTTAGAATGAAAATGCTTTCTGTATATGGTTCTCACTGTCACTATGTGTCTCCTAAATTCAGCTTGTTCCTTATTCTTGGTTCTCACTAAATTTCTTCAAAGAAAGTTAGGAAGGAATTTGATCTCCACCTTTCCCATGCAATATAATTTGGAGATATGAAGTATTACATTCTTGCCTTTTAGAGGATTTCCTTTTGTTAAAAGGCACTGAAAATCCCTTGAAATAAAAAGATCTTTTCCTTCACCTTAAATTTGACATGGCTGGTAAAGATCTTAATTTGTGGGTAGGCAAAGCAGGCGGTAAGACTCTTTGGTTCACTGAATGAACTTCATGTAATCACATCAGAAGCCTGTATAGAAGCAGAATTAACCAGGAATGGTTCTTTAGATAAACCCCTTGAAACTAAGCAATTATTTGAAAAATTCGCCCAAAACCTCTTGCATTTATTCCACTTTCACTGTGATACAAATTCACTAGCTTCTCTAGCACTACTTTCAGATCACAGCCACAGTGAGAAAAGAACCAAACCCAATCTTCTTATTCCCAGCTCAAAAGCAACACAAATTCAGCCTGGGGTTTATGAAATCACTTCCGTGCCACATATCCCTCCATTCTTCCTCTGCCTCATTTGCTGAACAAATGAAAAAAATCACTTTCCGTGAAAAAGCAGCAGTAATGAAATTATAGCTGTGAAGGTAACCTTAGCCCACTCCAACTCCAGTACACAGCAGACATGTCAATGCTGTCCCAGAGAGCTGCGCTCTGCGGTGACCCAGGAGCAACCTCACTAGCTTTGGCTTCCTACAGGATGAGGACACCATTCTGTCTCACCTGGGCCTTCCTTGCATGTGTCTGGGGCGGCTTTTCTCCATCTCCTATTGGGTATTAACATTTCATTCAATGGTTACATAAGGTCACATGCATTTCTAGCCTTATAATTAATCTTTTTTTTTTTTTAATAAAAAAGAAAGGTGTACAAAAAAAAAGAAAATTATCCCTCAATGCTCCAGTGCAATCTTTAACAAAGCAACGCATAGCATAAGGGTCGCACACTGTATAGAATAATGTTATCTCCATCATGTTTCAAGGATAAAGCTGGAAGTGGAGTAATGAGAATAAGGAATCAAGAGGCTTGGCTCAGTCAGGGTTTCGGGTTTCTGTTGGCAGTTATGAAAGAATGTGCTGACTAATAAGCAAGAAGACATGATTGGGGATTGGGACTCTGGTTTTAGTGTCCCTGCTTCTTCGTTATGTTGTCTCTGTGCTGCTGGTAAAAGGGATAACAATACTTCCCTCTCCTCCAGAGGACTGTCAAGAGGATCAAGTAGCCCCAGAGCTGCAGCCAAACAGCTACACTGCACTTTTTTGGTCCCCTCTCCCCCCAGCTTCCACACACACTGAAGCGCAAACATGTCTAGCTCTAAACCCCGTCCTTTCCTTAAAACTGAGGGAATGCAGGGAAAGGTCCCTGACATGTCCTGTTTACATGGGTCTCAGCATATGAAATGAATGAATGAACTACCGGACACAGGCTCTGGGAACCATTCCCCATCTCTGTGAGGACATAGGCAGAAGGATGAGCCAGGCACAGCAGAGAGACTGCAAACACGTATTACAATCAAAGGCAGGGTCAGGCCTGAGTCAAGTCCTGCTCTGGATTTCAGACTCCCACCAGAGTCCGGAGAGACAGCTTTTCAGAACTGAGAAACAGCTCTGAGAGGAGACGAATAACAGCAGTGATTTAGTGAGCAGGGAGCTGAGGTGACTGTTTGCTATTTTCTCAGGACCTAGAGGGAAAAGAAAAAAACAGGAATGAAGGATTCTAGCAGGGAGAAGAGAAGAGAGGACAATGTAGGCAGCAAACACCCATCTGCTACAAAACAACCAGAAAGGCAAGACAGGAAAAAAAATCCTACAAAAAGATACTACACTGTCAGCAAGAAAGCACTGCTGCAGAGGGGATCAGCAAACAGCTTTATTCTTAAGGCCCAGGGATTTTAAATTTTAGAGAGACTGAGCAGACATATGATACTGGTGCAGGAGTAGAGTCATGTCCAGTTCACGCTAAACATGAGTGAGTCTTAATACTGTTTTCATTGTCTTTATACTATTTATGACAGGAGCTCTGTAGGAAAAATACACAATATGCATGGCATACATATGGTCCCCATCCTAAACCCAAAAGAGGACAGGCTTCTGCTCAGGGGTGGCATTCGCCTCTAAGAGCAGCCTGCATTAGAGATCTGGCATACCACAATCCCACATTGTTACTCCCACGCCGTTCGTCCCTCCAGTCGTTTTGAGAAAAACAGTAATGCACAGGAAATGAGAAAGGGCTAAAGGGCTAAATGTTCCTGAGCGCTTTCAGGCAATTATTAGGGTATTATGTACCCAGCTTGCCTACGTGAAATGTCTCTGTCTATGTTTGGGAGTCCAATAAATACCCTAAGGATGTTTAACTTCCTCTACATACTGCCTCTTTTTCTGAAACCTGCTAAATGTGAGGTTGGCCTGTTTTCAGCATGTGGCAGTCCAAATTCGGACATAACTGGCCAAGTTGAAGCAAGGTATATGCCATACTTTGCAAAGAAGATGATGATTAGAACTTAAGGAAATGTAAGTCATCTTAAATCAAAGAAATGGGGTAAGACACAACCTACACTGTAGAAGTAAAAGGAAAAATAAGATTGTGGGTGTCAGTCTCTTCTCCCAAATAGCAAGTGATGGGACAAGAGGAAATAGCCTCAAGTTGTGCCAGGGGAGGTTTAGACTGGATATTAGGAAAAATTTCTTCACCGAAACGGTTACGAGCAGTGGAACAGGCTGCCCAGGGAAATGGTTGAGTCACCATCCCTGGAGCTATTTAAAAGATGCGTAGATGGGGTGCTGAGGGACATGGTTTAGTGGTGGACTTGGCAGCGTTAGGTTAACAATTGGACTCGATGATCCTAAAGGTCTTTTCCAACCTAAATGATTCTATGATTATTTTGAGCATATCTCGGAAAAAGTCTGGGACACATTCATGATGACATGATATTCCTCAAGGGTGTTTTCTTAAAGGATACGCAGACTGGCGCTAGCCACAAAGCAGCAGGCTGAGGACTGTGGGAGCGAGCAATAGAAATTTGGAACAAGAAAGGAGGATGGTCTAAAGCAGTCAAGTGCTACAAGGCTGAAAATAAATCAGCTCACAAAACTAGCATAGGCTGTTATGCAACAGTGAATGAGATGCACAAGCACCCTCCGATATGGTCATCAGTATCAGCAGCAACATCAAGAAAGAACCTCTAGGCATCAAATGCAGCATCCGTTATACAATTCCTTTCTGTACGTTACCTCAGGAGGAGATTGGAAATACGAATGTGTCTTATTTATTTATTTTAAATTGTATGAAGGAAGCCTATTTATAAAGGAATGAAGTGCAATTCCACTACTCTTGAGCATAATTACTTAATTTCCTTGAGCTTTTTCATATGTGGTCAAGAGGCTCCTGGCTTTTTTATAGCTATTGGCTCACATATTGCACTGCAACTCTTCAAAAGTATGGTACGATTCAGTCTTAAAGTGTTTCTGTTTACGCTTACTGTCTCCTACAACCAGCAAGCTTCCCTCGTGGCAGACAAAGTATGGTCCTGTGGTGCACTGCATTCACTCTCTTGTTCTCCCCACAAAATGTCCCCTCAGCAACACTGAGGACCTTTTTGACCACATACACTTCTGCTCCACAAAACGTGCATCCACATCCTTAGTGTATTTCTTTCCCTGACTATTTTCATTTTGCATAGTTTGTCAGGTCCCTCTCTGTCTCCAGCTGCCATTCAGACTTCCAAAAGCTGCTGGGACTGAGACAGGAACATGGAAACGTATTTCGCCTAAGTTTAGATCCAAAACTGGCACAAAGTGAACAAGAAGAGGCCAAATAGTGTTTCACTGCTGATAGTGTTCCTTCTGCTGATCCAGGGCAGGAGCAAATTAAAGTGAATCGCGTCTGCCAATGGGTCAGGACCCCTCTGACATGAGTTTTGTGGATATGGATCTGATTTTCAGGGACACGATCAATGCAGTAAAACCAACAAACACATAATGTTATCCTACAAGCACCCTAAAAGCAAGGAGAAGTAGTCTTTTGGGGAATACTTCAACAGCAAATACAAGGAATAACGGAGATTCCCTTTCTTGGCCATATAGGTGAGCTCTCCAAGTCTGCACAAACATACGTGGGCAGCTTAAACTACCATCACTGTATACATATACTGTAAATAAAAAGAAGAAGCTGGCAGACAGGCTATCAATTTAGCATTGTGCCCATATTCAATTAATTAAACTAAAGAATTCAGCACTTTACCCAGGTACACCAACCCCCTACATATACCCAAACTAACGTGCTTACATTAAAATTCCTCTAAAGGCTCTAGCTAAAGGGCTAGTTTCCCTGTAGCTGGAGTCAAAGGTATGATGAGAAAATGTACAGTTTTTTTATTACTAATTATGAAGGTATTCATGCAGCGCTGCTTAAATATTATCTTCTAAAACTGATAAAGGGCAATGTAAGGGGGAGTTCTTCAGAGAGCAGGAGACCAGACAATTAAAGCTCTTTATTACAAGGCAATACCCAAGAACTTCAAGATCATACTCAGACCAAACTCTGTCCTTCATACCAGTCTTCATCCCCCTAACATACATCCCTTGAAAGAAGTCTACACATCATAATTCTCTATCATGTTTTTAAAGAATTTTAAGAACATTTCATGCACCAGTTAGTTCAAAGATACTGTGATACATTAAAAGTTCAAAGCTGCAGCTTCTCTCTTTCCTTTTACACATCATTTTAAGAAGTAAAAGTTAAGAGAAGGAAAAGTTGTGTGCAATTTAATATGCCTCTTCTCCCAAGGTTTGTACTTGCTGCTCTTACCCCAAGATTGTTTTAGACAATTCTCTAACGCAGAGGAGAAAAAAAACAGCATATACTGTACCGATGGTGGTGAAAATAGACAGATCATACATTTGAAAGAATATAGGTAAATACAAACCAAGAATATTACATCCACAGAAGAGCGCAGGTCAAGCATCCCCAGCCACCCGCAGCTGCTCCCAGTTAGCTACCATCTCCTATCTAGATAGCATCATAGTGGGTGCTCTACCATTGCCGAGTGAGAACACGAGCAGGTGGTGCAGCACTACCTCTAATTCATCATCTTAACCAGTGACATATAAAAAGCAGTGAAACATAAAGTGCTATTAGACCTGAAAAGCTGCCATAATTGCAATAGCACCGCTAACTAACCGTTCAGCCCTGTGTTCTGAGTAATTAGGGCAATGGTTTATGACCAGCACTTGGTAGCATTAGCAAAATGTAACAGGAGATGGAGCATGACAGGTGGGTTGGTAAAGAGGAGGAGGAGGAGCTGTAAATTACAGCTTCAAGGAATCTCCTGTTAAAAACCATGTGTCCTTTATCAACAAGGAAAAAGTTCCCTATATCTAATGAGTAAGGAGAGGAGATTCAAAACAATGGCNATTATGTGATTTTGCTCTGACAAGTCAGCAGGAGAAAGAAAAGTCTAGCAGACAGGCTTTTGCAAGATAAATTCTGTGTGCTTAAATGATTTGAGAAACATGTTAGCTTACTTCCTCTTAGGATGAAAAGGCTGACTCTCTAAGTCATCTACACGGCAGCTCTGTATACTGCAGGAGGAGACTGGAGGACTTTAGCTGTTGCAAGGAAAGAAATACCATGGAGGGAGGAGAAGCCTTTGCTTCATGCCCTCAAGTCCCAGTCTTACAACAGTGAAGATTCTGCAGAACATGCAAGAGATGAAAATGCATGATTTTATTTTTTTTCAGAGCCATGAAGAAATCTCCTCTGAACTCCAGCACAACACAACCTGTCTAACTTTCTTGTTTTAATTCCTACTTAAAGTCCAAGAGCTGTGTCTGAACTAGAGTATTCCTTTTTTTTTTTTTTTAATTCTTTCAGTGAGGGTGGGAGAGGGGATTTTTGACTGAAAATTACTGGCAATGAACAGCTTTCCCACACTGTATAAAACTGTTCTATTATTTCTTAATCCCTATTATTTAAAATGTGCAGACTATTTCTAGTCTATATTTGCCTAGCTTAAACTTCCAGCTACAAAATAATGCCACGCTTCCACTTTTAAAAATTTAAAAGCTCTCCATTATTAAATTGCCATTTACCATTGTAGGTAACTGCAGATTGTGATCGTCACCCCTCCATCTTTTCTTTTTCAGGTGGATACCTTTCACCTCTCACTAAAGGGCAAATTTTCCAATCCTTTTAACAGCTATCATATCTAAGAATGAACCCACTCTAACAGCAGCTGTAAGCATAAGAACTGGATCTCAGTTATACTCATGCCAAAACCACATATATTTATTCTTACTCAATACTTTCCTGTTTACGTAACCAGGGAGTGATTTAGTCCTTTGGCCACATTATCCTGAGACCTGGTACTCATCTGAGCAACAGTCACGATCCCACAGTCTATTGCAGGAATCACTGCTTCCTAAGACACTCTATAAGGATGCCCTACACTCTTTGTTTTAAAACTGATACATTTCAAAACAGCCCTTTTAAAATGCATCTTGCTCAGCTGTCCTCAGTTTACAATACAATTCAGTCTAACAGTGACATTTTGTCTCTGAATGTTTGGACTACCCTTTGTTTGAGCCATTCAATGCCAGGCGGCCTGTGAAGAGGACTTCCAAGACACCATTTCCCTATACACATACATATATGTCCTTCTCCAAACAGCTGCTTAAGGCATAACTGTACACCCTTAATTTTTCAGAGGATGATGCAATACAAGTAGCAGTGGCATTGTGAAGAGGAGAGAAAATAAGCCAACTCTGTTGGGTAAGGCATAAAGAAAGGGTCATGCTGGGAGACTGGCTCAGCAGAAGGGAGCTGGCATATGTAGCATGCGAAGGAAGCAGGAATGACCCCTCTCCACATTTCAGATAACCCACCAGTGGGGCTCGGTGCCTCCCTACATCTGAAACAGTAAGCTCTGAGATTGTAACTGCTGTCCCTGGCATAGAGGGTACATGGCCAGGGGGTGTTAATGGGGAGAAATACATCTGACTACCATGGAGGGAGAAGCAATGGAACTGAACAGCTTGTATTTTCCTGATAGGAAATTGATTTTTCATGGAGAAAAATCTAAATTAACAATCCTTTCAACCTTTAGTTTTGGCAATAAAGTCAGCAGATCCTGAAGCAGAGGCATTTTCCTGCTGAAGAAAAAATCCTTTTCTTATGGAGAGTAGAAGCTTCTATAGCCTCATCCCACCTGCCACACAGTGGTGCGTGCCACATAACAGCATGCCTGGGGAAGCTGCAAAGGTAATGACATTTTCTCTGAACCCTTGAAGGTGGATAAAGAAAAAGGGCACTCGGTCCTTACGCCGTTCTCTTTGAGCTGTCACAGCGATTGTGCTGCACCCATAAAACAAGGCAGGGGCTGCTGAGGAATTCACAGCTTCAAGGGAGCTCATTTCCATCCTCCAAGAACCAAAGGCCTACAGGAAATACTGTGGTGAGCACAATGGCAAGACCAGAAAGGGAAAAAGTGTGCTTCTGGATTTACAGCCATTTATTCTGAGCCAACCGACAGAATCCCAAACAGCAGGATGAGGAACACAGGCTGCAAAATTAGTCTGCATTTAAATAAGAGACATGTGGGTTTGGATCCCCCCACCCCTTCCTCTGTTTGAACAGCCCAGCGCTGCCTGCGAACAAAGCCTAAGAAGATTATGTTCTGTGAGAATAATCTCAGCTTTCTAGTGCTGTCTTGGCTTCAGAAATACAGCATTCCAGTTTTCTTCCAGGGTCATTTCAATTCCTTTTCCATCAGCTCCCGTACGCTTCTCCAGCTACTCCCTGATTTCTGGGGTGAAATGTTTTTAATGTTATAATTATCAAGGCTCCTCGGATTTTCCTGCCATTCAGGCTCGAGAGGGACGGATTCCCCACCTCAAGGTAATAGGATTAGGCAGCAAGAAACTTTCTCAGCGATCCAGGTACCCCTTGGAGAGCAGTGGAGCAGCATTCCCTGCGTGCGTGGGGAGCCAGCAGCCCGGAGCGCCTTGCTGCCCACCCATACGCGTTATCCCATCTGAGCATTAAATTATGCAGAAAATATTCCAGCAGCTCAAATATTGAGCGAGTGGTAATGATGTTGTTACTTTGGCAGAACACGTAAATATCCATGCAGATGGATAGCATTTGCAAGGAAGATGAGAGAGATGAGAGCGGACCCCTTTTATCTGCCCTGCGCAGCTCCCATGCCGGCAGGGGGGCTAGCTGCTGGCCAGGGGACAGATGCTCCTGTCCTGGCACACCCTCTCCCGCTCACAGGCAGACCCTTGCCTTCCCTGCCGCAAGGATGAAGGGCAGCACAGAGCAGCCTGCCCGGCAGGCACTGTGCACTGAGTTCCAACATGCTGAAGCCCAAACAGCGGCATCTGTTTATGCTGGGCTTGAATTTGGCTCCACGCCTGCCAGAACACTGGAGAATGTGCCATGTAGGGCTTTGGCCTGCTTTATGCAGGCTGGATCCATAGGTAAATGAATGTCCAGGCTATTTTACGTGTTTGAATTCATTGTGCATAATGTCCCTCGACTACAGATATTGTGGCTATATTTTGGGGAACATGTTGCCTTATTTACATCTACCAGTTGTACCTACAACATAAGCACAACTATTAAGAGAACTGATAAATACGCAGAGGGATGGCCGAGAAAGTAAGCAACACAAGAACCAAGAGCAGAAAAACTGCTAAGAGCTGCAGCCCTCTCCTAAGGCAGGATCTGGGGCACCAGGGAGCCCACTGCACAGGACGGGTGCAAATCTCTGGACTTCCCTATGCCAAGATCTCGTCCTGCTCCTGCATGTCACGACCACATTAAATAGCCTGTGAATGCGTCGTCTTCTTGTCCTGGTCTAATGTAGGCTAGTCTACATTGTACATGGTCTTACTGTGTTACCTTTAGTCTTTTGTTTGAGCTGTGAACACGGAAATTTGGCACTGACATGAAAGCAACATGCCCAGTAATCAACAACACATAAATAACCCCCAAAACTGTAATTGTTCTTTGTGGCACTAAGTCATGCGGTGTTGACACCAAAAAAACTCCTTTGACTTCTATAGATGTTTGGCCTGAACATGGATTGACTGAATCAGCCTGCATACCACATGCTGCCGAGGAAGCAGAGTGGTAGAGGAACAAAACGAACATGAACTAAAGTCAAGTTCACCCTCAGGCTTAAGAAAGACTGGAAACAGCCAGTACAGTGCCTCACTCCACCTTACCCCATTGATTTGGAGATGCCGCGTCAACATTTCCCAGAGTCTTTTACATTAGAGCTCGGGGTGGGAAATCCCAATTCCCAATAAGGCCAAACAGATGCCAAAATTAATTTTAAAAACAAATGCTGCAATAAAACCACTTATTCTAATGTAATTTCTTTTCCATCGACATGTTGCAAAGCACAGCCAGGAGCACACCTCCTACAGGAACATCTCAAGGGCATTTTGTGAAATTTCTCTTGTTCCCAACAAAAATGGCCAAGAAATTATCTAAGTATTACAGAGTAACATTTCTTAAAACATGTTAGAAAGCTCTGACGGATGCAATACAGTCTCTATTGCCAAGAACTTTCAATTCAAAGTACATCAGGGTATATATAGGCAGCACAACTGATCACAACCTTCCTGATGTGGCAGGTAGTAGCTACACACAGTACAAAGGAGTGAAAAAGAGACAAAATATTGACAAGCTTCTGAAATGTTGTAAGAATACTTAATGCCCTTTCAGATCATATAGTTGCCCTGGGTGTTAAGACACGGACACAGTAAACCCCCCCAAGGCCTAGCTCCTGCTGGAAATCTGAAGTGCCAGATGGGGAACCATCCAAACCACTCCTGTCTTTAAATGTCCTGAGGTTTCCTGACGCACAAGCTCCTGGCGATTGGATGCCTCTGCTGTGGATCAGCTCCTCAGTGCCGCCTTTCATTCTCTTCCTACAGCAATCAGGCTTTAAAGCCTCATGCCAGTTATTAGAAAAAGGATCAACAATGTGAAGTCTGACACCACTTGGTGATATATGACACGAGCATGTGCAAATATGTATGTGACTCTCTGTGTGTATACATGCAGATGTACACCCTCAATAGGCTGTGTTTGCTGAGAATCATGACCCTTCAAGCCCCACAGCCACACCATCAAAGGAACACTGCCCTGGCCAAGCAAGGAAAGAGGTACTAAAATGACAGGCACTTTGCATTTTTTATGAGGTTTGTCTCCTGAACGTCTCTGTACCTCCGCAAAACCCTCTCATCTCTGCTTCAAAGTCCATCTTGTTTCTCTCAGCTGATGAGGAAGTTTCATTCTTGCCTGTGTCCCCACCTCCCTGCCTGTCCCTGTGCCCTTGGCGTCAGTGTATCCTGACAGCAGAGTCTCTATGGCGCTCTCCTATTATACTGTCTTTCCCAAACACCTCTAGCACCACTAACTTTGTGCTGTCGGTCACAACTACTTCTGCTCCTGCACCATCCACTCCAGGCAGACAGGAAAGGCAATGTGTGTCAGGCTTGCTGTTCGCCCCCAGCCCAAGAGGAAGGAGCATGAGCTAGGCCCTGGGGAGCTTCCGTACTCCCAAGTCCATGTTTGTACCCTAACTCTGTCCCAAATCCAAACTAGGGCAAGAACTGAGTACATGTCAACCCTCCCACTTAACACCCTAGTTTTCATGAATGGAAAACCTGGAAAAATGAGAGGGTGGGGAGATGCCACATGATCTCATCCTGGTAAAAGATCGAGATGACTGGGAGACCAAGACTTCATGGGGCAATACAGTGTAAGTGCAGAGGTAAATTTAGCTGAGACCTGACAATCTTGCTTTCCTGCTTGCAAGCAGAGATAATCGCACTTCCCTAATTCATCATGAGTGTTGAGAATAAACATAAAAATTCTTGAGGCACATCTTAGCATAAGAACACAACTCACAGAGTCACAAAAGATCTACAGAGGCCATGGCAAATTTTTGCTTAGCTTACAGAGGACGTGTTCATGGACAACTGATTGCTTCCCAAGTGAAACAAAACCACCTTAAATCCATAAAACCTCCAAACAGTGATGGGCAACCTCTCCCCTTCCTTCCACAAGCTCTTTTGACCTCTCTTTTTTCCTCTGTCAGTCATCCTAACAAAATCCAACACTTGAATTTGAGTAAATACTCTTGTATACTTTACTAATGCCAGTTCAACAAAGCCATCATTTCACTAGACTTTCTCAAGGCAGGCACATGCACAAGGCATTCCTTTCATCCCAGAATCCAAGCCTCTGTGGCTAGACAGGGTGAATGCCCTGGGCATACATCAAATAATTCCAGAGTACAATAAGCATCAGGAACTAAAACCAACTGACCTCTTCTTAGTCTCTGAGCTTGGCCCCTTTGTTTTCCAAGCCTTTGACGGACCAGTAAAACACTCTTCACTCCAAACACATTGAGTCTTTCAGGTTCCTATGCCAAACTCTTCATTCAAAGAAAACTATCCAGGGGATCAAAACAAAGTAGTGTGTGGTTGTTCTTCAGGAAGGACAAGTGAGATAACATGGTAATTTTATTCCGGTTCTCTTTGTAAAGGATTGCTAATGTTGTAGCAAATTACGGCTTCTGATCTATGCAGCACTGCAGCCTCACAGCAAAGGAGAAGTCTTAGTGAGCAAGTTGAATCCTTTTGGCAGGTTTATTCACTCATAAGGAATTCCTTTCATTATTTAGTACAAATAAAGATATACCTTCATGAAAGGCTTCTGCTGCTCATCTTGCTCCCATTCATATTTGATAGCTGAGCAGAGAGCTAGAGCCTTTTGCCTGTTCCACACCAGTGTGCAAGTGAGCTCCTCTTGTGAGACTGCTGATTTTGCAGAAGAACGTTGGGTTTTCATGCTGAATTGGACTGATGGTCCATCAGATCTTGCCTTCTGCCTCTGAACTCCACCAAGGGAGTGAAAAGAGCTTGCAGCATGCCTGGCTCATCCAAGGAAGCCAGGCACCACAGGGAGAGACTCGTTCCTGACCTCTACAGTGATTAGGTAATGACTTGAAGCATGCGATTTAATTATCCCTCTGTCAGAGACTGAACGTGCCTCTGAGTCGCTGTCCATGAGAGTAGGGAGTGAACTGGGATTGTAAACAGGATTTCTGACTCTCTCTACTTTAATTCTACTCAGGATTAAGAGGGAAGAACTAGAGATCCTATACGTACCTTACCTCTGCCCATCCCTGCTCTCCTCTTACAGCAGCACCAGCCTGCCACCATGCTCGCAGCCCCCAAAAGGTTTGGAGCTGGGCTTCAAGAAAGAAGGCGAGAGTTATTGCATCTCTCCTCCTGCTCTGTGAAGAGGGCTGCACACAATCCAGGGTCTTACACCAGCAACTTGTTACCATTTTAAGTGAATGTATGAACTGGGCCCTGCTGCCCAGTGGCAACAGGTGGTATAAAGATGTAGGGTTTGTTCACAGTGCAAAATGATACTTCTTTTCAGATCCTTGCTCTGTATTACTGGCTGGTCCTTTGGTCCCATATTATTGAAGACTGTGAGAACTAGATGCTGATCATTTGCTGTCTGATCCTTCACAGTCCTTGAACTAACAGTTAGATAGTCTTCTCCAAGTCATCCGTCCACAGATCTAAATAAGTTAGTGCATCTTTTTTTGACAGATTTTCCCAATGCTAGGAAAACCCGAAGCAGAAGCGCGTGCTCTGATTATGTCCAAGCCAGAAACTGCAAGTGCAGAATTCGTTAGGGGAAATCACTGCAAAATAAACAGATGAATAAGATACTCAACGTTTTGCAAGCCTATAAAAACTGGGCTGAAACAGAGTGGGCAGGAACTAAAGGGCTGAGAGCCAATCAGTATAGCTGAGGGGTCTGTTAATTTATCCCCCAAAGATTTCCTCCTCCCTTAGGTTGTAACTAATAACACAAACTCCTATCTAATGCCGCTAATGCTATTATGCTGGAAAGCCCAAACCTGAGGAGGGAAAAGGCAGTTTGTGGCAGCAGATGCCAGCAATCAGCCAAGATCAGAAGCAGAGCTTGCCTCCCGGCTATACGTGTGAGATAAATGTTGACTTCATTTCCATCTGCATCCCCCATAGTCTGCTCCCCCAAACCCTCCCAGTGCCTCCTCTTCCAAAACTCTGCTCTGTTCATGTCGAAATGATAATTGTTAATTTATTCTGCTTTTCTGGTTGCTGTGCTAAACCACAGCTTGTGCTGCTTGGTGTCTAAGCAGCTTGTCCTGGGGATATGGTTAAACCTGCCTTTGATCAGCATTTAATCCTTCAAGGTGCTCAGGGGGCTGCAGTTTCTTTTCTATGTGAAAGCAATTAGAAAAGATGGAAAGGAAGAAACAGGACTCTCAGGCTTCTTGTTCTCCCTCCAACCCTCCCTCCCTCCAAAAGAAGCATTTATCATGGACTGGGGTGGCTGTTACAGTGGGAGGAGAAGCTGCTCCATGGGCCTGGCCCAGATCTGGTAACTGTAAGAAGTGGGAACCCTGGCCATCAGGAGCCTAATCTGTCTGTCTCCACAGGTAGCCCAAAGATCTGGGTTATTTTGTTCCTCAGCTAAATATAAGCTGCTTGTTAGGGAGAGAAGCTTATCCTCCCCTCCCTTCTCTCAAGCCTCCATCAGGGAGGACAAGTTGAGGTAGCATTTTTAACAGATGGAAGCCAAGTTCTCCAAGGGTGTCTTTCAAAATAAATAAATAAAAAGTAACTTGTAGTTCCTACACACAGCTAAATATGTATGTCTAGATAAAGCCCTAAATGTGGGGTACAGCCATCTGCAGGGACACAGAAGCTGCAGATGGAAAACAAGGAGAGGAGCTGGGGAAGAATTTGAGAAGGCAAGACTAGACTAGTTGAAGAAAGGCAACTGATGCCAAACATCCCAGAGAAAGCAACTTAGAACAGGATTCTGTTAGTGCTCTGGGACAGCATCTCTCAAATACTCCACACCTGAAATCACTTGAAACTAAGTGGTGTGAGGTCCACATCAATGTATTGCCACTGCACAAGACTTTCCCCCATGAAGAAAATATACCATCCATTTTAGCAGTTTACAAGAACCTGACACTTCCAGATCAAAGAGCAGCATAGTGCCCAGTCATCCCACATATTTTTGGTCTCAGACTCACATTGTAGAGGCCACAAAATGGTGTTTCTTGACTCTCTGTATGCAGAGCTTGTTCATCACAATGATCCCGCACACACTTTTTGTTATTAGCTAGATCCTGTCAGCCAAGCTCTTGGTGTCACAGAAATGAGGTACAATACAGCTTCTCTATCTAGCTAAGGTCCTTCTAGAGCACCGATCAATGTAGTTATCTAGGAAATGTATCATCAGGATATTAAAGTTGGTTATCATTCCCCAAGTGCTGTGGTGGGTTACTCAATTTGAGATTAAAGGTATAAATCTAAAAATAGACGGAACTGTAACAGGAGTACTCTTGCCACTGCTACCACTTACATATAGCTCGCTCTAGCAAACCTGGGACGCGCTATAGCTCCTGGATTCCACTTGTTCTGCAACCGAATTGTTTTGTGCACCGGGATGAGACGCTGCTTTTCTCTAGGCCTCAGTAATCTTATGATTCTTCGTTTCCTTATGGAACTCAATTTTCAGGGAAATGGAATTAATTACATTGTCCTATTTTGGTGGGATAGTTTTAACTGGCTCTAGACATATGAACAGCTGTGAAATTGCAAATAATAATTTATCTCATTTGCACTTGCTTACAGTTACACGGTTGTAACTCTTTGTATGCTCTTACATATTTCTGCTCTTTAACTGGAGACAGAAATTAGGATTTTAACCTGCCATTCATCACATAATAAAGTACGAGTCACTTGCCTCTCTCTTGTATCTAGAAAAAAATTATAGCAACCATATGTAATTTTGAAGTACCAAATAAACTTCACTGCTTGACTCAACTCTCACAAATCTTCATGCCATGACACCACAGTAAAGGGCTGACAGCTGAATGAGTAGCAAAGATGTGAAAATCCCTTAGCAGTTAAATACATGACTTGTTCAAATACCACATAGGAGAAACATTTTTCATCTGGTATGGAAAATAAATTAAACACGTCAGCACCGTTTAGACATATGTTAAACTCTGTGCAACACCCCTTTTTATGAACACGTGGGAAATACTGATGATACAGGGTTAAACTGGTCTCTGGCAGAATTCAAGCAGATTTGGGGGGTGACTCTGCAGACAGGAGCTCCTTGCCATTGCTGAGCCCTGCTCCATAGCTCCCAGCTGCCCCCAGGCAGGCGAGGAGCAACCCCTTCCTTCCCTCTTCTGCTGCTCCAAGCCCTGCAGCTTTACAAAGACTTGCTTTCTCATCTCTTCTTGTGCTCTGCAGCCCTAAAGAAAACACTGCCTGTGCTCTCCCTCCCCTGCAAATACACAGAGCATCAGCTTTGCTACAGAAAAAAATCACTGCTGCCCTAAGCATGATAGCATGAGAGGCACTTGAAAGAAAGAGTTAAATCAATTACAAAAACATGTTCCAACCCCCCTTACCTGAGCTTCAGCATTCCTCACCCATTTTTTTCCTTTTCAGGCTTTTTCAATATAGAAAAAA